>CM034547.1:9663512-10263512 GCA_020055645.1 Tomocerus qinae | reverse complement strand
CTGAGATTGGAAATCTGTTGGCGTAAAACAAATTGCATAGTTAAAAATAAATGTCACCACGAAGGATAGAAAAGAAATATTGGTACATGTTCGTATGCAATATGTTTAGTTAGTTGATGCGTTGCTAACTGCTAGGTCAAGTATCATCCTTAATATCACACTTTAGTACGTAATTGTCAACATATTCATATTTTGATACAGTTACATCATTCTATATTATTCGCAATTTAGCAATCATACTAAACCATATCATAAAATCTTGTACATAATTTTATCCAACCCGTGGCAGATCCCCATGGAAAAATGAAAAAATGAAAAGTGGGTGGGAAAGCTCGCCAATTGACGTCATTGGCGAGTGTGTATTTAAATTGAGATCCCCAAGCGGGGGAATTAGGGATCGGCTGTAGTCATGTAAATTTTCCACACATTTTCACTTGTTCCGAACCCCCAATAAATCGAATAATCTGCCATTCCTTTTCTATAATATTATATTCTATATTCCTTGATTTTATCTAGTACAAGAACGAATTCTAAGTTTTGGGTTTTTATTTTCGTAACCTATGTGAACTGAAAACGAAAGAATTTAACTGGGAATAAATGGAAGAATAATTGAAAATTTGTGTAAAAATTACCTTCTCAACAATATCATTTAGAATAGCTAATTCTATACTGAAACCTCAATAGTTCTCATGATAAATAACCTTATTCATTGTCCAGCAGCCAGCATGTAATTCAACACTACTATTACTACTACCATTAAGTGGTTGAAACAACCAAAATAACACCGTTAGCAGCACAAGTTATAAGGGACGAAATAAGGAAAATTTCCTGAGTTATATACTATTTAGATATGGTGTAACAAGTATATTCTTATAATTTCAGTGAAGATTAAGACAAATTGTGACCAATTTTTAGTTAATGGGAATGGTATGGTGTGAGAAATTGCATCACGAGAAATACAATTATAAATTACTCTGTTTAGTTATTGAGAACTACACTGCATACATTTACAACCAGTGCATAAATAGCTCGGCTGAGAAAAATTGAAATATCATCATAGACTTTTTCACACAGTCAATCATAATAATTTAAAATGTTTCTCAGCTCTGCTTTCATTGACGTACTGAGATTTTTTTAATTTTAATAATCTCGAAGGGAAACTCTCATTGAAGTGATCCGACTGCTAAAATTATTTGTGCATCTAGCTATAAATCTGACATAATTATTATACTTTATGCATACCATCACTAATCGATTATGTAGTATTTCATTCAATTAAAAATCTTGGGCAACTGACCACACATTAATGAAACAATTACCAATTAAATTGTATCTTGGACTTCTACTTAGTTTAAAAATTTGATCGATAAGTCTTCTCCATTTTTAACGGCATTGGCATAAAAGAGAGAGGTATGTAGAAGGACGATTTAGGAAATGTGCTGACCAATGTTTATAGAAAGCATTTCTATCACCGTAAAATATGCCATTCAGTAGAGGTCTTTAATATTGTTCAAACTCAAATGTCAAAAATAAGTTTGACCTGGGTTAACAAGGTGGCTAATAAAAGAGCAAAGCAAAAAATATGACAGATTCAAAGTGCTTGGCTGGATTTTTAAACTACTAAACTCCATCACTTTTATCACCGAAAGTGTAAATATTGATGCCATGCTACATCAGTTAACCGGAAGAATGGTTGGATGGAAGTTAGACAATGACGATAAACAAAAATGGCATGAATTTGAACATGCATCAATTCAACCTGGATACACATAATATCTGTAATATCGAGAGTAAGTAAGCCAAATATTATATGTTAACTCATGTGGAGTAATGTCATCCTGTAGAGTATTTAGTACTCATATTCCCACATGCTTCTGTACCTCAGCATTTACATCAATTAGCTTGGTGTAATACTAACTAAAATGGTCTCTTAAAAAAATTTAATACGTGTGTCTAATTTATATTTAGAGACTATGCTGTAAATAAACTTTTGTACATACATGCATGTCAATTTAAATTTGAATTGTGTGTTAGGGCTGGGTCTGAGGTAACTACAATTGTCCACACTATACAAGTGACACAAGCTATTCAATTCATTTCTATTCTGCATCATTAAAGTGATATAACAAATGCATTTTTTAAATGCACTGGCCTTCAATGGAGAGCTGGAGTCGTATTTGAGGTCTTTATAAGCATAGCATGTACAATTGGAAAAAATTAATGAACTATGGTCTCAAAGCTAACTTTTCAAAAGCATCATGTACATTGCTGATACAGTTACAGTGGCATAAATATCCTTTATGCAGTTACGAATAATTAAAGAACTAAAGACTTGCTTCCTACTCCACATACCATACTTAAGTTTCGCATAAAATTGTTTACAACATTTCAATTGCGTAGTAAGAGACACTTGTATAGAGTGAATATAGTTTCTTCAGTACAGCGAATGTATAAAACTGCGCTAACGACCTGCGAAACGCGATCATACCGCTCGGTCGTTTTAAAAATAGAAGTATCGGTAAACAACTGATGTTTCAAGTTTTGGCAACCACTATCTCGGATCACAGTTTGCAAAATATATTTTATTATTACATTCAATGTACCATTAACAAAGAATTCCTGTTACTCTTATGACACTATCGTTTTGATTTGGATACAAGTCTTATTTTTATCTGAATGTTCTATTTTTACCTGTATAAGATGTAGAGAATTGTAGCATTTAATTAATCACAAGAAGGGGGTTCGGAAGGTCCGGAAACATTTGTTTACATCACTTCACTGATTACAAAGGAATAATTTCACTCTATCTTACAATGCACTTTTGTTGAGCTCAAACTAGTTATACAAATTAAAAGTACACACATATGATGTTATACTAATTTACATTCGATGAGTAAAAATTCAAAATGGCTCAACAAAGAAAACTGAAGTGTAACTAAAATTGTAAAAGTAAAATGAAGCAATCAGCCGAGTTTAGCACTAAGGATAGATTAAACGACAGGGATTTATTTAACGTGTAGCTGCAGGCACAAGAGATAACTAAACACAACACAGATTTAGGAAGGTACACAAAACACGACAATTAGATAGTTGCTTTACCTATATCTAATGTTATTGGTGAGTTGGTAAAGAGATGATGTTGAAGAGCCTTCTGTTTAAGAAGTCTAGGCTCTGACTGATCGGTATACTGTGTTATCACTCTTTATCTCAACATAACTCTTGTGTGCATTCTGAATGTACCTTGTACACTGAACGTTCACTCAAACAACACTAGCCAGGTCTGTTCTTTGTACAGAATTACAATGTACATACATGCACAGTACACAAGCAGGACAGGGAATGAATGTACACTCTTGAACCAAGATACTTCTACATAAATATGCAGTGCGATGTAGCAGTAGTATATAATTATAACTGTTTATCGTACCAATCATTATAACCCGGCAGAGGGTAAAAATGATTGGCATGACAAGTGCACGGAGTCCAAGATGGACTCCGTGCACGGCAGAGTAAAGGAGCTCTATGCACGACACTGGCAAGGGCACTTGTCGGTGTTGTAGCATAAATGAGTTAGGGAGCGCAAACTTTTAAAGTTGTTGGGAGGACGAGACCGAAGAGTTGGAGATTGCCAAAAAATTTTTTCAGCAAATTTTTTTTGAATTGAGAGTTGGTTCTGGCTACGCTTCGAGATGTCCGAAGTTTTTGTTTTTGGTAAGTATTCTTTTTAATAATACTAATCTAAAATATTAATTCACGACAATTATTTGTCAAGTAAATGTTAAATGAATCAAAATTTAATTCATGACAGTTACTTGTCAAGTAAATGTTAAATGAATAAAAAATTAATTCTTGACAATTACTTGTCAAGTAAATGTTAAACGAATCAAAAATTAATTCTTGAGAAAAATATTTATTACTTAAATGCTAAATGAATTAAAATAGATTGCAAACCTGATGACGACTGCATTTCATGTACCAATGAGTCCTGCTGGTACGGTGTTTATGGGGACGATAGCCGAGTGTGTGCGGGTCGAGTGGAGGAGTTGCTGCCAAACCAGCCCAGTTTTTATCTGGGTCCCTTTCAAATGGACTTATGCCCTATTACTCCTACAAATACTCCATTGACAGGAGACAATTCGCTGGCCATAGGTGAGTACATTATCATTATAGAATTACTTGGTTACCAGTATTGGTACATCCATAGAATTTCTAAATAATAATAATGAATATGAATTATTTCTTTTCAGGGCTGGGTGTATCGGCGGGCATTTTAATGCTGGGCGGGGGGCTCTTCTGGGCCTTCCGTCGACAGTACTTCCCAGACACCCTTCTCCGTATCCGAGCCTTCCTGATGAGGAATGTGCAGACCCTGCGGAATTGGGGTCAAATAGTCCGCCAAGTTTTCACTCCCATCCGTCCCCTCTGAGAGCAATTGGGCCCCACGGTCCAATTATGAAATTATATCGGATTCTGAGGAGGAGACACTGGTAAAAAATTTTTTGTGTTTATGCAAAATATAAACTTTTAGAAAATTTATATTTTTTAAAAAGCGTTGTAAATGCGTGAAAACTAGATTGCGTTTCACTAAGAAAATGTAATAGCACTAAAAAATATTTTGTTTTCTATTTCAGTATTTCACTACCAAACGTGAACCGGAAATTGTGTCGAAGACTAAGGGGCGCCGCCCCGCCAAGAAAAATAAAATTAAGTTGACGCGGCAAAACAATGGTCCACATGAGACGCGTTCTGGCTCCAAATTTAACATTCTCTAATTTAATATTTAAATGAATTAATGAATTATAATTTAATATTTAAATGAATTGATGAATTAAAATTTTGTATTTAAATGAATGTAGCGAATCAATTAAATTGTTATACCATTATGGACTGAACAAATTAATTTTTACATTTGTTAAAATAAATAAACTGATTTTTCACCAAGTTGTTGTATCCAATCAAGAATTTATTGACTTGCCAATTAATCATGTGACAGTTGAATATATCTATTACAAAAGTTGATAGCGTACAGTTCTATTTCTTTGAAATTAAAATTAAAAAATTTCCATAACATTATCAAAGCAGCCTACACCATAACTTCTTAATGTTAAATATAAGAAGCACAATTGTCCACAGACGTTTGAAGAGTCGTCTTGAGTAGCATAAGTTACGGCGTTGTTACAAACTCCAGGTGGTGTCTTGATAGAGTAATATTCAAACGGTTTTGCAAAAGAGTCATAGTATTCGAAAACTCCCGGTTCTGGCAAATAAAATACAATCCAATGCTTCCCAGGTTTACTTCTTTCGTCTGTGTTCATTACAATTGATATTGGAAATTGATGGGGCGAGAAGTCAATGTTGTCTATTTCATCCGCAGCAATAACGTAAAATGTTTTGGCTCTAATTGGAACACTAATCTTTCGATATAAAGTTACAAGTAGAGCCAAGATTGTCTTTTCATCCATGTCGTTATTTGGTGACGAATACGTTACGATCTTTATCAATTTCAATTAAACTTTGAAATTGCCCGTAAATAACAACGTTTACGGCACTAGGAAGGGGTTTGGAAAATTTTAGCTCCAATGTTATCTTGCCTTGTTTGGTCAATTGAAATCTACCGTTCCGGTTTGACGGAAGTATGTCAAAACAATATAGTACGTTTCCTTTGATGTACTCGCCACGACTTATTCCAGGGTCCTTATCTCCAGCTTTAGTTAAAGTGTTGTAGCCCATCAAATATTGTCCGTTCTCATAGTCCAATTTGAGCTCGTGATATATCATTGGTTCTCCATCACGAGAAATGCCCACAGATGATAAATGACAATGTTGAAAATTAAATGGACTTTTTTTAAAGTTGCCAGCAAAGGCTGTAGAGTCGACCAAACCAATTATAATGTACTCTGGACTATCTCCAGCGTAAACAGCATCACAAATAGACGACAATTGCCTTTCTGGAATACTGTAGGACTTGGCTTCGACACTTCGCACCGCATACTTGGCTCGTAGATTCTTGGCAAAGAGTTGATTCTGACTGGCAACTAATTGGTGATGAACAGTGATTTTCTTACAATAAAGCACGGCGCTTATTATTCGAAGTTTATATGTTTTTGTAGTAGATGGAGATGCAAGGCATAATGCATCAGGATTCCGACGTAATGTTATATTTAGCGCCATGTTGGGAGGTAAGAATTTCATTTGATCAAACAAAGCGTTTTCTAGCTTCCCCATTATCTCACATTGTTTTGATCTAGCTGTAAACGCTTTTCTTTGGGCATAACCAGTATTATTGGCAAAATTATCTGGATCTGTATCTTTAAACCAGAGTTGGGCAGTTAATCTGCTGGTTTTTTCCGCCTCTGTTTTAGTGAGTAGGGTTTTAATGTAGCTTCTGTAATGGTTATAGCCTTGGGAATCCGAAACGGGTTTACCATTTAAAAATACGTCGGTTGTGCCTATTATGGTACTAAAAGCGTTGTTTTCAAGAGCCACATCGTCAGTGTCGTCAAGTGCTGAACCATCGCTATTAACTATAGAAACGTTGTATAAAAGAAAGTTGGAGTTTAAATCTAGATAATGACTTCCGTCGGCAAGAAGTTGAAATTCTATTGGATTTAGTGAATTTTCCACACTTGTAGTTGGAACAAATTGTTGGTATTCTTCTTTTAATACAGACGCGTCGGTAGGAGGAAGACTAAACAAATCCAACTCTGGCCTCGCCACGAGCTTGGATCCTTCAAATACAGAACTTGCCATATTTTTACTTCTTACTCTTTCGCCTTCTAGCCTTTTTTGATGTTGACGCTTTGGCTTTCAATTTTGAACTGAGAGATTTTTTAGATTTACGTTTGCCTTTACCGGTTTGTTTGATGATTCTTTTTGTTGGTTTAGATTGTTTGCGTCTTGATTTAGATTTAGAAGCCGTCAACGGAATTGTGTAATCTGGAATATCTTGCTCCATTCCACCACCAACTTGAGCGTCGGCGTCTCTCATTGGTTCCAATTCGCACTTTTCATTGACACAATGTACAGCTCTCATTTTCACAAATATTTTGGTTTAAAATGCAATTCCAGAGTTAAGAGATTATTACCAAATTCAACAATTTCGCCGAATTGGTCTGTAACTGTGACACAAATGTTGTCGATGTGTTTGTTCGTCAAAGGTTTGTAGATAACTGGCGCAAATTGGGTGAAGCAGGGGACATTTATTGCTGCTGGACTGCAGCGGGCGATGTAGCGTGACAAGGATTCCCCGTCCCTCGTTTGTTTCAATGATATCAATGTTGAATTGTAAATATTGAGTTACAGCCCCAGTTCTAGGGTTGAGGGGTAATGTTTTGATTTGGTTTGTTAATATTGTATTTATTGGAATACCCAAGTAAGTGCAAATTCGTTCAGGAAGATAAACTTCTTCCCCTTGTCTTAAATTAATAGAAAACAGGGAACCCTTGGCATTATCCAGTCAGCTCTGAAAGCCTTGCACAAAGCTTGAACTACATGGACTTCGTTTAAAGATTTTGGTTCGTCTATAGGATTGCTTCTGGTAATTGTTGCTCGTTCGCGAATATCAAATGGGGTTCCTGGTAAAATTGCACCAAAAAATGCAGCGTCAGATACATTTTCGCACTGATAACTTCCTGCTTCGAAAGTCATTTTCGAACATCCAATGCTTTTTGCAAAATCTTCTGGAAGATGCAGTTCCCCATTTTGGATGGTAGGAGTATAAGTGAATGCAACTTTATATTCCACCGTTGTACAAAGCTGTAGTTGCACATCCAATTTTAAAGCTTTAAATTGGGCGTTTAAGATGGTGATAAAGTCAGATATTGCTGTTACGGTTTTAAATATTTCTATTAATTGTTTTTTTCCAGAGGAGTCTATAATATTCATTGTAAACATGGATTCCATTTTGGTTCTCGTAAAAATCCCGGTATCAGTAAAATATTCTGAAGTGTAGTTTCCCATTGCATAAACTCGATCCGAAAATCCGAATATTAACCTCAGATCCCCCAGAAATTCTACCGAAAACGTGTTGCTGGTTATGTATAAAGAGGATCTATGCGATTGAAACTTAATGTCCAAAATAGCATCTAGGGCAACTTTTCGAAATGCAGCGTTAAAATCATATTCCAGCCTTTCCACTTCGACATTTGTTTTTTTAACAGTTATCACTTTTCTATCCGGTAAGCTGACATCATCAGTGTAGTAAAGTTTTATTTCCGTATTTAACGGAATAAGATTCCAAAGTTCCATGTTAAATGCCTTTGACTTCTATATACAGTATTGGGAGACACGATACCAGGCTGAGCATTGAAAAGAGCTTTTAAAATGTCTGGAATAAATATGGTAGTATTTGTAGTGTTGTTGTATAGTTTAAACTGTCTTGGAACCGCCTGCGACGCAATTGCAAAGTTGTATGGCGGTGGGTTAAACTTTGTTCTGGCTTCTCTGTTGACGATTTCCAAAAATTTTTTAACGTCATTTTGGCTTTATTAATTACCACTCCAGCCCCAGTTTCAGTTTTAATAACGAGATTTCTGTTATCATCGGAAGAGAACAAGTGGGGCTCCATTACAGTATACGACGCGTTAACCAAACCTACCTCATAGGTATTTCTGTAAAAATCGTATGGTTTATACAATTTATTGCAAAACGAATTTGGTTTGTTATTCGGATATGAAGCTGTAGCATCGCTCCTTAAAATTTGTGTGTACCCCTGTATTAAGTTCGACCGGGAGACTCTTTGCGGGCTGAAGGTGCGTACATGTTTGCTATTATGATTCTAAAAGAAGACTGAGACTAATATTACATGTCTTCATTATTTTGTAGCATAAGCAACAATTCTGACACTGTTTGTTTGGGCACATATATATGTGTCGTGTTCGGAATATAGTATAAAGTATTGCGAATGCGATATCTGTTGTTTGTTAGTTGGTGAAAATCAAAAACTATATAGCCGTAAGCTTTCTTTGTAGCATCTTGGTAGGCTTCCAATAAATATTTTGGTTTTCCCGGAGCCACTTGCTTGTTGAGCGTTATAATGACACTGGAATCTCGCGGTTGGTTAAAGTATACTAAGTACATACTGTTTAAAGCCACAGTTCTAAGATTATTACAAAAGAGATTTTGAAGAATAAGTAAAACTGAACAGGATTTATGGTGACTGTCGACGGTAAACCACTTGGTAATAATCTCATTTTGCTTGTCCTTGTTTCTGAACGAGAGCATTTTATCATCAAAAATGATGAGTGTATTCTCTCCAAGCATGTCTTCCAAGTAGTCCACTTCTGTGGTAAATACGATATTTGGAATTTTTTCTCTCATTTCTGTGTAAATTGACTGGTCAGCTTCATATACGTATATGATTTTATCCAATTTCTTATCAAAAACTCTGTCTTTATGTAACAGCAAGTCCAACGTCAACTGTGACTTGCCAGATTGCGTTGGTCCGACAAAACAAATTGTAGACGGGTGATGAAACCGAATGTCGAAATGACACGGTGCCCAACTGTGCTTACTGGACGACATTATGATTGCAAATGATGATATCTTAGAAATAATTGTCTTATATGATGAAATGAATGCTAAGTAGTATACATATATACAAATTCTTTATTTTTTCAAACAGACAAATACACTCATGATATAGATTATTGAGGAAGTTCTTCCATGTATTGCATAATAAGTTTCCCCCAACTTACGAGTTTGAGATATAGTCAAAATCATACTTGGTCCATACCAGTTTGGATAAGCCGTATTGGTTGTCCTTTTCAACATCCGGAACTTATAGACCCCAGATGTTTGTCGAAAGGCTCGAATCAGCACTTTGTCGTCACTTGTCGCAAAGCAAATGGAGTTATGCCAAAAGTCCAACTTTTTCAAATCTGCATCTGCAAACGGATTTCGCAAATGAGGTATGATTGCTCCGTCTTTAGCGTCCGCCATTTGCTTTAAAACTTTCAGCAAAAAATCCACAATTGCCTGTCCTTCTTTTAAAGGAAAAGTAATCCTAGAAGGTCTAGGCTGTTTCGGTCCCTTTTTATACAAGTGAACATAGTGTTCTTCCTTATCGACCAAGAAACTTGACCTCACTTTCAAATCGTCAAACGTCATTGTTTTGTCAGAGTCAAAGAACTTAGAATGAGCTGGATCGTCCTCAGATGAGACTGCAGCCATGCCAAATGAATCCAATTCCGCCATGTCAAAATACTTTGCGTCCGTAGCTTTGTAAAAATGATTTTTTACGCGAGGTTTTGTCTTCTTAGGTTTCGATTTAGGATACCAGTCGTCAGATTCGTCAGAGTCTACTTTGTCTTGGTCGATTTCTTCATCGTTAGAGTCGTCACCAACGCTCTGAGTGTCTATGGTAAATTCTTGTGAGTTTTCCATTATGTTGTCGACTTGAGAAGAATTCTTTACAATTTCTCGTCTTGTCGAATCAATTCTTTTTCCAAAGATTTGACTTCTCGGTAGAGTTCTGCACTTAGCATTTTCTTTGGTGGTTCTTTAAAGTTTCCAATTGTTTGCTCAATCAGTTGTCTTTTCTTTCCGTTGGCATTCATTTCGAATGGTTGTGTGTAGTTTGCAGTTAGAGCTCCAGATGTGGAATGGTAAAAATTCGTTTGAGGATTTTGACTTTTATACCGTTGAAATAAAAAGGAACGTTCACGTTGGCGCATGCACATGTAGCTACTCTTACACTGTTAGAAAAAATACACGTGGCATCTAAATGAGGATTTAGACATTTATAGTGCTTCTAAACACACACACGTGATTTCTAAATATAACTATTTAGTGGGGGGGCGAGGGAGGAAGACGACTCCCTTGGTGTATAAAAGCGGTTCTCGTCGGTTGTATTTCTATCATTACCTCTCTGAAAGTTTTAATGGAAAGATCAAGTAAAATACAATGGTGAGAACATTAGACACCCACTGTTACTTTTGTGAAATTGAACCAAGTTTATCGTGGTATTGCGATTATTGTGAAGCAAGCGTTGCAGTTACACATAATACATGTCTTAACACACTTCCACATTCATTCGAGTGTAGGATTAAATGTATTGAATGTGAGAATGTGATTGCGCAGATAGAAACATTAACCGACAACCAGTGATGGAATCTTTTAAAGGTGTTTTTTATAATATTAAAAGTAAATGCTGGGTGTGTGGTGTCGACTACAATAAACTTTGGCATTGCAATAATTGCGACGAAAATACGACAGCTAGACACGAGGCCTATGTAATAAATCACAGATACGTTCTCATGCATATTTGCAAAAAGTATTGTGTTACATGTCAACATAATATTCAAGAGTGAAGTTATATTGGTGAATAAATAAGTTTTCCTCTTTTTTGGCATGGAAGCTAACAAAGTCAGTGATGAAACTACTTGCCCTTTCTGTGGTTGTGGCTTTGATAAACTTTGGTATTGCCATACATGTGAAGATTATAAATTAGCTATACACGATCGATATTCATGCCACCCCACTCAATTTTTCATGGGTTTGTGCGAAAAGCTCTGTACGGTATGTAAAGAACGATTTGATGACGATTCATCAGATCAGTAAAAGACAATAGCATTTTTGTCATTACGTTTTTGAAAGTCTCTCAGGAAAGTTCAAGCCAATGGTGAGTACATTGGAAGCTCAGGGTTATTATTGTTTAATCACGTTGTCATGGTATTGTGAATGTAACAGTTATAGTTTTTGAAAATCTTTTTTGCAATGGAAGCTAACAGTCAGTCTGAAGTCAGTCCTGAAACTTTTTGCTATTATTGTAATTGTGACTTTGATAAACTTTGGTATTGCTATACATGTGAAGATTATAAATTAGCTAAACACCAACTTTATTCATGTCACCCCACTCATTTTTTCATGGGTTTTTGCGAAAAGCTCTGTACAGTTTGTCAAGAACGATTTGATGACGATTCATCAGATCAGTAAAAAGACAATAATGAATTTTGGGATTGGCAGTAAAAGATTGGAGGACAATATATTGTTTATAGAGCATCTTCGTAATTGTAACCTTAAAATATTTAGTAAACTAGTTGAAAAATGTTCACGACAAGAACTTTTGACAATTGTTGAATGCATTATTAACTTTCCCGAAATTGAAAAGTCAAGCGGTGAAATTGAAATATTTTTAAAGTTTAAAAAACCTATTGCTCTGCTTAATTCCCAAAAATGGGACTCTGATTCTAAAAATAGGAAAATTATAGTAAAATATAGAAAACTTGTACAACAAATCCTATCTTTTGTATCTTACAAAATATACGAAGCTTGCATGCTCCGCAATGACTAGTATACTCGTGCCAATACCAATAGAGATTTGCAATGATCCTGAAGTCTATGATCTACTTCAAGCAAAATTCAAAGAGTACGGGATAACTATCCCGAGCAAGATAACTAACCTTCAAGTCCAGTCTCCAGAGATTGCAAAATCTCCCCAGGACGTGTTTCCAAAATGGATAAGTTACGAAAAGAGAAGTCTGAAAAGGCTACAAGATCCAAAGAAGCAAAAGAGGAAGAGGAAAGTGAGTTATTTCTGCCCTTGTTTTAAGATAGTTTCGCCAATTCCCCAAAACTCTTGCTCTCAGCCGCTGGAACATAGGGATTACGATCCGGTTACAATGTTGCCACTTATTACCAACTGCGACCACAATCCGTGCGATCCTTACGCCAGAGAAAAATACGACAATATTCTGAAATTGATTAATCCATCAACATTGCAACCAGGGGAACATTGTACCCGCTTTCAGTTTTCGTATTGTAAGGATTACACGGGGATGCTTGTCGATGGGCCATATTCTCCAGTAGCAGGTTATCAATACGATCACTACAAGTGTTTGCCGTTCATCACGGGCTGCAACCATCAATACTGCTGGGACAACATTGGTGTATATAAGGATATGGTTTTGTTTGCCCATGGGAAGATGAATCATCGACACTGGATGGATAAATATCACCCTCGTCCAATGTGTTCGTGCACGTGCAAATGCATTCCTGAAAACTGGGAAGATGTATATTTTAAATCGTATTTCTAACATTCGATTAAAATGTTGTAAATAACTGTAATTTATACGCGAATAATTGAAAAAATTAAAAATTTGTTAATATTGTATATTTCTGCGTTTTTATTCATGATCATATTTTTACATTACAATCATTTATTTATTTCTTCTTCCATTTTCTTGCCAATTTCTGGGTTGACGAGGCTCATTTGTTCGTAATAAAATCCGCCGGCTACAGGCTCGTGACGTAAGTCTTCAATTAAATAAGTAACTGGTCTTGTTTGCTGAATTTTTCGGATTTTAAATATTTCTAATGTAAAATTGGATTCGTACCCCCTTCTGAAAAATGAGCTTCTCTTTGCTAAGTCTCACATAATCGCCCACTTTTAGTTTCGCTTTAGGATATTTTAACTTTGAAAAACGCTCAAAATTGGCCAACCACACTTTTTGCTCGTTTCCTTTTTCATAAACTTGATTAGGCGTCAAATTTGGCAGACTGCTATGCAGTGTATTATTGTAGCTTGTAATCAGCATTGGGAGAACATCAATCCACTTGTTGTTTTGTCGATATGTGAAATATCTCTGCATGCGAGTTTTGATTGTTCTTACTGCGATTTCAACCATAGCTGCTTTGAGTTCGCTAAATGTGCTGAATAAGCGAATATGCTTGGATTTTAAATATGATTTTACATATGAGTTGTGAAATTCAAGCCCGGCGTCCGATTGGACGATTCTCACCGAGTTTAGCTCCTTATTTTTCATTATGCTTTTAAAGCCTTGTAAGACAACAGGACCAGACTTATTTTTAAGTGCTGCAGCATATAGTTTTTTAGAAAAGGCATCTATAACAAGAAGAATCCATTTAAACTGCCTGTTTTCTTTGGCAAAAGAACTATAATCAATCAAATCGGCAACTAATTGATCTGCCATAAAATTGACTATTACTCTTCGTCTTTGTTTAATCAGTTTCGCGGCAGGGCGATGCAAGCTGAAGGCGTCCAATTCATTTAACTGGTATTCAATTTCTTTTTTATTTTTTAATTTTCTGTTTTTTACAAAGGATGATAAGCCAGAGAAACTTCCTGGAAGACTGGCTTGTACATACTTTTGTCTAATACGACTCATTTTAATGTTAGTTTTACAATTTTATCAAGAATTTTAGTGACTTATACAATTGACTTATCAAAAACAAAACGTACAAGACAATAGTGGCAGTATTAATAATAAATAAGTTTGTGTTCATACAATTAATGTTTTCCCAAATTCCAATATTTTACGAATTAACAATTGATCAAATAAGAGTTTGTTAGATCTTAGCCACAAATTGTTACAATTTTCCTTAGAAATAATCTGTTGATGAACAACAAAATGTTTATCTGTCAAACTTTTCCTTATTATTCAAACATAAAAAATCTATAATATTGTTAACAGTTATTCCAATTATAGCTATTTTATCTTTTTCAAAACAATTCTACACACTTGGAGCTTAAAGGGTCTGAATGCGACGTTTCAGCTTTTGACAATGCTACAATCACCAGACACACAAAGGTTTTAAAATTCATCTTTATCGCACGACGTCCACAAGTGAAATGACCGGCAGCTTGATTTGCTCGTCACTTTTCATGTCTTCTAAACTTGAGAAGAATGATGACATTTTTCCAATCTGCTGGAAATAATAGCTCATCGCAACCCGAAGTGATTTGGACTTCTATTTCAGATATAGTATCAGACGTCATTGGAAAATAATATAGTGGCCCGAACGGTATATTGACGGAAGGCTGATGGTCGAACCCAGGCCAATGTACCGTTCTAACAACTTTACTCGACTTGTCGGCCATTATGATTCCGTTACATAAATTAGTAGATATATTAATTTGATGTCTGCACTTTTGACTTGAGTAAATTCTATTGAACGTCTTATCTCTACTTGTCAGCGTGGTATTATTTTTTAGACTAAAAAACTCTAAGATACGAGGCGGGAATTTGATTTCTACATCTGCGGGAATATCGAGAGCGATTTCATTTTTATCGTCGATTCGAATCCATGGCTTCCTTTCGGAATTTAGAGTTAAAGCCTCATTTAACGCAGCTATTACCGTCGACCTTTCCCGATTTGCTGGAACCGGAATTGGAAACTCCAAATTAGAGATAAATACCTGTCTAATAGTATGGCTTTTGTTAAATGTATCGCGAAATTCTGTAAATAAAGAGGGATCGTCCATCCGACCGATATATTTTCCCGGCACAAATGAAAGCTCTTGCAGTCCCATTAGCTCGGCTAGATCGTTGGGAATAACCAACTTTTTTTCGTTGCTGTCGGCAGCAAACTCGAGTTCCGTCTCATAAATTGTATTGTCGTAAATATAACATTCGATATTGTAACCCTTTTCTAAAAGTTTAAAATTGACGCGATCAAAAAATTCCTCCCAGGACCCGGTTTTAGTAAATTCTAATGTTTCCTCCTTCCCGCTTTCAATATTTTGAACAACCAACTTGTGAAATCCCTCTGTGCAGGATGATATTTCCTCAATAAAGCCGTCGGATTTGTATATCTCGCTGGTGTCGACTGCCGCTAGCAGAGATGTTCGTAAATTTAGCTTGCGGAAAAGTTCTTCTTCAAAATACAGGAGTTGATTTTTTCCCATTGCTATTTTTAGACTTTGAGTCCTATCCTCCAAGGAAATTTTGACCGCCAAATTTCTCTCTGCGAATAAATCGTTAAGATGGCTGACAAGACGTTCAATTGTCGACTCTGTCTTGTGAAAAGTTACATAGTTAGTCGTCATATTAACAGCGCCAGGGAAAGGGCTGTGGCTATAACAAAATTTAAATTCGTCCGAGGACAATGCCAAAAATTCAATAATATTTGCCACTTGTGTTCCATAGTGGCGCCCTTTTTCAAACGTTCGCGATTTCATGTTAAATATTCTTTTGAAATTCCTCAGGGATAATAAAATATATATCATTCATTACGTCTATTACCACTCGTTGTCTGGAATGTGTTTTTACAATTTTAAATTTAGCTGAAATAATTGGACTACACTTTGACAGTTTGTTGTTCAATTCGTCAACAAAGTCTGGATAATTCCACTCTTTTCTATGCTTAACTTCCACAGAAAACGTTGTTTTCCTAGCAACTTGCAATTTTCTATCATCTTGATCTAAAAATACTCTCTCGTTGTTCAAGTTCACAAATATTTCGGACAATGCCATCTCCCAATAGCCGTTTGACAAGGATATTTGACTTGGCAAATTATTGGTAAATTTTGCCACACTATTGTTCGGATATTTAGTTTTACACAGGTCAGAGTCCAATTGTACGTAAACTCCTTTAAGTCTGGAATCATTTCGACGGTAGCCATGTCAGGAGAATCTATGTTGCTCGGTCGAAGTCAAGATGCAAAATGACGGTGGTTGGGTCCGCGTATGGAGCTTTTAGTGTTTACAATTTTCAGCGGTATTCTCGGAAGCAAAGGGTGGCACGAATTGTTTTGCGAATCAACCAGAAAATGTAAGGCTAATCTCTTTAAAAGTTGTATTTCGTAGAGAAAAATAAAACGGTGGGTTAAACTGCAAATGTACAGTTGATTCAGATTCAACATTGCTACATGGTATATGCCTTATTATTTCTGAACTTTTTCCATTTAACAATATGCCATTTTCGACTAAGTTGCATTCTATGTTTAGAACGTTTCCAATTTCCGAATTTAAAGCTTCAATTATCAATTTATTTTTAGCTGTAAACGAATATTCTCTTTTTAAACCAAAAAATCGGATATTTCATTAGGGAAATATAATTTCATATTCTTCGGGAATATTTAATTCTATTTCTTTATGCGAGTTAAAAAACACCCAATTTTTTCTCAACGATAATGCTTGATTTAAAGCATCGAAAACTTGAAATTTGCCGCCGGATAATGGCTTCAATATAGGAACTATATTCGTTTTCTTTGTTCTGAACTTTATTGTGTGTATGAGATTCTTTGCTTCCTCGTCAAACTTTTTTGGTTCTGTCATTCCTCCCACGTATTTTCTTCCTGATTCAAACACACTGTGGCTGAAGCCAAGCATATTAGCTAATCGATCGGGAAAAATGGTGGACTTGTAATAGTTGTCGTTCTCGTAACTGAATTCAATTTCGTAACTTTTAGGATCGTGAAGTACAAACAGAACATTAACGGCGTCATCATATAACTTCCAATTTATACTATTAACGAATTCCCTCCAAGATAATTCTTTGCTCAATTCGTACTCATAATTTCGTCCATCTGCTGTTCTGACTGAGAATGTGTTATGCACATCCGACAATTTAGCAATTTCGAGTAGAGGACCATCCGAATGAAATTCTTTTGGTGTCTCAGACGATTCTATTTCTTGCGGTATACGTAAAACACGAGCTGTGGAAAGTGAAAAGTGGACACGAGTATTTTTGCTCAGCGAAACGGTAAGACGTTCATTTTCATTTTGTACCGAAATACTGCCATTTATTCCTTCGGCAAGGAACTTGTTGTTTAAATGTGTCACCAAGTCTAAAACAGAAGTTTGGTCTTTGTAAAATTGAAGAACATTATATGTGAAGTTTCGGATCCCTATAGTTGATGGAAATGGGACGTTGGAATAATGAATTTCGTATTTAGCCCTAGGCATTCTTCTTATGTCGTGTAAAGTTGAGATTGCCACTCCTCTGGTAACACCAGTTGAAAAAATGTTGCCATAGAGTTTTAAGGCCGTTTTCAAATGTTCTGGCAATTTGATGTAAACGTTATCGTGTAGGGTAAGAAATACCCTAAGGGCATAGTGCGTTTTACGGACGGAAAAGTTTATGGGTATTTTTGGCATTGCTTCCGTAAAAGCTTTATTTGTTTCTCGTAAAAACTCGGGAAGGTCCCATGTCTGTCTGTGGTCCAACATAAAACTTTCAGTTTTACTAACTTTAGTGACTAGATCAAGATTGTTTGTAAACTCGAATTTTGGAGCTTGGTCGACAAATAATTCGCAGAGACCAACTTGCCACATGCAAGACGTGTTTAATGTTACATTTTGAGAAAGTGTTACACTCGTATTGGTGTTGTTTATGGTAATGGAGCCTAGAGTGCTCACTATCTGCATAAACCACTCCCTCAAGATAACCATCTTAACTGCCCGGATGACAAATAGGAAATAAAACACAAAGTCACATGTAGTTGTTATTTATACATATGTACATTTTATTAGAAAATCCAAAAAAGTTTTTTTATTTACAAGTAATAATGGCCAAAAATGTTAATTTTGTCTAAGTGCAGATATCATTGGGTGGCCAAAGGGAAGTGATTGGATCTCATCTATTTGATACCTTTTCGTGTCCACACAATTCATGGCCACTTTATACCCACTTTTACTATAAATACAACCGCCAAGTTAAAGTCGTGTCACAACTGTTGCAATTGTCACAACTCTTGTAATTCGTCATAACTATGTGTAATGTAATATTCTATAATGCACTGTATTATACAGTTATAATAGTCTGAATCCAGGAAAAAAGCAAAATAGCATTACAATACAAATGAAATACAGCTACCTTTTTTAGTTAACCATAAATTTCTGAACTTTCTTGAATTCTTGCTCGAAGTCGCTTATTCTTACTCGGAATCGTAGAGAGTCGAGTAGACGTGAGTTGACGTCAACGGTCTCCTGCTTGTAGTGGAAAATAGTCGGGATGTTATCGATGCGAACTCTCCTCATCTACAATAAAAATAAATATTACACATTGTTCAAAAATATTGATTACACACACACTTTTGCCAACTCCATATAACTTTTGAGAACTTTTTTATGGTGGGATTGGATAGAGAAAAAGAAGATTGTCAAGTTTCAAATGTATTATATACTTCGGATATGGTTAAATAAAAAGTTACTATCCCTTTTTCAGAGAAGGGCTCCTCTGGCGACAAAAAATTTCCCCTTTTGAAAACCCCCCAAGTGTAAGACAGGACAGTTTAATGTCCATTCCGACCAAAAAAATTTTTTTGCCAACTCCATATAACCTTTAAGAATTTTTTTTATGGTGGGATTGGATAGAGAAAAACAAGATTGTCAAGTTTCAAATGTATTATATACTTCGGATATGGTTAAATAAAAAGTTACTATCCCTTTTTCAGAGAAGGGGCCCTCTGGCGACAAAACATTTCCCCTTTTGAAAACCCCCCAAGTGTAAGACAGGACAGTCTAATGTCCATTCCGACCAAAAAAATTTTTTTGCCAACTCCATATAACCTCTAAGAATTGTCAGTTATACTACACACGCTATAAAGTTAATGTAAAAAATCAGTACTTACCGAATGTGTGAAATATCGGGGCCAGTGAGATGGGTCGAAATGTGACTGATACAGTTGAGACTGGAATCCACAGAAAACGGGGGGATAATGAGATATTTTTTGCAGAATATGAAAATAATGAAAGCTGGAGCAATGAAATGTAACTTCGGCAGAAGTGGACTGAGTGTGGCATTGAGTTTTGATGCCCTTTATATACGAACGAAACAAGTTCCTTTTTCATGTACACGTGTATTTTTTTATGGGGAGGGGGGGGGGTGACACGAGTTTTGTTGAAATGGACAAATATATACTTTCACTTTTCACGGGACATATACTTTCACTTGTAAGTCTTCTAACCCTGCTTAAACTTACATACCACAGTAATGGGTTGGTTGAGGTTACGGTGTCTTACTACTACTACTGCACACACTTTAATAAAATACTAAAAGAAAATTTCATGATGTCTCTGTATATTCTTACTGCACGTGTAAAACTATCGGAAATCGGAGATTAAATTTCTCTTTTTTGACACACATCAACAAGCGCTTTGCACTATCCCCATACACACACACACACACACGCACAAGTGTATGAGTATACCTTGAACCCTACCTTGAAGCTCTATAAATGACAAAAGTCTAGACAACCAAATCCCGAGCCACGTTCCACAGTAAATCTTCTCATCCGAATTTAAACTTCTCACACATCAACAATATATACTTTCACTTTCACGGGACATATACTTTCACTTGTAAGTCTTCTAACTCTACTTAAACTTACATACCATAGTAATGGGTTGGTTGAGGTTGCAGTGTCTTACTACCGCTACTGCACGCACTTTAATAAAATACTAATTGAACCCTACCTTGAAGCTCTATAAATGACAAAAGTCTAGACAACCAAATCCCGAGCCACGTTCCACAGTAAATCTTCTCATCCGAATTTAAACTTCTCACACATCAACAATGCGTTATACGCTATCACCATACGCACTCACACGTCACACACACACTTTACACTACTACATCACACCTGGACTACATACATGTTACATAGAACCCGTCTACTCAAAAATCATTTTTCACCGGAGTCACATCCTGCAGGACGTTTAATTAACATCGCCGCTTCAACATGCAATTGCGTAATGGAAAAAGGTAAATATTTTAAAAATATTTTAATAATATACAAATTTCTTATTCATTTTCGTATTCATTTTCGTATTCGTATTCATATTTACATGTTTTCTATTTTTACACAGCTACTTGCCCCCTACTGTACAGGGATCCATCCTGCAGGCAGGCAGGCGAGAAAGGTCTCCCTCGATGTCCATTCTAGTGGCAGAAGTGCCCCAGCGACCGGAATCGCCAGCATCATCATCTTCAGCTTCTACGGTCTCCATTCCCCGGTGGTCTCCAGCTCCAGTCTATGATGAAGACTGGCACCCGTCGCATTCAAGTGAAGAGTGAATGTGCTTTATGCAAAGTACTAAGATATTGATCTCTCTTATACTCATGTAAGCATCTACTAGGTATGCAAAATAAAAGTGACAACCGTCTTCATTTAATAGCTTGTTACGACTGACTTATTATTTCAATCATATAATACAGTGGAGCATAAGTACTTAACAATTCTATATTAAGCAGAGTGCTGAATCAAACTATGATTCAGAAGCATACATCTATGTACTTATACAAATGTAGATCTTTGCGCTCCCTAACTCATTTATGCTACAACACCGGCAAGTGCCCTTGCCAGTGTCGTGCATAGAGCTCCTTTACTCTGCCGTGCACGGAGTCCATCTTGGACTCCGTGCACTTGTCGTGCCAATCATTTTTACCCTCTGCCGGGTTATAATGATTGGTACGATAAACAGTTATAATTATATACTACTTGTAGCATTGTGAACTCTATACCAAATGCTACACTACACATTACAATTCGCATTTAAAGTCTATTAATAAATGTGCTACACAGAACTACTGTACATGTACATTGCTAGTACTACTATATAATCATGCTTTTGTTAAGCAGTTAAACCTAAGCGATTATCCATGGGTGCTCCATATATTCATTAAGCTTTGTCGTTAATTTAACTCTAGTCTGTTTCACCTACCTATAGCTTAGCATAAAATATGAATTTAAATAAACAAATGATATGACTCATAGAGAACACTGTATAAACCTTTCTATAGTTGTAAATATAATCCTAATCCTCAGAGGTGTAAATTCAAAATGACCGATTGTAACACTAAAACTGTTGTTTTCATTTAGAGAATTAAACATCGTAACAGAACCAATGTGCTTATTATTTTGCTTATTAGCGCAGCACAGTAAATATGTACATAGCTTACAATCACCATTTGGGCTGTATAGAAATAGAAACTTGCCTTGCTATTGTTTTGTGTCCTCGTTCTTTTATGTGACAATGTGACCTTTTGCTCGGATCCTTTTTCCAGGCTCGGCTAGTACCAAGTGCGTTGCATATCACGAACGAACAACAACAAAGGAAGAGTAGCTTTGATTTGATATATCTAGTTACATTCACAGTCTTTCTTTTGTCCGTCTATTTATTATGTTTTTAATTTATTTGCCACCCGGAAACCAAAGAGTTGACATGGTTTATAATCTATTCCATGAATGCATTACATTTTATGGAAATTGAAATCTTTCCATTATTAAAATTATTATTGTCGATGATTTTATCTCATGGAGAATACCTGCGATTTCCGTAACTAAATAGATACTACACAGTGATAGGTAGAATTATATTCATAATTATTTTTTAATCTAAAATCCTTAACTACATTCACTCCTTAAATAATAATTCAAGCCGAAATAGAAAACCTGTACGTATTTGTATATGACTTGCCAATAGTCGAAGACCGACTTTACTACATCGTCTGCAAAATATATTCCAATCCCAACTCTGTTTGCATAAAAAGTGCATTTAAATGCATCATAATATAGTGGTTATGAATGGGAGTCTACATTCTAGATATTGCCTATTATACAACATATAAGTAGTCTTCCATTCCTGAATCCTCTGAAAGAATTAATATCAAGGTCAGCTCTGCTTTGTTTCTGGAGTTTCGTTTTTATAGCTATCTATAAAACGATATATTTAATTGCACACATAAACTGCATGTACACCGATTACATAAAATACTACTACGTACATGAAGCACAGTAGCCAGTAATTTTGTAACACTAGATAGGGTCATTTATTTAGCAGAGAATAACAAAGAAATATTTTCTAGATATAGATGTTACCGGTTTGCTTTGCGAAATATCTCCCTCTAAGTAGTTAAGAACACTTTTGCTTTTCCTTGCCTTTGGCTATATCTCCCTTGATTTCTTTTGTTTGCCATTTGATGTATAAAGAACTGCATGTACCATAACTTCCTTAATAAAAAATTCATATCATACAGTTTCAGTCGTATCATAAAGTACTTAAGAGGAATACGTACAGCTCATGCTTCACCCTTTAGAATTTCTGTCCAAATCTCCCTATTGAAGTGAGATGCAGCGAAGAAGATCTGTTGAGTATGTACTGGTAGATCTCCTCACTGCCAAAACTCTATTTAACAGTTTTATCATGAGCGGCTGCATTACTATATTTGAAATGTATGATACACTGACACACAGACAGGGACAGACTGGCACTCTGGCACATTTATAGCTTTTGTATATTTGCATTAAGTACATACCGAAAAATGTTTAAGCGAGGGCTGTAAATGTCCATTTTATATAAATGTAAAATAAGCTATTAAAATTACTATTATTACTAGGTCATAAATAAGTCAATAAATTATTTCTGTAATGACAATAATGCAAAGCCTATACGTATCAATAGTACTGTTTATACATTTGGGGTAAGTAAATAAAAATTACTTAATTTAAACCTACCAAAATATTTGTTGTAATGCACAAGTTCTGCCACTGAAAATGCAATGTGAAAGCCCACGTTACCATTTTTACGTATAAATCAGCAATGATGTTGATATTCGGAATTTGGAGGTATATCTCTGGAATGGATATTAAATATCACAGTATCAGTGAATGACCACTACATGGTAAATATTCAATTACATTAATTTAACGTAATGAACAGTGACGCGGGAGAAGCTGCTAAAACGTTAAAATAGCATTTTTGCAGATTGCAAAATTGCAGTGCAGCCATAATATGCAACTTTGAGCGATGGACAAAGAAAGCTCGGTGGAGAGATATTCACTGCGATACATTTACCAATTGTGAGGCGGTTAGGCGCTACAGTTGTACCTGCTGTTATTATTCCAATTTCCAAGTCCCCAGTTCTCCGTGGCCCATGGGTTTTCTGTCATCTGTAGATAACTTATTTGTACTTTTCTCTTTTGTTCACATTTCATTATAGAATCCAGAATTGACATTAAAGATTATGCAAATTGAACAGAATATCTGTCACGAGCCAACAACTTCAAAATTGTTCAGTTTGTTTATGAGTTTGTCATTGACGGGGAAGTTTAATTTAGACCTTAAAGAGTGATCGTTGTGATTTACAGACAGAACAATGGATTTGGCTGAATTCACCAGTTTTACCCCAAATTATTTCAGCTTAGATGATATACTTGCATCTCAAATTAAGGTCCCATGTAAAACTGAAGTAATTATACCACAATTTGGTAAGTCGACAAGCACACCTTCATTGTTTCTTTTCCTTGTGCATAAAATAGAAATGTTTTGACGTCGGTTTGAATCCGATTCTATGTACGAACTAGACAGTGTATAAGTAGTAGGTAGTGAATTATGGAAACAATTACTAGTATTTAATGTAAAAGAACTCAGGAAATTTTAGGGTAATTCCATGGGTATTCCATGAAGAAATTGGTGTATTTGTATAGTGCATAGTACACATAGAATTCTATTTATAAAGAGTAGAGAAAGGGAAATAATACTATTACTATTCTACTGTTGACTGCTGGTATATGCCGAATTGTAGACTACTACTGAGACTATGCTATGTACTCCATTTCATATTTTAAGTGTTTACTAATTTGACATGCTTTACATAAAGGTTTTATGTAAAATGGCTTGTAATTTTAAATGTTAGTGAAACGCTTAAGGCAGCCACAGTTATAGACACACACGCACAAAAGGTAAATGAAATTCTATTTTTACATTTAAAGGGTTCTTGTTTTTGTTTGTCATTTTATGATTCTTTTCAGTTTTCACTATAGCTCCAGATAATCTTTCATATCCGATTCAAGGCGACTTAGTCTATTTAGTATTTAGTTAGGATGCCACTACATGTTAAGGATCCTACTATGCTACATGGAAGTCCCAGAAAATTGAAAGGTTGTGCATAGCGCATACACATAAATGAATTGTTATGCAAGCTAACAGGAAATATTTGGTCATAGGACCTTAAAAGATAATCGTATCTTTTTGTGTTAATCCAGTTGGGCTGACTTCCCCTTTTGTTACAAATTGGTCGCATCATCAATATTTTTAAAATAAAAAATGTGTAACAAGATTGTGGTCTGCAACAGATTAAATATCTTAATTTGGCTACACCTACACAATACATATACTTTCATATATGTAAATAGGTAAATCAGGTACAATAACATCAATACATAGCATTACATAAAATGCATTCATACATGCATATTGTTTTTCACTTGGACTAGTTACTCTATGTAAAACTATAATGTAGATTTTGTAGATCCTTTAGGTACTTATTAAGGTACACTGGTATTTTGTATCTAAACACGTGACATATTTCTATGATAATGTGTGATAAATATGCATAAAAGGTTTCCATGAAGGAACTTGTTACTTTACGCTCTTTATACAGTAAATGCATGTACATATAATTGTGGTTATGAAATGACTCTATGGGCACGTTGGATAATATGCGGTAATTATTCTCGACACTGATTGTGAACCCTACTATAGTCGTGTGTCGTGTACTGTGGTAACTTAACTAGCAAAAGCACGTAAAATTGATATTCATTTTCACCATTTGACACTATAGTAAACTCGTTTCAGTTTGTTGCCCTTGCCATTTAGTCCTTATTACAAGGATCCCTCTAGTATTGATTTGTCTGCTCTGCACTGTAAAGTTTTTCAATGTTACAGTAGCCTCCTTAAGTTAATGTAACCATGATATCTGCAATCCTACCTTCATCTCTTATGTGATAAGTGTAATTGTAATCTATAATAATCATGAAGTCATGCCTCGTAAATGAGTTTCATTATACTCATGATCAAGTACCTGACCTTGAAAGATGAGATGAACTTGCATTCTTTAATTAAGGATTGCAAAAGTAAAAGTAAAATAGAGTGAATACATTGAGATGCAACCTTTGGGACCAAAGATACGGAATACGAAAGAATGTCGAACCCGTGGGGACCACTACTTTACTATACTTATGGCATTGCCTAAATGTACACCCATAGCAAAGTTAACAAGATACATTTCATCGTTATTTACCTATAAGTACACTTACCTTATACCTTATAACGTGTGGTTACATAAAATGAAGTAATGCAAAATAAGCATTTATACATGCATCTAACCTATAGAATAATGCAATCCTATAAAATTTAACACCTTCATAGTTCTTCGTTGATAAATATTTGTCTGATATTATGGCCAAGTACCAAGAACCTAACTTTATAGGTATTACATTTGCTATAAGGGCTTGTAGAAGGAGAACTAGTATAGTGGGGTGACAATAACAAATACTAGCTAACATGTCCAAAATTTGTTTACATGCAACAAAAATTGCAGTTTTCTAAATTTAGTGCTGCCCAATCGTATTTTTTCATTTACTACAGGAATTTTTGTCTGGGTGTTACTTTAAGATGGATTTATGCATGCAGAATTAATGCATACAATATTACAGCATGCAGATTACATATACAATTTAGGTTCTACACTACAGATACTGTAAATGGACGTTTTCCTTGCATTTGAGTTTTTATTTCTCGTAAACATTTGGTTGCTTTGTTGTATCTTATTTTGTGAAGCATTACTAAGAGTATAGTTATTTGTCTTTGGTAGCACAAGGCACATGGTAATATTATTATTCTGTCTGACACTGAGAGGGTTTGCTTTTTGGACGTAAATGATTCTGTTTCCTTCAAGGACAACAACATACAAGAAGTGAGTGGCCTCTACACCTTTTCAGTCTTTGTTGTGTGTAGTTTTATGCTAAGCACTAGGATTGCCTCTAAACTGTGGTATAAATGCTTAGTACTTACTTGTACACAGTACAGAAAGCAAACTTGCAACTTGCAATGATGGCAAAGGAAACAAAGATCACCTTTAGAACTTGTGAACTAAGGAAAAGACATTATAGACTGGTTGCTTTGGTGGTATTTGATTTTGAAGGTACCTTATCTGCGCAGTTGTTTTCATGCAGAAGCAATTTTGTACAACTTGTGTACATTTGCAGAGGATGGCTTCTATTTATATTTGAGTTTATTACGATACCCGTCCGTATCTGCCCATATCCTTTTCGACTGTAAACATGTATCTAAATGTAGTGAGACTTTTCATCTATTCACAAAGTTACATCATAGGAATTGTGGTTACTGTATCCCAAAGCGGTTGTTAGTATACGGGTACATCACTTAACGATTATCTTTGATGGACAAATCCTGCAATAAAAGCAATAAACATGATGTACATATTAGGTGTATATTTTTACACGCGTTATGCTTTTCAGACTACTTACATATATAATGTCTAGCCACAAAACACCATTCATATGAGTATGTTTTTGTGTGATATCTCTTCGTCCGTTGTGCTATGCATCAATTGCCAAGGTCAAACTAAAAATCTGTGAAATTATTACAATTCTAAAACACATATACTAAGATTAAGTCTAAAACAGCTTATAGCAAAAAAAAAGCATGAATAACTTAGCCCATGTCTACAAACATATGGAGTAAGCAACGCAGTTTTTAAATCTATCTGTTGACAAACATTCAAAACATTTTGAGATACTTTAATTTTATAACTGATTCATACAACTTTCGATGTTTAATCTTAAATGTTGATATATTGGATCCGCTTCAGATTTAGATACTGATCATACAAAAAAGTTACGAAATCTAATGCAAATATGCAGATTTATACCACTTTAAGAACTAGGTACAATTTAAGCCTGGTTGTTAAATTAATGGCTTTACTAATCTAAGCTTTCTTTTAATGTTGATGTTGACAAATCTAATTCACAGGTTTTCTGGACGCTTCTCTAAACTCAAAAGACTTACCTGAAGGAGTACTAATAGAATTTCCTCTTTGGGTTGCTCAAGTAATGGCGAAACCCAACCGACGTTATGTATCTGTTACCGTCCCTAATAAGTACAAGGAAGCACACAGGTGTGTTAAAATTTTTACTTAATTACTATTCACTAATTATAGCGTACATGTTAGAATACAAACATTAGCACTGTGAACCGAAAAAAAGCATTTCAGAGTAAATATTCATGGCCATTCGTCAGTTTTAAACGAAAATTGTTGTATTTATGTAACATAGAGTTAGGGGATAAAGTTGCCTAATACTTGTCTTTGCCATACATCTCACATGTCAGGTATAGCACGCAATATTTTCTTATTCATACTAGCCTTGCTTAATCAGAAACTCATTATTTTACTCCATGGGAATTGTTTCTTTGTCACATAATATGATAGTAAGCTGTCATACTTAGTGTCATCTCTGGAATGTTTTTCTGGAGTAAAAAATTGATCGTATGGTTATGTTGACTCATAGTCATAGTCCATGGAGTGGAAACATAAAGAACGTCATGAAATAGCAATTCTCCAACTCTCGTTTTGCGTCGCTTACTTGCAAGATCTGTAAAGATTTCAATTCCTTAAACAAAAAACTTGGCAATTGTACCTAGCGTACCTAAGTGAGACTTATAATAATTCTTATTCCTGCAGAATTTCCTATGGCAGATGGGCCTGTAAAAAATGTTCTAATAAAACATAATGAAGATTATCAAAAATGAAAACTGTGTAACGTTTTTGTCGCATCTTTGAAATTAGTGCTAGTAGAACAGAAAATCATGAAATCTTAAATTGTTTTGTATTTGCGTGCCACAGCATGTTTTTTTGTCTTCCTAACACACTGAAGAAAGTAGCAACTTCATTGATTTTTTGCTCATTGTCTACATGTACGTGTATAATTACAAACAAAACTCAAAGCAACTTCATGCTACGAAAGCAGGAATAAAATTATTTTCAGGTATTAAGTCTAAACTTAAAACTAAACCTATGATTATGATAAATAGAATTGGTATCCACCAAATGTGATAGGGCATAGTCTCCGCTGTGTAGAGCTGTGTTCCTGGATAATTACAATGTAATCTTTTGGATTTTAAATCTTGACGTCATGGGTCACTATTGTATGCAGACGTACATTTAATTGATCAATTTACCCTCCATCTCATTACAGAGCTTTTTGACTACATCCAATCATGCAATGCCCTGGCAAACCAATAAATGGCATAAATTAAAGTGTCAATAATTTCTCATTACTGTACTAGACAATGACAATAAGGTTAAGTATTTACCTGTCTGTGCATACATTGCAGACAGGGAGACAGGTAGGTATGTATAAAATCCAATGGTCAGTTTAGAATAGGAACTAGAAATGACATATGGATGGCTAAACTCAAGCTGTGTTTTGTAATGGAGAGGGATTTTACTTTTCATGGAACAATTCCTTCAATTCTATGTCATTAAGACCAGAACAATTTACGATGTAAGTACCAGGAATAATTTGTTTCTTCACAGTTGCAGTTAATTCTATACGCACTATGATTTATGAACAAAAGAGAAAATACAAATGTGTTCCTGTTGACATATATTTTGGGTATATTTGTAAATGTAAGGGAATTTATATGTCTATTTTGTACGTATTGACACATTGACACTGACAGTAGTAATCTAGAAATCTTAATCTACTTGTGGGCTGTTCTATAGGATGATGTCTTAGTCATAAATTACAGAAATTATGTTCACAGACAATGTTAAAGCTTGTTTAGCGAGGAATTAAGAGTTCTGGTATTATGAATGATGAAGGTAAAAGTACAAAACCTCGACAATAATTATCGTGATTATTTCTTATTATATATTTGGACACTTATTAGAGTCTACATTCCTACTTTTTGGCAATTGTCTGCCATCGTTATTTAGTCATTAGTAAAAGAGTTGCAGCGGAATGAATTATGGACGCATCATAACAAAAAAGTTAATTATAATAAAACTTTATTTTTAGGCTAATTTCATGTAGTAAGGTCTAGTAATAACCTAAAATTGTTAGGTGTAGGAAACGAATTTATTTTTCGTTTTTTCTTAATTGAAACTCATTACCTGAACAGGATGCGATACAAATCCGTTTGCATAGGTGTGCTGCTATTACGCTATTGTTTGCTGGAGTATCTTCCCATATGTATTAATTATCCGTTCGGAGTAAAATCTCAATTTACTTCTGTTATCTTCGTATAATATTTTGAAACTCAAATTCATTTCAATTTTAATGTAAAACAGATGGTTTAAATATCATTTACAGATGGTTGGATGTGCTAAGCATGATAATTATATATTGCAAATTTCAATAGACAATGAGGACAGTAAATGTTGAGTAAATTATGTTTGAAATTCTTTTGCAGAGAAGTACTGAAAGCTGATTCAACCGTTGTTGACTTAAATAAAATGGGACCTCACTTTTACCAATCTGGGCTACATTTATCTGCACTTCCTCATCCTGAGACTGAAAAAATTGCTGAAATTTTACCTGAGGTAACTTCCACCTTAATACTATGATAATTTAGCGTGACTCGCGTTTCAATTTGGTTATACAGTAACTATTATGTGAACATGAGCTATGGTTTGTTTTTTTGCCTTGGAGCAACTACCTCACGTTCAGTCTTTTAATGTTTATTATTGTCAGATTGTGTATATGCTTTATATACATCATACTTGTATTGTCAGGAAGGATGTGATGAAATCAGCTCCCTGTTGTAATCAATTCTTAAAGTTTTATTCGATATATTTACTAGGTAGTAGTTTATTCACAATATATTATGTACACTTCAGGCAGGCCAGGTGGTCCACACAGTAGATATCTGGTATATACAGATGCGGAGATGCATTTGTTATTGCAGTAGAGAGTTTCAGTTTATTTTTATATGTATGAGAGTACAAGTATAACTTATCGTATTCAGGCAAAACCTTAATTAGGTCTCATTTTGCTTTGTCATTCAAACTTTCACTCCCTTTCAGTTGCGTTCATTCATGTTTGCTAAACCAATTATCTATTTCTCAACTATGTTTAAATTTCGGAAGCTAATATAACAATTTATACTCAGCTCAGACTAAAATTAATTTCCTTGTGCATCATGGGGAGTAAGAGTAGTAGAAACAGTAGAGGGATGTATAATAAATATGATTTTGGTGGTCGCTTCTTCCTATGATAAATGATGTAAAGAAAGCGATGTAACAGTTAATCTAGGTATATTCATTTAAGAATAATTGTTTTCATTTTGTTCAATCATAGGTTCTTCAACATCGCCTAATTCTAATGTCTGATGCATATTCTTTCATTACTCAATTTCACTCGGCAGACAAATTAGGTGACCAAGAAGGAAACATGATGAAGGAAAATCATATGGATGCTTTGGAACAGAAACTGTATACCGATGCCAAAAAAGGAGCTGATGCAATGCGAAAATGGTTGGAAATGGATCATAGGACAAATAATTAGTCTTTATCAATCACCATCATAATATAAATACTTTTTAAGCATGTAGAATACTATATTATATTGTGTATAAATGACTTTTAATACTCGCTGTAGATGAAAACATCACATTTAAGTTTTAATTTAGGTAAATTGTGTTATGTCTATTAAGTTTACTCTGCCTGGTGTAAAATACAGTTTTGTAGCTCCCTCCATGGTGTATACAGTTCTGCATGATAATTTATTGTAAAAGAATGTAATAAAAAACTAATTAGGAGAATAACGAGTTTCAAACTGTTAAAACCAAAGTCTGCATTAAAATATTTTTTATTTATAAAGATGTGTATACGTTTTAACTGACAATGAATGTATAGTAGTACTTCTACAGTTTTATGTGCTGTTAAATAAGGTTTCCAAATATTTCAATTCTAATTTTTGATAGAATCGTTGAATAGACATCCTCTCTATGAGCCTCAGTCTGAATCGTCCATTTCTGTATTGTCATTTACAGGAGGCCAACCTTCGATCGTTTCCTTCAAGAATTCAAAATTATATGACCATATACAACCATCCTTAAACGACATTCTTGTTCAATTTTACTTATGAATTTGCCATTAAACTCTGATTGAATTTCCAGATGTTCGGTAGCTTTAAAATATGTCTAAACTAATTGTTACGTTGTATACAATAGGCAAGACGAAACTATAACTTATTTATTAGCTTTGAGCGATTTCCTTGTTCGTATCGTATTTAAAGCCTTTTAAGGAAGGGGTGTTGTCAGAAACAATGGAATTTACCTAAAATCTATCTAGTTTTTGTGATGGTTTTGCAACTTTATCAAACGTTGTATATTTTTCTATTCATTCAGGAGTAATTGAGAATAAATTTTCTTTGGCCACTCTTTTTTAAGAATGTGAAGGGGTAACTTTAACTTAGCAATAAACTGTGAATGAGTTTTAACAAAAATAAACGAAATGTTGAAAGTGGTCACAGTAATATGTCCAATTATTGTAACTCTAACGATGCTTAAGACTTCATTTGACAATAGTTATCCTTCAAAAAAGTGTCCATTGACTGATTATTTTTACCATGTTCATTTCCGCTGTTAATAATTTATGTGCAGAAGTTGTGTATGGAAGTTGTAGTTGGCATTCAATTAGGTATTAATCTTGTACTAGTATTCGAAGCCGATCCAAAATTTGTGATGTTGCATGAGTAGATAGTACTTAAACTGGACTAAATAATATGGAGTAGTGATTATTAGTAGAAAATTCAAGAATACACTTATATATCGAATTTAATATTTCACTATACAAACAAACAAGAATCCATACTTATTGTTATAATTACAGGATAGGTATTATAGCAATGATATAGCTAGGCGTATTATTATTAGAACACACTACTCTGTTTTAAAACAAACAGTACAAGACTAAACAGATGTGAATATCTGTACAAGAAAAAAGAGAAATAGAGCTTCTCTAACAAATGTCATGCACATAAAATGTATCAATTTAATTTGACTATAATATATTATCATTTGAATTGGAAACTAGATTCAATTGTCTAGGTTAACATCTCTCATATCAAGACAGGAGTATTTTAATGTAAATAACTCTCGTGTAGATGACCATTTTGAATAGTATTTGTATACACAGTAAAAAATATTTATATGTACAAGCAATATAGAACGCCAGTCTGATCCAGTATGTCCGTTATAGAAATATCTTCGGACATTTTTTAAATATTAAAATAGTACCGTCTTCGAGTTTGGCAAATTGGCAAAGCATACTTTTTATATTATTGATTTAGATTTCTCACTGTCTTATTGTTTTTTAATATTGAGCATCTGTTAATGTATTATAATTATAGCTGCCATTTATATTAGGTAAGTAAAACCTACCTACAGACTACTACAGACTACAAGTACAAGCTTTACATACACAGTACAATATGTCACTAGAATCTCTAGATATTATTATAATATATGAAAGTAATATAGGTTATAATAAAATATTCTGTATAGGAATTCATCCTAGATGTACTCGTATAAGATTTTGCAGTTTCCTCACACAATTGTATTGTAGTATTTACGTCAGAGATACTAAGACTAAAGAAATTCAGCCAAGGAAAACTGAAAACTGGCCTTTTTAATGTTCATTTCTACTGGTACGTATTTTTTGGCTCGTCTTGTATAATTTAACTCTGCACTATGTCATTATGTTAATAAGAATAATTCTCCATATTATAAAAATCATTAGTAGCCAGAGCCACAATACAATCTGTAGTAAACTGTACATACCAATACACTAGCTACTATCTGTATTAAGGAATCTTTTTTCCTTATTACTACTGTTAAGCAAGGCAGGTTTTCCCCTGATATTATAATGGGTCAATATAGAACATGAATGAATTATATTGCAAAGCATGTAATTCTAGTTCTACTGTGTACAGGTATCTGCAAATATATAAACTGATATGTATGAGGAATAGGTTATTGTCAATTTTCAATTCTTAATATTTATAGTATTGCAGTTGATTTGTCGTTAGGTTAGATTTGGCTTTGAAATATTAAAAAACTGTAATGGCTACGAGTAGGTAGAGTCATTATCGAGTAGGGGTTCTTGTTTGAAGCCCATGGCGTGTGCATGCGGACCAAGGCTTGGACTGACCATTCCGTAGGGCGTCCCGCCGGAGTCTTCGTCCGAGAGAGCCAGAAGACCAGAATTATTTACTTGCGTAGGAACCAAAGTTGAGTCTCTTGAGTTTAAAGTCGAAGTACCATCCGGGGAAGGTATAGAACCCGCCGTTCCATTTGTCACAGCTTCTGCACCTTCAGTGGTTCACATAGATTTTCATAAAGATTATTCTCAACCCTCATAAATTAAACGAAATTGTCGTGCATAGATTTACAAAATTCTGTTTTATACAGTTATGAGTGTGCATGCTATTTAAGGGTACAAAGGGATAGAACAAACAGAACAACTTAACGAATTATTAGTTATACTAAGGTAAAAAATATTTTTGTGCTTCTATTCCAAATTAAAACACTATATTACATACACTGGTACATAAAACGAAAGAATAAATGAAGAGAGGATTTTCCATACAAGTACAAGTACAATCACCAACATTTATTTATCACGGAACAAATGGCTAGAAAAACTATGTAACATCGAGGGAAACAAGGAAAATTTTAAAATGTACATAGTTAGTTTAGCTACTTACCTCCTAACAACATTTCCTGCAATAGATTATCAATGCGGGCCATTCCAAATAATTTTGCAAATTGGATTTGCTCAATCATTTGCCAGCTAATGGATTGTAGGGCAGGTAATGTCAGTAACAATTCTCCAAAACGTCCCCGAGACTCGTACTGTCGATCACTGATATAGTCTTCCAGAAGAAGTTGAACTTGATATCGCAGAGCTTTGATTCGGTGTGGCTCTCCCAAACCTCTGGCATCTATGTAAATGTTTTAAATCTTGGATTAATAGGAAGTTTGCAAATTATTACTTTAATTTATTTTACACTTTAACTTGTTTACTTACTGGGATCAAAGAACACAATAGCTTTAAGACAAGCAAATTCTGTATCGTCAATGTTTATTTCTCTCAGCGGCTTCACTAACTCGTCCATGATGCGGCACCCCACACGACTTACATCTACGTTTAGTAAAGGAGAAAATGTTTTAAATTCATTACTTAGATAAGCACTATAGCTATTAAAAGTTTACAAAGAACATAAGTGCGACTAATTGTATTTGGTTCCCATGCTCTGAATTCTGACTCAAAGGGTTACAAACGGTTGTCCATCTGTAGCAGAAATTTAAGGAAAACTTTTGTATTTTGTACCTGCTGCTTGTCGTGGAAGAACGAAGTCATTTCCCAACAGAAGTACATCCTTCAAATGCATGGATCTCCTGGCCACACCTAACAGTAGATGCTCACCAGCATGAGCACGTAATAAGGCGACCTGTCGAATCATATTTACATACTCATTAGTAACATTAATTTCAGCATTTAGTTGTTAAAACCAAAATCATTCTCTAGTACCTGATCGTCTAGTCTTAAATCACAAAATGTTGGAATGTACTTGGCCCACTCGACCAGAACTAACAATTGCATCTTCATCGAGTCACAAATGTCATTGACAGTGGCAATTTTTTTCGTCCTTATATTAAAGTCATTTAAATTGGTCTGCAAAAAAATTAGAACAATATAGGAATTATATACAGAAATTGGCAGTAATCTACAGAATTTTAAAACTATCAGCTTTGTCACATGCATTATGTAATATTATTGTATATTATTAGGTAGTGAAGGGATTATAAGGAAAATATAATGTATACATACTGTGTACATACTGTGTCAGTGTACATACTGAGTCACTTTTCATACCTTGTTGATTGGTATTTGTCATTTATTAATCAAGACTAAATAGAGCAATGCCAAATACATAATTCAAACAAAATCCCACCCAATAGTACATGTTTTCACATGGAGTGTGATTAAAACGTATCGGTATTCATCTCATTTCAAGTACGACTGCTGGATTGATTACTTCTTACGTTTTTACTCCTGACTCCTACCATTGACCATGCAATGAAACTATTAGTGAAATATGCAAACTATTTTAAAATAGATGTTATGAAGTAATGACGCATAATGCCTTTATTCTCTTTGGTATATGGACTATCTGTACATTTTTTACTAAAGAATCCAGTTCTTACGAGTCTTAAGTGTAACTCGCAATAGAAAGAAATAGTACTTCATCATGTTAGAAATAAATTTAAGCTCAGTATATTATATCAGATCACTTGATAATTAGTTCAATTTTCATGTAATGCCTTGATTGCTTATGGCTTTTATCTATATCGAACCACCTGTACATTAGCTGTGTTAATAATACACTTTAGTACAATGTACACTGTGTACACTACACTACGAACTACAACTCAAAAACATACAGCAAATATTATTGCTGTAAAATACTAGTCCATTTGTCAAGTGATAGAAGTAGAAAGTAATTGATCAGCTGAAATACTCACAAAATGTTACAATCTACACTAAAACTTACGTAAGTGTTACCGATAATTCTTTAGGAAGTAGAAGCAAACAAGGATAAGAAAATAGTAAATATTTACCTCATAGTTGGAAGATTGTTTTGCTTGAGAGTCTGCCTGTAAAAGACTGGCAACTGTTAAGGAATTCGTCGTACTCATCGTGGAATCTTCAAAACTAGGTCTGCGGCAACTGATACGATCCCGTTCATTTTGAACGGCTGAGAAAATAAAAGTCGAATTATTTATACCATACAATAATATTGACAATCAAACGCTGATAAAATGCATTGTCCAATTATTTTCCAAACTACGTCAGTGAACAGAGGAAAATTACACAACAAGGAATCTTGGTAGTAAAATATAAATTGAAAATCAAAGTGGTCATAATAATATTTTCTTAAAACTGTTTACAAATGTTTCCTACCTTCTTTTTTCATTCCAGCCTTAAAACATTTTCTAAGTCTGCAGTAACGACACTGATTTCTCTTGTCTTTGTCCACAACACAGTTCCGGTTAAATCGACAGGTGTATACATGATTTTTTCTAACAGAGCGTCTGAAGAATCCTTTACAGCCATCACAAGAAGATGCTCCATAGTGCTTCCCCGTCGCACGGTCCCCGCAAATGGCACAATATTGATTCGTCATTCCTATCAATGCACTACCGTTCCCATTAATGCATATATTATTATTATTTGTACTGTCTCCGTGATCTGTCGACTGGCCCATATTGACTGAAGCTGGTCCGCTGCTTCCAACAGATAATTCCACTGTTGCACCTGAAAAATCACAAGGCAATCACCTAATTAGTAATGTAAATAGTAAACATCTACAAGCTACGTGATATTTCTCTTTGGCAATATCCCTTTGCCAATACCACTTTTAAAATGCAGTATAAGCACCTCCTCTTACTACTAATTTTATTTCACGTGTATTCTATACAATGGCTTGATTACTATATCATGTATACCTAAAATTATAGTAAACCACCACCCGCTGAATACGTGTGAGCAACTCAGATATGAATGACCGAGTATCGTGGCAGTGACAGTGTCAATATGTCTATTCATTATCTTCCTCAATTGGCATCGCAATTTAAGAGTGATCTGTCAGTTTAGTCGACAAAGAAATAAACCGAAGTAAATTGGCCGTGATGATAACATGTAAAACTACAGAAAAGCAACATTTACTCCTATAATCACACATAAGTGGATACAGTGGATAGTTGTGCATTGTGTATGTATTTAGCTTAGTAAATATGTACAGGTGTGCATTTGTGTAACCTGATAATGGAGTATTATGTTGATACTATTGTATAATTTACACACAGAATAACCAACGATAATAATTATTGTGAAACTTGGTGATATAACTAACAAGCCTAGTTGTAAATTATATTTACTATTTAGCACACATTATTAATGCCACATTCCTTGTTTTGCATCTGCAGATGTAGATATCAGATATGACTGATATAAATTTAGAGTACATTTATCCATTGATACTAGAGCATACATAACCTACCTACACTAACATTACCTAATTATAAGTCCCAGTAATTCGATGCATACCTATAGTTAATGATCCAGAGAGCTTAATTATTTATTCGTAGTATTAACAAATTATTATGCCTTTAATATTTGGAAGATAAAATGGATTGCAGTGGTCTATTTTATGCAACCGCAATATGACAATCGAATTGTAATGATATGCTATGATGTAATCAACACAAAAGGATTTTTTAGGATTTTCTATTGCAAGTCTACATTCGTCAACTCGATGGTTTAACTCTTTTCAAGTTATCTATCACTCCTTTAGAGAAAAAAGTGTCCCTTATCACCGAGCACTTTGTTCTAAATATAAATTGACTCCTTGTGAAGTGTTTGGATTCTTTTTACAATTTATTTTACAACGTATTTACAATACTAGTATACTCACGTCTAGTCTGTAGACACAATTTCCTATTGCAAAAATTGAATTCTCCATAAGGAAACTTAAAGTACATTTTATTCACATTTTACCTATAAAACTTGCAAACAACCCAATTTCAGAAATTAGATACGAATTGCGAGCATATTATCATTTTGGTTTGAATGGTAAGTAAATGTAGATACATAATTGCATGATCTGATCATATCATATCCCATGTCTTTGACAACATGTCTGCCTTTGTACTTGTATTGTATGCTTAGCATATTCCTTCCATTAACTGTATTCCATTATCTATCTGCTGGGAATTACCTTACCTTTCCTAATGTAACAAATCATAGCATAACAAACTGTTTAATATACTTAATTTCCTATTCATTTATATTAACCATTTTCCTGTTGCAGTTAATGTTTAATTTTCAATCTTATATCCTCATTGTATGCACTGCATACAACCCATTTAATAAATAATAAATAAGTATATCTAAGGAAGTACTATGTTCATAATTAGGTCTAAATAGCTTCCTATTAGCTGCATTTAATGTATATTTCACCAATTAACATTGCTGCTAAAATCTACTATGTAAACAAATATTGCATAAGTACTGAATTGCTAATTTGTTTTGCACTGGTAAAAGAGGTAAATTGTGTTCTGCATGTGAAAAACAAAAACGCCTTGACCTTATGTTTATAGACAACTTTAACAAATTTTGCTAGTTAAACTGAAAGAACACAAGTCAAGAGGAAAATAAAATGTAGAGAAGAATTTTGAGTTATTCTGAGACACTAAAATATGTAGAACTTGGGAATTTGATACACCTGTAGCCAATAGTTTACCTTGATTGCAATGAAGGTCTTCAGCATCTAAACAATTTGCCTCTGCAAAAATAGAGTCACAAAGATAGGAATCAAGTTCAAGCTCAGACATTTGATATGAGTCTACTATATAGATTGTCTAGGTCTAAGCGTCCTATTGAAGATCCGACTCAAACTGTTTTCTATCAGCAACTCGATCTCGAGAAGATCCCAATAGTATTCCAGATGAAAAATCGCAAAGTGTGGAAAGGTTCTCTAGTTCAGGTTCAAGGTTTTTCCTTTTAGCGTGTTCTCCTGCACAATAGATATATCTGTAGTTGACCTCACACATTATAGCACACTTGTGAAAAGTTATTTAAAACTACTATGCTAGTATTTGGCATGATATTATGACATGCAGTTTGTACATCTGTGTATGATTTAGTATTTAGTTACACTAAACTTGACAACTTTGCCATTTACTTGCTATCAACTTTCACTATTACAGCACAGAGCAGTCAGAAACAAAACGAGATCTCCCAGGTGCTGAAAACGAGACTAATGAATGAAGGTATTAACAGGGATGCTATTCAACAGCTGAGAATATTCTGTTTAAAGCTAAAGGAGGAGTTGCACGAAACGGTGTAACGCTATACATGCAAATTAGTTTTCGGATTGAATTCAATAATGGTAAATCTCTGGTTTTCGAATCACTGCGGTACTGGAAGATAACAAAAGAATTTTATTTTTAACAGGTGGAAGCAAAATGTAAAATCCTTGCAGGATCCTATTTTATAGCTCATATTTAAATTCATTGACCTGATAATTCCAGACGTCTTTTGCTACTGAAGGCAACTGATTTCCCTAAAATAAATTTATATGCAAAAGACATCGTGAATTGAATTATCATTTGATTTACGATAAGTATGCTAAGATGATGAATGATTACCATTACAGTACAAATATATTACCTCTTCTGCCGATACTGAATGATAATTTACCTACTATACTACAATAGCATACTCCTAGACTATTCTGAATAAGTAAAGATATAAAAAGGTGTACAGATAGTAATGGCACCAGTCACTACTAAAGTACGTGCGTTCATTTGCATATCCATTGTAAATCAATGATAATAAAATTTAATATACTGCTTAAATCAACTTGGGGAGGAGAACCGCATTGAAAAGTTCCCTTACCTTTATTATCAAACAGTAAAAGCTCTTCCAATTCCAACATAAGCATAATTTTTCTGCTCGGAGCTTCCTTGAGCTATGATTATTTCACAGTAAACTTGGTATATACACAAACCACAGAGACACTTATGTAATGCTTTAAATGAGCAATTAGAGGTTAAATCACATAATTTAAATATCCTAACTCAACTGACTCAATTTATTTTTGGATAGAAAATTAAGTTTGGAAAATTGCTAAAGTCGGATGTGTAGAGACGTTGAATATGAAGCGAATAGTAATGAGATTGACTACACATTTAAGAAATATTTGTTTAATGATAAAGTGACATTTAATGGAAAAGGGCAGCAGGTGGTTTGGTTAGTCTGACTACTTGTTGCCCAAGTGGTCTAGTCTAGTTGCTTTCTGGAACTGGAATCAGTGGAATGTTTTTATTCAACTGTATCCTGAGTTGCTGAGTGACTGGATTGGTTTGGACTGGAAGGACGAGGACATTAGATTAGACTGTTATAAAGCACCTTAGCTTTCGTTGAACAGGATGTGTCGTCTGGAACTGGATTAAAACCAGACTACGGAAAACTCGAGAAAATAACAAGACAGGAGGAAGCAAAATTGAAAAACTGTTTAAGGTACATTTAAATAGTTGATTGCATTACTGCTCCATTTGGCTTACGTGCGCGGTAGGTAATATTGAATTTGTGAATTATTCTACAATTCTAAGTGCTACTAACATAATGCACATTGCCTAGCTATTTAGTTTACAACATCGCTAGCACCACGGCCATGGTACCGCATCTAATTGAACATTCTCTTAGGGAATTCATGTAGAAAGATAGGAGAGAAATAGCCAGTTAAATAAAAACTTTTTTCCAGCTGCGAGTTTCCGTGAGAAACTCTTTGCACTAGTTAACTACACTTACATGTATAAGCAGACTCGTTCGCACCGAGCTACCCTTTCATGAGAAGTTATCATGAATTCTTCAAGTAAACATGAATCTTAAGCGACTAGCAATGAAAGACTAAATTGCATGCATAAACTAATGGTTCAATTACGCAATGGTAAACTTGTGCTATAAGCCCTTGACTTTCTTTTCTCAGAAATCCATTAGTTTATATAATAGTCATATGATGACAAAATCAAAAAAATTAAAATGTGTACCTTTTGCCTACAGTTAAGTAGGAGATGCTCTGTGAATTATATGGACACAACAACGGTAATTTGGAGCAGGTAGCGAAATTAAATTTCCCAAGGAAAAAAGTGGAGAGGTGAGGTTTTAAGAGAAGCACGTCACAAATCGAATGATGTACTCAGAGTATAACAAATTATTTTCTGTCCCAAGCCAAATATGACTGTAGCTGGTAGTAGTCTCTAGATATTTCATTTCATTATCACCGACACTGAAAATGAAACAACTAGCTAAAGCTAGAACTCCTTTTCTCATAGTAAAGTTATGTAAGTTTTTTGTTTAACTCCTTTGAGTTTGATAGTTTAGGAGTTCAGTGTTGAAACTTAGATCCGCTTTTGAAACTCGACTTTTTTACGTACATACATTTGTTTATTTAAGCAGATGAAGAAATAAATGTTGATGAAGTTAATTTGCAATAGTGCTGAGGGATTTCATCTCTGAATGCAAGTCAAAGTCAAATCAAGTCACGTCAAATCACAAGTCAACATGACATAAAGTAGCCGAACGAAATCAATGATATCAGTTCACGAGAGTTTAGCCAACAACTTCACACAGCTGAACTCGAAATAAAAATCAAGACGGACATAGACTAGATTTTTATTACTGATTAATTAATTTGATGGTGATTACTACATTCGCTCTATTAACAGGATATACGACGAATGAATATGAATTTGATAACTTGAGTAAAAACTCAAAAGAATCAGGATATAGACTTTGAGAGATATAAATTAATAGGAGTATGTATATGGCTGAATAGACTGAAAGAGCAAACGATTGATTCTGTAAAGGTTCAATTTCACTCGACTTGGTTGACTCTAAGAAGAGAACTGAAATGAATTGGTTTAAATGAAGGAAAGAAACCTCGGGCTTATATAACTCCCATTACAACTCTTGTAAATGTATCTTGTATTATCTGTCTTTGCTCTTAATACCTACAAATGTACATTATGTCACTGTAGACAGACGACTCATAATATGCAACTCAATTCCACCACATTTACTTATGATATTTCTGTCTTGTCAACCGTCAACTCACTTTACAATGCATGAACAAGAATCCTCTTCTTAGAAAACTATCCCTACTACATACAGCCAGACTACTCTAATGCTGAGTGAAACAAATATCAACCAGTGCATACGAAACATTCTATCCTGTCCTGCACACACAAGATTATTCATTTTGATTTCTACATTTATAATACAAAACCCTAACAAGTATGAGAGTGACTGATACGGATTACAATTTCCCAAGAGAGATTAAATGCCAAACCAAATGTAAACCTTACTGGATCTCCGTACTCTACTTATTATTATACTCCTAGATCCTCGCTAGTTAAGCTATCTCTTCTAATATTATTCCCAGTACAAATACTTCTCTGTTCCTTTCTGTTTATAATTACTACTGATATGATATGTTATGGGGACTTGGGGAATCGAGGCTAGATACTCTGGAATTACTATCCGTAAACTCAAACACAAACCCGACACAGTTAATAATACTTTTTAACCATAATACAAACTCCACTTACTTATTTAGCATGAATCATCTTCCACTATTACGTATAAAACTACTGATTCTTCCATGAAAAATGCAATTTCTCAGCCAAAGACATAAAGCCAAGATCGAAAACCCATTACTAGTATTTAAATCATAAAAATATTCAAACCTTCTTAATGAGAAGGTATAGTTGTAATATTATTCCATTTTTAGAACAAATGAAACATTTTCATCATGTTTATTTAGTAACAATATTATGAGGTCAAGCAAGTCTTACTACGTCGTAGTAAATTTCAGTACACATTCAAACCAAACAAATCTAGATTTTAGATTGCATTGTGTCCTGTCAATATCTGTAAATAGGAGCACATATTAAGAACAAAATTCCCTAAAAAGTATAATACCCATTTCTAAGTACAAATAAATATTATTAGTACTTGTGTATATCTATTCAAAATGAGAATGTGATGACGGAGAATCTTGAAATCTATTTTGACGACAACAGATAAATTACTAGTAGATAAAATAATCCTGCACTTAAACGAATTGTAAGAAATCGCTGAAAAGGATAATTAATTGCTTTATAAACGAAAGTGTCCTTCGAATGTACCAAGTTTTATTCATGAAAGAATACGGGCGCTTATTCGGTAAACCGATCATGATGTTTCAAACCCAAACGTTAATAATCTTAATTAAAACTGCTGATTCCAAGCAAGGCATAGCGGAAACAAAATATTAATGTCAATATTTATCGCCGTTGGAAGGAAATGTCAAAAATAACTGGCCTTTGTTTTCCTATTGTTTAGGGAGAGCATGACACGTCATTTTTGTACTAAATAACAATGTCAACCACCACAACATCGTAATAATCTCATTATTACTACCAGAATTAAGAATTAATATTATAGTTTATTTTAGTACATCAGGCTTAGAATGGAACAAACCAAATGCATATACTACACATCGTGCACTTGTTACCCTACCCAAAATGTGGTGACTTTATCTTTGAGAAAATTGTCAATAGAAGATAAGAAAGTGACTGCTTCCCTTGTCTCTTCTACTTAGTACGTTTCCTCAGAATAGCATTCATCCCACACCGGACCAGACCCAAGATTAGGATTCTGGAGCAAGGAGTCAGGCCAAATCAGAAAAAGTGTCTATATTATGTGAATTCTATTTCTTAGTGTGTCTTAAAACATTTCAAAACAACTTTCCTATTGCATCCCCAAACGTTTGCTGCATTAAATACTAACAAGTATGGTTGATCGGTAGTATTATGTATACTAATGGCAATAACCTGGCAATGATACGTTTGTACGTTTAGAGGATTGTAAAGAATGACTAATGCACTGGATAACTCAAAGTTCCGAAAATCAACAAACTTGTCGGCAATTCCATGCTGATTTACTGATTAAGTACAGTACAAGTATACATGCTAGTAAATCGATCTTACATTGGCTACCTTTGTGTGTAAGATAATGCGTCGTATGTATGTACCTGGGGATATACACAAATTACAAATCCTACTGTACTTTAATAAGTGGACCTAAAAGTGCAAACGAAATAAATCATAGTGCACCGAAAACAAGGAGAGATGAGTCATGCCGATGTGCGGACGAGTTAAGCTCTTCCTACTCATCATCACCTAATTTGAAAGGAGGTGAAGACAGAAGAGTAATGTAAATAATGTTAAGAAAGGTACCTATCTGAGTACGTGTCACCCTATACATTATTCATTTGTAGACATCGAGACAAATTACATAAGTCTCAAATGAAAAGGGCAGACAAAAACACAGACATTAATATTATCTACTGTTATACATACTGATGTTAATACGAGCAAACTGAAGCATAGCATTCCCAATAGGGAATAAGAATAAACAACAAAGTACTCCAACGGCCAGCTTAGAACTCCATGAAGGAAAAATCTCTGAATTTTAAATATCATCAGAGAAAAAATCTCTTTGTGTGCCGAATTTGAGAAAACAGTAGTCAAGAAAATTACTTATGGGATCACAATCTGCTGAGCTCGGGTTTTGTTACTGCTCTGCGTCAGATGATAAACAAGATAGTATGCTTATTATTCATGAATACTTACGTGATTAATTCTTGAGACAAATATCTACGGAGGGATTCATGAGCTACTAAGATGAATCACAGGAAAAGATCTGAATTACTTATTCAACAAGCTTAGTTTTATATCTTTGGTGATAAGATATTTAAAGTTTTGCTTACTCCTTTTGCATTGCTCGAGTTAGCTGCGTGGGGAGTAGATGATTGTGTTTGTCGATTGATGTAGTATTAAATAAACTGTTGGCAACAGGCGTATACGCAGGATCGAAGCGGGAGATTTAAAAAAAAATTCTGATGGTCTGGTTGTCCTTCGATAATAAAATGCACGCATATTTTGGAACGACATAACTTGTTTCAAATCTGCTTTTTGCATATGGTAGCACATGTATTCAGCCACAATCAGTTATCATTAGAATCAAGGCAAATAGACAGATTCCTGTCTCTTCCTCCCCCCATCCCCTGCCCGTATCAGGTGGGTTCTGTAGAGAAAGTCCTATAAAATAGTTTGAAATTTTATATGGGACTTTCTTTTGAATTAGTCCCATTCCGGAATCCCATTCCTGTCCCAGATCAAACTGCAGGTAGTCATGAATATCCACCCTTCAGGAGTCAATTAACACCAAGCTAAATAGTGATATCTTGTCGATTTTGTAGATTCCACGATAAAATGTTTATTCCAAATAGTTAACTTCAATTCTTCACCATGTGTCAACATGCAGAACTAAATCAATTCCTAGTAGACTGTAAAGCTGGAAAGAATGGAATATGTCATTTAATATTGAGTAGGGATGCATTCGGCAAGTCAGCTGGAAATACAAATTCAATATAGTAACGCGACTTAAACAATACCTAAATAGTAATATCTTGTCGATTTTGTAGATTCCACTCACTACGCCATCTAAAATCCAGGGTTATAGTTGGAGTCTTTGGTCCAACAGTCTGGGCAGGAGTTGATGGTATTGGTATTAGAGTATTCATATAAGTTTGGAGTCAACATGCAGAACTCAATCAATTCCGCACCAGGTGACTGTAAAGCTGGAAAGAATCGAGTATCACGATTAGGATTATACCCGATTAATAATTTTTTGGATTTCAATACAAATTGAATATAGTATTGTGATTTAAACAATACCTAAATAATGATTTGTGACAACTCTAGTTAACTGCACTCAGCACTGATGAATCCCACACGTGTATTTATAATGAAGTGACGATGGACGACCATTTCCATTATATTTTGACAATTTTTACGATAAAATGTTTCAAACTAATCACAACCCAATCAATTCCGCACCAGGTGACTGTAAAGCTGGAAAGAATCGAGTGTCACGATTAGGATTATACCCGATTAATAATTTTTTGGATTGCAATACAAATTGAATGTAGTATTGTGATTTAAACAATACCTAAATAGTGATTTGAGATAATTGTAGTTAACTGCACTCACCACTGATGAATCCCACGCATGTATTCATAATGAAGTGAAGATTGACAACCTTTTCCATTATATTTTGACAATTTTCACGTTAAAATGTTTCAAACTCTTATATTTTGACAATTTTCACGTTAAAATGTTTCAAACTCTTATATTTTGACAATTTTTACGATAAAATGTTTCAAACTGTATTTAACTAATCACAATGGACAAAAATCCTCTTCTTTAGCCAATTTTCACTTTTGGGTTACAATGCAGTGACAATATTGTTGCAATGAAACGAAAATTGTATTCAACTAATCGTTGCTCTAGAGAAGCTATTTTATATTGCATTTGTCTCCCGCAGTTTCAGAGCATGTTAATACCAGCGCGGTGTGTAGTCTCTTAGATAGCTCAGCTCATTCACAGTCCTCTATGTTATACGCTGTCTGTCTCACCTGCCGTACTATTACTGTCTGCCTCACCTGCTGCACTTTTATAATTTCCACAAAGCAGGGGATGCGTCGAATTTGAATTTTAATGATAACTGGTTGATCCTGAATATATATGCTACCATATGCAAAAAACAGATTTGGAATAAGTTATGTCGTTGCAAAGATATACGTGCCAATAAAACACCCATAAAATTAGTGGACGTACAGACGATCGCCAGAGTGACGGCGACAAATTCATAAGGATACTAAGCAAAGCTTCGATCCTAATAAGTTGAAACCTGAGCCACAAGTACACAGAACAAACTTAGACCGTAGAATCAAAAATAAAGAAGTGGAAACAATTATTCGTTACAACTTCCACTTGCCTATAAAATTATATTGCTAATAACATTCTGATGACTTAGAGGCTTGAATTGTATTTAGTTACTTTCAACCTACGTCACTCTACATATGTGTTGATGGCCGATAGAAAATGCAAAGAGTCAGAGATTGCTACAATAAAAGTTACGTCTGGCTCCGTGATGAATTTTTTTGATGTAGGTATGTTATGTCACTGCAGATCAGTTAAAATTCTTTTTAATCATATCTGACACGTTAGTAAAAATATAAAATGCTCTATGAATTTTATTACTAAAAAGGTGACGTGAAGACTGGGTATAATTCGCCAGTAATTCCAGTTCTAGAAAATAAAAGAGCAATAACACTCAAGTTTTAAGACATATCTGCGGACGTAAGTAATTCTTTTGATATAAGAATTGCACAGTTTAAATTTTTATACCTAGCACTTATGGTCACAATAATCCTGGATGCATGTGTGCTTAGTTGCACTTGAATTCACATGAAAGGATTAAATTGACGAAGAGATGCAAAACTGCGGATAAAATGGCGATTAGTACGCAAGAGGCAAGGCGTCCGTTTGTCTAATGCTCTGTCTTACTCAAGCAACGGGACTGAATCCAATGGAAAGATTACCCAACAACAAAACTGCAGAGTATTTAACGGTGACTAAGGTCGTTTTCTCCCGCATCCGTTGGATTAATGCAAGTTCTTCCAGTTTATTTCGAAGGTCTATTTAGATTCACGAGTTGCATCTAAAATTAGAGCTCGGATAAATAGTAGTACCTTTTAGAAAGCACTTCTGTGGCATATATTGGCAAGACTTCCGATTACATGACGTTGTCTTCACAGAGATGCATAATATAATCTATGATGTACTAAAGAATGATGAGTTCATGGCCTCGAATGCATGGTGGACCGAATTAGAATCCACATTCATGTGTACACTGTTATCTTAGTTACTGTTTGCTTTAAGTCTATTTGACCTCCTCAAGTATGTGGAAGATTATATAAAGTTTCTTATTAACATGTTTTCTTAAATTCATACGTTTCAAATGTCGTAATTATTTAGTAGCCATATCTAGTGGATAACATGCAGTGGGTATTGCATGTCATTGTATTTCATAGCCAGTTGCACAAGACAATCAAAGATTGTTAAATATAACTTGAAGAAACCAACTATATATACCAACTGCAATGTTGCAGGTCATGAATTACACTCAAAGAATCTCTGTTTGAACAGCTTTTCGCTACGTGCAAAATCGGTGCAGTTGCCTCTAAGGATGCAAATCTAATCTCTCTGCACTCCTTTGCTATTATAATGAGAGCTTCAACTTTAAGGTACCTAAAAGTTAAACAACTGTTGCAAAAAATTTTGGCACCAGCTGTGATGGACATTCCATGTACAAGAGTGCAATAGTAAGATCAGCACAAATGCTACTTTTGCATTTCATAAAAATGTCTTTTGCAGAGAACTAATGCTCATTTGCAGTAAAACTTGTCATATTTAGAATATCAATTTTTCCATCATTATCGTAGCAAAGCTGTATTAATATCTCAAAAATTTTGCTTTGAAATGTACTAGCAAATGCTGGGGGAATATTCATTAAAATATGGAAATGGCACCAACGAATTCCCATTTAGAACGTGCAAACACAATTAGTCATTATGAGACATGTTCAATTTAATAATAATTACGACTTACGACTACATTCCTTATCAATTATAACAATTTCATTTTATTGTGAATGCTAAGATCAAGTGGTTACGTTTTCCACACCTATCAAAAGTGATGATAATATTAAATCAGTTAGGTAGCACAAATACAAAATAGATTTTAATTGATTCAAATAAAAAACTGGATAAAATGTATTTTCAATCTCAGTGAGATTATTAAGAGCAGAGGGAAAATGAATCTGATTGCATAAACACATAATATAGGGCTTCTACTTTATACACGTAATTTATCTTGACGTAAGGTTATGAATTTGTCTTTTAATTGTTGTCAGCTTTACCATGAACTACTCTAATATCTCAAATGATAAGTTAAACAGCTTCTGCTATTTCATAAGCAGAGTGCAAACTGTTATGGTGTAACGACATGTCAATGTTACTTGAAGTAGTCATGCCGGTAGAGTTTCTCCAAGAATTCTGATTCTGAGTGTGTTTTAAGATTTGTAAGTGTTGGACTTACGTAACATGAATGAGAGTGAGTGTTAGCTTTTTCAAGATTCTATTTCTACTCTCCTGCTTCCTTCCGACTCCTATTTTAAGCATCGTATTTATACCACACACACGCTGAATTGTAAATAATGCTTTTCTTGCACATTAAGCAATTTGTTCCAGTTCTACCATCTCATGATGACATTACATGCCTCACAAACCCACAGTCACATTTATTTTGTCAAGCTTACAAAACACCTTCTGCAACTTGTCTTATTCAACATTATCTATTAAACAGATTAAACTGAGATGTATGCCTGACTGGAACTGTTTAAAAAAATTCTGCATAATCAGCAAAAAATCTTTGTTAAATTATCTTCCTCAATTGAGCAGCAAAATCATTCCTAGTAACGTTGTATTTCCTTGTAATTGTTTTAATTCCTAACTTCTCTATTGTTAGCAATTTGATTACAAAATAATTTCCATACAAGCATAATTGACACTAGTAACACTTGTTCTGCTATTCTGTTACAACTTAAATATTTTAAAAATGATTATTAACTATCTCTTAGCATTCCTGTTTCTATCGCTGTTTTTTTATCGATCTTACAATTTGTTAGCATAATATAATGACTGTAAAGTTGATAAATTAGCATTTGTAATCTAAATGTTCAAGTGTACATACTGACAACTATGTGCATGTAAGATTAGCATTTAAATGCATAGGTGTGGTTTTATTAATCCAATTTGTGTATTAAATGATTGCAGAATTGTGCTGGTGCAATGTAGCAAAATTGATTCAAGCCTTCCGTGTGATAATGGTGTATAATATTTAATGACATGTGAGCATTCTCACCTACATAACTACATCCGCAAGCAATTTTAGTGCAATGGAATGCATTTTAGTTAGTACAGAATGATGTTAGAAAATTGGCTACTGGTGGACGATAGGTTATCAATTAGTGTACTTTATCTGTAGTATAATAATTATTAACCGTTTTAAAGATAATTGTTTAGTAACTATTATACTGGTTAGACATGGGTTAATTTTATCTACAAAGGTAGTAACTAATACTTCAAGCGCTAAGCGCCCTGGAGTTAATAACCCATTTTAGATTCACAATTCACATTCATTCGTTGGCAAGAATAGATTAAATTGACATAGAAATGAAATAAGAACGAAAGATGTTTCTAATCTGAAAGTAATAACATGCGTCCAGGCAGACCAGACCTTTCTCATTGGATTTAACATTTCAATTAGACTATTTAATTCCTACTTCCCTGATTGTAACTATACGCAGGAGTATAAGTTTGTCCATAGTAGTAGAGGATGTCTATTCCAATATAAAATTGGAATGGTTAGGAGGATAGGAATAATAGTTTCACCTCTGATGACCTTTTTCTCAAAAAGTCCCTATTAAAACTTGATATCGTTCGTTTTTACAGTCTAACTGAATCTCAAATCTCAATCACGCAGTCAGAGGGTGATCCCATGTTATATACATTGATGTAATCTACATTCTACACTATACGAACTACAAGTCAACTTCCATATGGACTACATACCATCATAGGAAGTACACATGCAATGCAAGCACATAGCTATACATGTAATCTATACTATTACTAGATCTGCGTGATATTATGCATATCTTCTCAACTTGGCGTTCTCCATCCCACAACTATATACAACATTTATGTACTATATAAAATATACATCCACATATTATATCTTAACTATATATAATACATTCAAGTGTAAGTTAATCTAATGCATGCAGTAAGGTAGTGTGCAGTATAACGTATACCAGAGCTAGAAAAAAGACGGGAATCAAGCCAAGAACTCGATACAGAAACTATTATCCACATAGACACATGCACCAGCATGGATACAAAATATCTAGATTTACTTTGCTAACTTGTAGTTAACTTTAGTCCTAGTACCACTCGTTGGTTCAGATTTTTTAATAAATATCCACAACAAGTAAATAGTCAAACATGCATCACAATTTTGAAAGCTAATACAATCTACAGAATTATACACAAGGAGAAGATCATTCTGGATATCACGTACAAAATATAATAATGTGTTGGATTTCGTCCGACTACATCATGTAACTACAATAGTGCAATTAAATTACATTTTGTACATACCAATACATGCATGGACTATTCACAGCTTTTTGTATACAGATGTGTTTTTTGATAGCTCATATTACACAGCCAACATATTACATTACACTCAGCACACTGCATTCTACTCCCTTTACTTATTGCACGTTCTATTTTTCATTTAATACACTGCACAAAACAAGCAGCAGACGTTTAGCTTGTATGCATATGGCTATGCTCTTTATGCTCTTTGTAAATGTAAAATTGTAAGATAAATGTAATAAAGCTTAGGATCAGACTAAAAAATAACCTGCTGCCTTATACGTATATTTAATAGGTAGAGTTGAGTGAAGTTCAATTAACAAACATACAGCTTAAGCGGCTCGACTCAGTCGACTCTCAACAAGGAAGTTTCTCTTAATTTTCATTTCATACATAACAGAGATAACGAAAATGATTTTATCTTACCCTTCATATTGCAAACAATCCAATAATCAGTTTCACTTTCCACTGACTATAGGATATCACTGAATTAAACCACTGGAGTGATTCTACTACTATAATATAATGTGACACTGGCACTTGAACTAAAATGAGTCCACCGATAAGAAGATAATAATGTTAATATGCGTATGGTTATTTGTATTAGCATTATCTAAAGTATATCAATAGCTTCATACAGTTACATCACATAATATTTAATACGTATAATAATCACTCAATCACCTTATGTTTTAATAAATGACACAAAATGATATCATATCTCTTGAATTTCACTTGTCATAGTAAACGTCTGGAGGTAGAGCACAATAGAAACTATAGACACTATGATTTTTCTTGCAGAATTACCAGGAGAGAGGAAAATGTATTTTATTTTAGTGTAAACATATCCACTAGGGCAGGAAAACCCATTAATATGATTTAGGTTCGGAACGAAAAATACTATTTATAAAATACAAACATTCTTGATGGTTTTATTGACTCTGATGACGACAATCTTGGTTGGTAAACAGATACAGCTCAATTAAGACACATTTATCCCTATAGACAGAAAAAATGGATACCTATCGAATACGCATATTATGTAGAAATATCTGCAAAACAGACTCGCAGTGTCTGGCAGGTCTGAATAAGAGCTAAAATTTCACTATATTTATACTAAAGTGGATTAACTAAAAGTAATTGTGTACATAAGATACATGGATGTATTGGTAAGATATAAAATGATAATCTGTTTATCTATCTCTCGTAGAAATTGACTTCTGCCTGTGCATATGCTTAAGTCTATGTATTAAATAAGCCTATCTCTCCACTTTATACATTCTGAATTATTTGAGATTACGCTGTAATTATTCGCTTTGCGGTATTAGGCAGTTAGTTTTATCCCTTAGTGTAACTTTAGGGTTTGCGTAGGGTAAGTCTTTACGCGGCTTCCTTTTCGAAGCTTACTTACACTACGGTTACGTAGAATAGTTAGTGATTTTCCGTAAGTATTTGGTTGCTAGGTGCCACCATTTCGAAAATTAACTTTGTAGAATAAACATGAATGATGCCAGTCGCCTGGGTAACTACATCCTGGGAGGGCACAAGGGCACTAGGCAGTTAGTTTTATCCCTTAGTGTAACTTTGGGCCTTGCGTAGGGTAAGTCTTTACGCGGCTTCCTTTTCGAAGCTTACTTACACTACGGTTACGTAGAATAGTTAGTGATTTCCCGTAAGTATTTGGTTGCTAGGTGCCACAATTTCGAAAATTAACTTTGTAGAATAAACATGAATAATGCCAGTCGCCTGGGTAACTGCATCCTGGGAGGGCACAAGGGCACTGCGTATGCCCGTAAGTCTGAAACGTAGTGTAGTCATTTTTACGTTTCGTAACTCAATTTTTTTGGCTTAGCCTAGGATTTTTACGGAAAGGGGAGGGGTTTGACGTAAGACTTACACTACGGGAGGCTCATTCTTACACTACGGGAAAAAACTAACTGCCTACTGAGTATGCCCGTAAGTCTGAAACGTAGTGTAGTCATTTTTACGTTTCGTAACTAATTTTTTTTGGCGTAGCCTAGGATTTTTACGGAAAGGGGAGGGGTTTGACGTAAGACTTACACTACGGGAGGCTCATTCTTACACTACGGAAAAAAACTAACTGCCTATTATGCGAGTTGAGTTCACTTGCGTTAATCTCACCTGCTCCAACTCTCTGGTGGTTTTGTTACATACTAAATTGAATTAATACGACACTCGAATGCATTATTGTTCTCCCTATTGTGCTCCCTATTCTGTGCTACCTGTTGTGTGTCTATTCTATAACTAAATTATTATTCTTTATGTGCTAGCTTTATAATGTACTCAGGTAGCCACATATTTATATGCCAAAAGGCAAACGTGGAATTGCTTAATAATAATATGCTGATCAAATACACTTTCATTATAGCTACCTTGTGAATTTTCTACTTGTACGTGGATGGGATGTTTCGCAGTAGGATTGTAAGCCACTACTCAACTACTCACTCGACGCCAATTTACTCATGTTACCTGCTCTAGTCAACGAAGAAGAGTCGACTGGACGAAAAAAACTTGTAATGCTACAACTGAAGGCATTCATAAATGAAATCTAATGTAAATATGGTACTCAGAGTATAAGTATGTAGTAGTCCGAGTGTCAGAGATGGGCATTAGTTATTATTGTGAGAGAATCCAAAAGATATTCACAACATGCCACTCAGAGTTAAACTTCTGCCTCCCCTGTCATTGCCAATATAATTACATAGTTACAAGTATCATTCAGGTGTCTCTTATGCCATTAGACCGGCTAAAATCATCTCCCTATTACATGTAGGTATTTTTGTTTGTTTCTTGCCATTCATTTAACATTATCATTGGAATATTCACTTTTATCTATTTTATTTGCCACTTACACACAGAAACTCGCAATAATTCCAACTTAAGTACTACTTGCATAATTTCCATTTTAGGCAGTAAATATACCCTACATTTCCTTTCTCTAGTGTAGAAACATCGGCATGCATGGTTTGGAAAATGAATTTTAAAGTAGGCAATTGTCATTTTGCTTTTAATATGCCTAGCAAGATAAAGGCGTGTTGTAATTTCCTCGTAAATAGGTAGAATTTTTAATTCATTGCCTGCAATAACATTTTGATACTAAAATATAAATTTAGACTCGGTTTTGGACAACAATTCGTCATCATTGTAGAGTTTTGTGCATTTCAGCTAGGTCCGTGTGCAGTGGCTTTATTTTCCTGACAAAAGGACACGTCATTATGGTCACGAGTAAAGTCAAAAACAGATAGATAACACTTGCATTATTACTTAAATGCTAAACGAATAATCATGTGGTTTATGAATGACCGTAGTTATTGGAAAACAAGAACATGCCCATTACTCCTATAAACAATAGAGAGGTAGCATCGAAAACAAAATTGCCTTTAAAAAACCTAATTACTCCTACAGCTTTATTGTATAATCTTATCAAAATAATAGTCTCAATGATATAATAAACCTACTTAGTTGCTTTTGTTTTCTTCTAAAATTCCCTGAGAATTTTATTTCAGTATTTCCTCTTGGAACAAATAACACAATGTTATTGTACGATGACTAATTATGAATACCATCAATACGTTATAATTTTTCAGGACACAGCCTTAGTACACTATCATACCAGTAGTAGTAGTCTCATAATAATATGAATCATACTACTAAATACAAATTTTATCGAAACAATAAATGTACATTTATCATAAGCAATAATTGTTAGCAACCCGAACTTTTGTGATTACTTTTACTACTATTGGTAGTTCACATTCCCAATTATACACATCCAACAATTTGCTAAAACAATAATCATATCGGGTTAGTCTTGCTTACATTAATTATTCGCAAAAGATCTTGTTCAGTATCCCTTAAGACCATTAAATCATAATTTGCATGAATCTATCGAAAAATACCATTTGCACCATATCTTAAAGGAATAGGATGGCAAAACGTTAATTGTAAAATGGTCAATATTTTTTTGTGAACTGAAATGCACTCTCCTGAAGGTTAGGTTATTGCAATCTATTTCCTACACTCCAATCATTAAAAATCTCGGAATAATTTAGCTTGATAGGTCATTAGTTTACACAATAAATTGTTTTGTATTGTATAAAAGAGGCATAATAATGGTTGGAATATTCAGTATAACATCTGGATGCATTTTGTTGTGGGAGTAGACAACAGTCAATTAAATGGTAATAAAAATGACGCGCTGTTGTTATGATCAGTAGTTTTGGTTAGTGCTACGTCATTGTACAGTAGGCAAGTGTAAGGGAATGAAAACGCAGTAGTAAAAGCGCAGTATCTATTTAGATCTGTGTAATTGTTATCTAAAATATAAGAGCATGCAATTGTGAGCTTTGAAAAGGATTGTTAAAACAGATTATGTATTGCACAAGATTTAATAATCTTGTCTGTGGTAAGTACAATGCACGAATATTCTGTTTAGTTAGAATAGAATAAATACATGGCAGAATGCCGACAGAATACTCACAGTCAGTGGAGAGGAGCGTAGAATGAATGCTTCTTCTTATATTATCCTCTGTGAAACGAACTTTTCTTGTCCAGCAACAAGGATTCTCATTTTTAAATGGAGATGAAAAAGTTGCACGAAGGGTAATTGCAAGTGCAAAATCACAAGACCTACTTTTATAGCCAGCACAGACTGAAGTTGGGTTGGTTACTACTCGCTATTCTCTACTATGCTGGTGTATATACATGAAACTATGTGCCCAACTCTAACCATAATTAATGATGTACAAGGCTCTAGAGCAAAAACGTTCCAGAGAGAGATATTAATATAGGTGTATATTGTTTTTTTTTAAACCTCTGGAATTATTCATGACGTGACGAATGAATTTTCAAGGTGGTTGCCATTCACAGTCATAGCCAAAGAAATTGTAAGATTAAACACAGATGATTATACATGCAAGAGTATCATACATAATATCAAGTATTACGCCTCTACTATCATCCACTTAGTCTATCTGATATCTGTATATAACTCACTAGTGCTAGATAGCACGTATCACTGTCATTTAAAAATTAACATATGAAAAGAATCGCAAAAACCAAACTTAGGATTTTTACACATGAATACATTATTGACACTTTGTAGATCTTATAAGCATAATTTAAGCAACCACGTGGTAATTTGCTATAGATTCTTGAATATTGATTATCTTTACTTGCTCAATATGTTATACCATCAAAGTTAAAGCTGACAGTTGGGTTTAGGTTTATATAATCGTCTACTAAGAAATCATGTGTATACTATATTATACCTAATAGAGTCTAGTAGGATGAAATACCATCAGATATACTATTTCTATAATAAGTGTGCGTTCCTTTTGGCATTCATTCTCAGTAAGACTAAGCATACATTATGTGATGGTACATATGCATTTCAAATGGGGAAAATTCAATGTCAGTTTATTTTGCAATAGAATAGCACAACTGGCAGCGTAGTATACGCTCATTAGAATACAAAGACCTACAAGAATATGCTATACGTATTATTATATATCACGATTGTATAGTAAGTTAGCATATAATATATACCTTTACCTTCTATTAAACATATGCATGGGTGTACTATTACAGACTAGCAGCTTTTTATATAAAATTTCAACATCAAATAGCTTGCATTGATAAACTTTGTTTTACTATAATTTACTCCATTAGTCAATTAGTATTCTCTCCATTTCGATTGGCAAGTAATAAATTATGCAGGCTGTCTATTTATCCAGAGTAATCCTTCACTTCATAATGCACTAACAATGTGCACAAGGATTTATTGGCATAGTGTCAATTTACATGCTAAAGTAACACGTAAAATCAGCTTGCATTATTTTTAATTTTCAACACTGACAGTGGCAATGAACATAGATTTGATAGATATTACACAATCCTGCATTATGTAATTAGATATACTATAGTCTACATCTGCCTTAGTTGTAGGAATGTATCTGCGCATTACTGACCTATACTTTGCATAGAAATAGTTGACAATGACAGTTACGCTGTCAACATTTGTTTCGAGCTACTATGGCCTGATTTTAAATGATTTTCACTGGTTTTTGTGGAATGAATAATAACAACTAGACATATTTAACTAGAGTAACACGGAGAGTCAATCGAATCTAGACATTACTGTTTCAAAGTATTTTTGCTAGACTGTGAAAGCCAAAATATATCGTAGAAGTCTTAAATTGAAATTGTGCTATGATTTTGATGCAAAATGAAATGAAAAATTCTTACCGTTGGATATTCCGTGATTTTGATGATTTTGTGTGACAGCTAGAGAGCTGAAGTTCTCGACAATGACGGAAGTGACACTGGTGGACAAAGTGCGATTAGTGGTGTTAGGATTTGAACTGTGATTACTAATATTGTTGACACTGTTGTTATTATTGTTAGAAGGACTGGCACTGGTAGTAGATAGATTTATAGAATGATTGCAGTTACAGCATGTGACATTCGAAGAATTGTTATTTGCAGAGGCTGATGCTGGTGCTGACGAAGAGTTGTGGTTGTTTGAATTCGCATTTGTGGTTCTGATTAGCAACTCACCAACACCAGACGCACAGCTCATTTCCATCATTCTTTTTCGGATTTTAGCAACGACCTTCCGCCAATGCAAGCTTTGTGCCTATAGGCATTATATTACACGTACCTATGTATATTTATATTCCTATGCCAAAACAGTTGTAAGTAAAACAGACACAGACAACAGAACGTGACGACAATCCCAACGAGGAAAAATAGCAAACAGAGCTAGAGGCTGTTGCATATGTAGAATAGCAAGAAGAGCTTAAAAAATAGTAGGCTGACTTGGCTGTCTCAACTGATTCGAGTTGAAGAGTAGAGTCGAGTATTTCTTGTTACGTAAATGAATACAAAGTAAAGCTACGTATTATTTCTATTTAAGAAGTCATATCTATATAGACTTGTTTTCTGGATATGATGAAAGTCATAAAGAGCCTTGGTATTCACCTTCTTCTCTCATACATTACTCCACATCATAACATCGTTATAGCTCAATTATACGCACACTATTTTGCACAAGTGTAAAAAGCACTCAACTACCTTGCTGTTATATAAACACATCCGGACCTTATATTTAGTAGTCTGATGAGGTGTTATAATAATGTATTCAGACGAACCCACACCGCAACTTGAGACGAATATTCCTTGACTTGATCAACAGCCTTGGCTTTATACCACTTTATATAACTTCCATCCTATAATTGCTTTTTGTCCAGCTCGTCCCTTCTCCTGTCCTGTCCATTCTCTCAAACTCAGCAAACATTAGTCGAAGGTAACTAAAGATAAATAAATAGTTTTCAATTGCTATGAATTCACCAAATGCACTCAATTCCCTTGAGATGTTGAAGACGCAACTTTTTGTCTAACCCACAATTCACAAAACTTTTCTCTATTTAACTGAAATAATGTTGTCTAATGCTTAGGAAAAACTTGCAGATTTTCTAGCAGGAGTTTGCAACATCCTTCTTCACCACCAACTGAACTAAACTGATCTTTAAAGTTTTACAATTAATGTGCGTTTGTACAGAGTGGAGCGGTATGTGTACGTGCAAGTAACTAACGCGTTTGTACTTATAGTTGCAATTGTGCAGACTATATTTTTACAGTATGTATGTATGTATATATGTTAGATATAGATAAACGAGTCTGCTGGTTTGGTTTGGCTGGCTCGTTGAGCTTTGGCAACTATTTGGCCTCCTCTTGCCTGGCTTGACTTGTTCACTCCTCTGGTATTATACTTTTGCAAAAAACATCTCTCATGCTTATAACGATGGACAAATACCTTTAACTACTCTCTCGTATATGTATCACTATCTGTCACTCACGACATAGTTTACCATTTAGCCTCTGCATTAAACTCTTCCTATCAGTAGGTGTAGATACTTGTTCGGCATACACATAATATAAAATAGTTGATCCTCCTCTCGTCTCCTATGACACTCTTTCCACTGCTGACGACAATGGAGATTGGAAGAAGTACTTAAGTTAGCTTTATTATCTAGACCACATTCAAACACCCAGAGATCAACAGAATACTAACACTTTGTTCTCTTGAAATATTTACCAACAAATTTACTCCATACCAAAAGAAAACTATTCTGTCAACTATTCTCTACGTCATGCATGCATTCTCAATCAAACTCCGTATTACACCGAAAGTCAAAGTGGTATATCTTCATAATACTATAAGTACAAGGTTAAGATTGGATATAGATTCTTTGGTATCTCCTCTTTCAATCATCCTAAATCGTTTACCTATAACTCATCCAGTTTACGTACGTATGCTGGAAAATGATATCTTATTTTTACATCCTACGTTCTTACGTGTAAATTTTAAATTCTAGAGGGTGGTCCATGAGTTATTCATAACATAACGTAGGTCCAAATATTCCTGGCTTAATATTTTAGCTGTGCCCGGTAACAACCTTCGTGTATTAATATTATGGTGTCGTAAAATGTACATAAACAACCACCTACCTAAAGAACTTACCTACAATATTAACGTACACCAAATATTTGACTTTGAAGGTGCTACTTATTTCACAGGGCATACTAAAACAAATTGATTTGTATTTTGGCATACATAGGTAGTTAGTGAATTGAAAGTATTACATTACCATACTTTAGTGATTAGTTCACAAGAGGTAAATTGTTACGGCTATGGACTATTCAATAATATTTTATTTTCTATCTTAATAATATTTTAATGTACGTAGGTTACGTACTAGTCGATAATTATGTGAAATCGACTTAATGTTGAGGGGTGATGTTGGATTAACGTTGAGTTAGTTTAGAGAAAGGTATAAAATCAGGTATAGAAACACGAGAGGAGAGGTCATAAAATCATGACAGTTTATTTATGTGCAAAAAAGGCAGTTCACAAATAGCTGTACTTGGTAATGAATGGTAGAAGAGAAAAAAGTCAACATATTTGTTTTGAGGTGGACGGTTATTGACATCATTAAACATAAAATCTCTTTACCACTAGTAAACTAATAGTAATAGACCTTTTGTGTTGATATTTTATATGAAATGTGACTAGCAAAAGATTTTCTGGGTGCTTGTGCAAAATTTTATTAAGTAACAACTGTATTGCAAAATTTCTCTACCTTGATTTGCAAAATAATGTTAGACAAACACTGTATTGTAGAATAAGAGTATTTTGTCGTCCTACGAGGAAAATGTTGGTAAGTCTTAATACATTAAGGTTCACAGGCAAAGTCCAAAAATCAATAATACGAAATTACCGTTACAATATAGTTCACCAAACAGAAATTAATTTGGGTTAGTTTGATTGGACTAAATGACGGTCATTCGCAGTCATTTTATATGAAATGGTATGAAATCTTTTAAAATGGGTACACCATTGCTGATGGTTTATGAATTAAAAATAGTAAATTAAGATATAGCAAGAATGAAATTGCTTAATATTTGTATCTATTTAGAGGATGAATAGCACCTCCACAAGATCTATGTAAACACTTAAATGGTGTTGCCAATATAGAAGAAAATTGCCACAAGGATGTGTTATCGATTGGTGTAGAAGAGGAGAGTATCGTAATTGCAAGCTTAGTATAGAGCGTCGATGAGTCGGCAAGTGAAATAATAAAGTAATGTGACTTGACTTTGTACCTTGCCCTGCAGAGTTGAATAGCTGAACTGTGCAGAACATCATAGGATTGTATATCTTTCAGTGGCAAGCATCTTATGGACGTAACAATAATGAATAGTTTGTTTACAAGTTTGTAAGTATTATGTTATGGTATTCAATATCCTGAAGCCAAACCAAACGACTGCCGAGACAAGACTACATTTTGGCTGTAGAGTCTTACTTACTTTTTAGTTACCAGAATATTTAGTTAACTTACATACAACAATGACGTAGAGATAAAAGCAACTCGATTCTTGTGGATTTTATATTCAAGAGATTCAAGACCAGTCAAGCTTACGTAAAACAAAACAGTTTTGTACTCATGCTTATGCAAATGGCTTAGAGTTGATCCTCAACTTAAATTCAACTTTTTCCTCAGCTATAAAATTCTCTCTCATCTTTATATACTACTATAGGTAAAAAGATGTAGACATTTAAGTTCTATTAAGAAGCTAGTATATTTTGTCCTAATCACTTGTACTTACACTTTTAGTAAATCATGTAAGACCATGTAAGAGATTATTCAAAGCATTTCGGCTACATTTCAGTTGCAGTATTTCACATTGGAAAGAGACACTAGGATAATCATTTCCTTAACTTTAGTATGAACTATGAATTAAAAATAAAGTTAACCTCGTAATAAGAGCAATGAATGCAAATCTTCCGTCACTTTTGTAAGGGAATTCAATGTAATGTAATTGTGGACCTGTTAAGATCAATCAAAATCATAAGCTAAAGTCTACACACTACAGGATGACCACAAAACAGAAATATACAATCTTGAATAGTAATTGAACTGTGAAGTTAAAGTCATAACATCAAACAGTTAGAATGGGATACTGAGAATATTGTTCTAGAATGAGTAAATTAACATTCACTTCTTTAATGGGTCCAAACCCAAGATAATTACCTTAGTGTTTACAATGCCAGTCCCAATAATAGTCACTAAAGGTATCTTGGTCCAAACCGATACTGAGACCTTAAGACTGAAATTGTAGCAGTTTCTCTGATAACACCGGGCACCGTTTCATTTATTACCACTAATTGGTAATTAAATAGGTGCCTCTTGCTTCGATTTTGTCACCTAATGTCACCTTGTGCTAATAATATCTTATGAATCTTGCAAAATGAGTCAACGACATGTAACAAATCAATGTAATAAATACTTAGTGAAAGTAGGTAATAGTAATAACAAATTGGTGATGGAATTGATTACATTTTAGTAACCACTATCTATCAAAAGGTTTAATGAGGAGTGTAATGGGTCGCTGTTTGATCTCTTAACGTTGTATATTCACTTGCATATACTATAGGTACCTGCGTTTTTGAAGTGGTAAAGCAACTGCTCATTCCTTTGTAACATAATAGCATTTACCTCAAATGCTCGGATAATTTTCTCATTTTCATCAATGATAATACAGTAATTGATACATTGCATGTATACTAATATTTATGCATTTTGTGTTTGATCATAAGTTAGAGTATAATTTCATCCATTTCACTCCTACGCATTTATGCTAAGACTATAGTAGCAGACTCCGATGAGACTAAAATAATTAATCCTTCAATTTAGTTAGATGTGGTATGTGAACTTGATATTGGTAACCGCTGTTGGTAGTTACTAACGGATAGTAATATCAAATAGCTGTGCATAAAAGACTGAATTAAAATTTATGGCTAATTAATGAGATTGTGTAGTACGTATACTTGTACATTTAATACATTGTATATGTATCATATAATGGCTATAAAAAGAGCGGAAATCGTTTCTACGTTGATATTGGGGTTTTGATGTGCAGGATATTAAAATCCTAGCCTGGATTCATTATGGAAAACTACTGATTGACATAAGGGGAGCTCATGATTGAGTCGTGATATCATTGACTCAGATTGCATCATTAGTGGAAAGGAAGGTCCTAGCGCTAAAGAGATTGTAATAGAATATTAGTTAGGAGTGCATAAAATGAAGTACACGTAGCAATGCGCCTCTTGACTCCTGACTTGACTTTTGCCTTCTGGTTTCTAGTTATTTCTACTTAGGACTAGCAACTGCGATCTATTTATAATTATATATACATACCATCTGGGCACTAGGTTAGGTCCAAAGCATAATAACTTACCCTTTTACTTGGAATAATAAACAAAAAAATTCTTTTCAATGTTTTACAAGTCAAGATTAAGAGAGAAAGGATCTTACAGAGTTGAAGTCAATCCCAGCTAAATATTTTTGAGATTTAGAGACTTGGACGAGAAAGGGAATCACCACAAGACACCGAAGTAACCTGCGTCGACATATTTACTGTATCTATGGCTGTATCCCATGCATAACTTGGGATTCTTATAAGGAATGTGAAGACGTGACGTATGAAGCGGCTTCTGTTCTCTTGTCTGTATTGTACTATCAGCTCAGTCAGTCAATCCACTAAGTTAAAAGTGGAATAATCAACGACATGCAGAGAAATAACAAAAATGTCGTAGCATTCACTGTCAACGTGTTCACTTATTCTCATTAATATTTTTACTTGCTGTTTTATGATTGTGTATTTAGTATATAGACTTGATTCTGTATGATCATTAAAATGAATTGCATAGACAAGGAAGAGATATTGTTTCAAACTTGTACAATCCACCTAAAACGAGTGTAATAAAAATTTTACTTTTGCTCCCTCAGCAATAAGGCGAAGGGTATCAGCATTTCATATTACATAATTAAAAAACGGTTATACATTTCATAGATTAGTCCTCAATCCCAATGAGTTGCTTCTTTAGGCCAGACAGAATGACATAGAAATAGGTAGAGTTATTTATAGTAATACAATATCAGTTTTGTATCCATCATACAAATTATATTATTTGGTGAATGTACATGTGCTCTAGTATTGACTTTGATTAGAGTTTACTGCAATGATGATATAAGGTAGGTATCTACTATTTATTTGGTTTAGTTGGCCTCGGCCAGGTCATGCAGCCGGCTGCCGTCACTCGGATGCTAAGCACGTGAAAAGTAGGAGAAGTCACAGAAACGAAACGGAACGAATATATTTACTAATAAATTGATAAACTTTTGATAAGAAAGGGTTTGTAAAAAACTTCTGTTTCTATTCCCTTCCAAAATGACATTCGAAGAAAATGAAGTGATCGTTTTGTATGGACTGTACTTTGTATTCACTCACAACGAGGTAATTCTACTGCTAACTAATTAAAAGATATCTTGTCAATAATGTTACTCGTTTAGTTATATCGGTTAATCATTCGACTGAATCCTCATTTAAGGATATTTTAAGGACCTACCATCTTAAGACTATCTTAAGATAATTTCCTATTAAGCATTCACCGATAAGTTTTACTATGGCAAATGTCCTTTGCATCATAAACATTGTTATTATAGTGGCGACCACGTAAACGATAACTCTTTATCAAGTCCGTAGATAATGATTTATAAAGTGAACTCAGTATATACAACGTAATGGATTATATTGTAATGATTATGATTCGATATTAATCGCTGTACTTGTACATGGACTATGGACTGCGAAATATAGTATTAAAATAATAAAAATCAATCATATTGCAACTACACTAACACATTCGGCTGTTTTTCGTAGATTTGCCATTATATATTTGCTGTACATTAAATACAACTTGTAAAGCAACAGAAATAGGGAGAAAAAAAATTTTAATAGAAGCAAAAGACGAAGTAAAATAAAAATAATTAAATGCACAATCCTTGAGAATTTTTTTTATAGAAATCGTATTTACTTTAATAAAGTAAATTCCATTCGTTCATAATTACTATCGATGGTAAAATGCATTTTAATAGTATATATAGGTGTAAACAAGTCCAATACGAGAAAGCAAACCGAAAGAGTCTACAAAGCGTGTTATGATGAGGCAGTTTCATTTTTAGGTTGCTTTATTGCGGGGTTGTAATAAATTATGAATATTTACTGCTACTCGGTAGCCTAAATGCAGAAAAAGTATTTTAAAGTACTTCAATCATTTCCAGTTATTTATTTAAGGTTATAAGGCATTTGCAAATGGCTTTTAGCCTCTGGACTGGACCTGGACTGTATTGTTGATGTCCAAATTCCAATAAACTGTCAAACGAATATAATTCCATATTTGCAAGATAAAAATTACTGAACAAGATAGTAAGTGTACGTTTATAATGTAAATACGCTTATTTTTTAGCGTACCTACAAATAGCCAGGCAGTTATGCTTCGTGGTTCAGACATTTGTGATTCAATTTCATGGAGTCATTTTAGTCATCTTTGTTCTGCTACTACCAAACTAATTGCCAATCCGGTTTCTGTAGCATTAAACATTACATAATTGATTGACTAGACTGTAACGTGAAGTGCTATGAACTTGTAGCAATGCAATGTCAAACGCTGAATAACATGTACTTATTGACAGATATTCAATAATGCAGGTACATGTAGTATAATCGCTCAATGTCAATAGTGCTGTGCAGATAATCAGGGCGTTCGTCATCTAGAGCCATTACATTTTTAAATTAGGTAGATCCAACTGGGTAATCAATAGCACGTCAACTGAGCTGAATTATTTGTCCAGTTTTGTCCAATTACATGTCGGTTACATAAATATACCTTTAGTATATGCTAGAAAAGTTGTACATGAGCATCAATCAGGTTGAGTTTTGGCAAGCATGGGTTTAGTTTATCTCGGATTTATATCTATCTATTCTGTGTGATCAATCTTGTATAGTATTGTCAACAAGAGCAATAAAAGTTATCTATTTGAAGCACTTCCACTCCATATGACAAGGGCTTACCTAATTAAAGTGCCAATTTTATGCAAGGGAGAAGTTTGAAATGATGTAACTCCCATCTCCGATTACATTGATATGATAATATTTAGCAAGAATGCAATTTATGTATATTCTAAATGTATAGGGATGATAACATTTTGTGTACAAAGTAAATTAAATGTAAGTATTACTGCGTGATTGCGTAATGCCTTTTAGATATTACTGGATGTATGGATATGGTCTGTGTATGAAGTTTCAGTAAGCACAGAAGAGGTTAATTTTATGGTAGTTTGACCCAAGCGCTGAGGGATAGCAAAATTGAGCGGATGAGACATGATTTGTGACATCATTGCAAAAAGTCAACAAAGTTGTAAATATCAAAGTCCAAGTTTTTTACTATACGGGTGTAATTGCGTTGGTTCCAGCGTCCAATCCATTTCCCAAAGCTCAGCCAAAATTTATCTGTTGTGTAATGTAGTAAACAAGCTATGAAAAGTGCATCACCCATTAGACTGTGAAGTTCTGCCAAATGTACTACAAAATACAACATTTGACACAGAGAATCGATATGTATTAATTAGGATCTCCACTCCCAATTTCACTCGCAGACCCAAAGAGGAGCAATTTATTTTATGTTTTATGTCTTCTGTGAACTAAAACTTGTTTTTATCCGAGTGGAAAATACAGCCTACAAATGGTAAAAGGAAAATTCTAGGTTTGGTTAATTACTCGATCCTTCGGATATTTTTAACGAGCAAATACAGCAAAGATATAAATAGCACTCGAATTCATTTCGAAAATGCTTTCACCACACAGAGAGCAAAATGTTTAATTATACTTGCATGTTACTTTGGCATTCTGAGAATCACAAGAGCCATACAGATAGTCAAATAGATCCTCTGCTGAGTTCCAATAAAAATATCAGTCCTTTGTTCTCACGCCCACATTCTCATGCATCAAAGAAATGTTTTGGCCACGCAGCACAAGTAACAATTCCGTTATGCATCATTAAATTAATAGAGAGACATGCATTTGATGACTCTCCATTGAAATTAAATTTGTTTTACATTCAGTCGATCCACTAGAGTCAAATAAACTGCAATTCTTTGGAATGCTAATATTATAGCTTATCTTTTGGAGAGATAGTGCGTACATATAAAAGCCATAAAGTGAAAGCACCTTTCTAACTTTCTAATGAAACTGTTTCGTTTGTAATTCATGGTTTTCTTCCCCGTATTCCTAACTTTCTACTTTAGTTCTACGTTAGTTGCTATTATTTCCGGGGAGCCAAACTGGGTAGAACAAATGTTCTAATTTTCTCGTTCTACAAAAGGCAAGAAGTGGGCAGAGATCATTAAACTTTTCAAGAGTGACCGAGGAACTCAAGTAGATATATTAACATGACTTGTTTCCTGTATATTCCCGTATTCTCCAATACAGGGAGCAACGGAACTTTAGAATTCTCTAGCTGATATTTACCTACATCGGTAGTCAAGCAGAGCCCAACAAACAATAGTAGTTAGCAGGAGAGCATATCATGCATCCAAATATTATTACCGTCTGTTCAATATCATAGTCTGCATTTCCAAGCATTCTCTCCACTCACAGTCAGAACTCTTCTGTATTTTATGACAGCGAGTGGGCGTCGCAGCCTGGAAGTAGCAGTCGCTACTATTTCCTATTCTGCCTGTGGAAAGTACCTAAGAAATCCACTTTATTCCCTCGCATAGCTTTCTCCATTTACGAACAACTTTCACCCACCACTGAACTGGGCAAATACTACTTGTAGCTAAACAGAGCTAATTACACTCAAAATTCCTCATAGCTAATTAGTAGGGCTGATAAATCTTGCAGGTAATTTAAATGTCTTACATTTAGTTAGTAAATTGTTTATGTATTTATGTATAATTTGTGTAGTTTCATCAAAACGAGTAGATCATCTTTTCTTCATTGTCACACTGTAATTAATTCCAGATAAGAGAAATTTACAGAAGAGACTGCAAAAGATTTTGATGTTCTACTTTCTTGACACAATTACCAACTTATTAACACCGCATGTAGTTGATAGACAATTTTAAGTTGAAAAGAAAAGGATAGAGTTGGGGAGAACAATAGTTTTGGGCTTTCTCTTAGCCTTGTATATGAAACAACATAAGTATTTGAAAAGAAGAAAAAGTAGTTGTGTTCGATAGTTGTGGGTAGATGCACGTTCATTTAGCATCTGCGTTATTTATATTCTTGCTCGTGTTATTTGACTATAGAGCCCAAAAAATATAACACTTGTTTTCAGAATGTTTTTGTTGGGTTGATTGTTAACCCAGTAGAGCGTAGCTGTAAGTAATTCAATAAAGTCCCTTGGGTTTCCAAATTCTATTTCACTTGATTACCTCTTTTCCTTTCTCTACTCCAACAATATAATTTTCCAACTCCCCTCCTCTTTACTTTCATTCAGCATTTTTTTCATAGAAGAATGAAACTCTGTGATTTTTTGGAGAGTAGCCAACAAAATACTATTTGTTGATTGCCCATGCTGTTTGGCAATTATTTACAATTGTAGCTTTATAAATATCGTCATTTAAAGGGGCATGTACATTTTAGTTTCAAAACAGCCAACTCAACATGAAATAAAAGTAACAAAACTAAGACTAAATTGTTTTTAGGACAGTAATAAAGATTGACTACAGCAGGGATTAATTTTTAAAGTTAATAGTACATATTAGTGAATTTGCTGCAGACTTCTATAGATTGAACTTGTTATGTAAACAGTACCCGCTGTTAAATTATTTTGCATTTGCGGAAATAACTCAAATGCTTTAACACAGCAATTCTTGTCTCGGGAATTCCAAAGTAGAGCAGAGGAAATAAGTAAAAACATCTCGGAATAGAATTAGGAAACACATTCGCCATGAATTTGTGTGTCATATAAAGCATCATTTCTACGTAAATATAAAACTACAGGCAGTTCTTGGAAGACGGTGAAAGAAAGTCTCAAAGGGTTATTTTTAGCATTAGCAACTGCGTCCGGCTTTTCTTTCAATAGTTTTCAAACCACTTTTTTGACTAAATATCTAGGATTATACTTTGTAATCTCTTTTACCACGCTGGATGAAATAGTGCACACTGCAAAAAAAATGTTAAGACCAGCAATAAATAGTGGAAGCGGATCTCTCTGCTATTTATGCACATAAATTCCAACATAAAGTTATCGTTGAGGCAGCAACTTTTTGTTGAGAATTTCGCAATAGAGTATTATGTAAGTATTTATCTGCATTTTAATATCCACTTCATTATGATGATAGTATGGTTTATGAATGGTGCTAGGAAATAATGACAGGTCATTTAAATGTAAGTATTTTTTTATTTATACCCACAATTTACATTATAATGGCCTGAACCGTATGAGGGAATTTGATCATACCAATCCCCATCTTTGAAAATTAGTAGTACACAGATATGGCTTAACTAATCAGCACTAGAATACATCAAGTTGAATCTTTGTAGCTCTAATTATTTTTTATTTTTCATGTTATAGCACAGTAACAAAACGAATTGTGTGTATATACACTGTTGACAATCTTTTTAGCACAATTACACTAACACTACTGCCTACAATTTCTTAATTACATTAGCCAATGGCAGTTTTACTTTCATAATTACATTTACAGTAATGTAAATCATAGCTTCTAACAGATATATCTATAATTTCACACCTTTAATACTATTGTGCGTATATTCACAAACAAAACATTAAATACTACTAATAAATATTTCTGAGAAGGCTTATAGTTGTAAAAAATAATATACAGAAGGATATTATATGCAATTAACAGTACAGTCATAATAATAAAGACCTGCATATGCTATTCAAATAATTATTTCAACAAACAGACTCCAAGGATTACCTATAAAGTTATAATTAGAATGAACATAGTCAAGTAATCAAGTTCTAACAAGTTGTGCAGTTGTAAGGGATAATTAATGTAGATAGCGTGAACTTTCACCTTTTACAAGACCAAGCAACCAAGGAGAAGGAGTGAATGTTCAAACATTCCTTGGTTGGAATTTATTCCTTTGATGTACCCACCAGCTATAGCACGAACTGATTGTGAGAGAGCAGTTCTATATCTTTACACAGTAATATTGAATTTCATTAATTAATACAATTGTTGATTTCCTTTTCCGTTAAGGTTGTAGTAATTAGATTAACCTCAGAGTATATTGTAAGAATGACTACAACAGCCCTACAATACAGTAACACACATTCTTGAAATATTGTCCCTATGGATGTAATGAGGTCAGCCTAATATTTCATATTATACCAATCACGAAATCTTAGTCAATATGAATTAAGTGTGTAAATCTCATAAACTACATTTATGTTTGTGCATGAAAATATTACTAGCCGTGGTGTCAAAGCTGGTCTTGTGTAAGTAGATAGAAAAATTGTTTGGATAGAAAAAAGTAGATGGTATAATGTGTGATACCTGCCAGAATTGAAATGCAGTATTAATTTGATGGGTTGTTGTTTGTAGTGGGAATCGACTTGCTTTTAGCATTTTATTCCATTAACAGATTTTTGATCTCTCGGAAAATTGTTGTTGTTCTTTGTACAATTGGATTTCCTATAGTGCTTTCTATCCTAAGAAGAACCAGTCCATGTCCGTTCGTAGGAAATGCCTTTCACCAGCTTTCACTATTTGTAAGGAGGAAGAGAGGGCAAAGCCGGAAATTCCATCTTAGAGGTTGATGCAATTTATTTGAGTTACGTAGATCAATAAACATTGTTGGAACGTCAACGTTGTCAACCATTTAAGATTGGTCCCTTCCCTTTCCAAAAATATTTTCTTTTCTGTTCTCTTACCCTTTAGCCTACGTACATAGGTACTTATTAGCTAGAAATTGCTTAGCCAATTTGATTTCCAAGTAAGTCCCCTTCCTCTGATCAACAGAGTCACTTTACATTTGGAATAAACTTCCTGTATTTGAATGCAATAGAATTTTACCCTGAATCTGATCTGAAAAGTCAAAAATTGCACTTTGTTGTATACTTGTCTCAGATTGATTTCTGCCTCTGCCTTCTCTTCCCACTTATTTTAAATGGATTCTATCTAGTAATGGGATTTCTCCAAACCTATATACACGATCAAAATCTAATAATATGAATTGAATATCCTTCTACCTCCGTTTTGCACTTTTCTGCAACGCGTGGCAATACGGAGAAAGTCGGAGTAAATAAGATGAAATGTTTTATGGAATGTTATAATGTGGCAGGATGACTGATGTCGATGTCTGTCAAGCTAGACTCTACCATGAATTAATATCAAACTTTTGACATTTCAGCAGAAAAGGGGAATTTGCTGAACCAAATGGTAAAAAAGGAGAAAAAGATTCTTGGAATATCGTGATATAAATTATTGCTCTCTACTATAACAGAGTAGTAAGTAGAAAGTCCTGGATTTGGTTTCGATCCTGCCATGTGAATGTCCTCATTATTTCCTGGCGTGTGGTTGTTCTGTTCTGCTATACAAAAGCATTGTAGTAGTATTGTATTACCCATTCAAATCATTAGACAACTACAGAGAACACTGACGTTGAATAACAGACTAATCTTCCGACAGTATAAGACGTGACAGGACAGGTTCCCTCAGGTAGCCAATTGCATTTCATATTGCACTGTGCCGAGTGTACGCTTGCATTCTTCTTTCTACCTGACCTGAATTATTGACTTGAGCTAAAATTAACTGATTTTATTCACCTGCAGGTTATTCCATTGCAAGTCTTGTTCCCGTTTTAATTATGGAAACTCTACTCGTGTACAAACAATGAGATGTATTACGTATACATGAATTCTCCAAGTCTGAAATAATACTCATGCTAACTGGCTGCCTCAACCTACTACTTAATTTATCACCAGTGTGCCTAAGAGAGAATGAATACGTTATAAAAAAACTCAAGGAAGCAATTTTTTTTATTTCCTCCATCATTTAGAGGATGAGAAGCAATGTATAGGTGTGGCATGTAATTTATATTATTTATGTCGTAGTAGGCCATTTATCAATCATGGATTTGATTAATTAAAGAGGTATCCGCAACATTAGGGATCCCTATATCTACAGACTTTCTCCCTAGTAAGTAATGTATATCTTGCCATATACGTATAAATGTTATGTACATTATGCAATTAGATATTTTAGCATCAGTATTATTATCATGTGTACCATTGATTTAATTTATGATAGGAATATGTTACGTACAGATACATACATGTTTCCAATTTGTGCATCAGATAGACAGAGCAGAGCAGAGGGGCGTACAATAATTAAATAACGAAGTCAAGACCCTTAGTAGACCTCAACAGTATTTAAGGTAATAGTCAGGCATGTATTCAATTAAAGTCAATTTATTTTTAAGTTACAATTAGCTTGCTACTAAATCATTAATAGGCTAGTCTACGTCTGTAATTCATATTTTTCCTTCCTAACAATAATTTGCAATATTACAATACATCATTTCCACCTTTTCATTCACATACAGAGCACAAAACATTTAACACAACAGAATACATTGTACGTACTTTACGGAAGCAGAGACAGACAAAACATTGTGGCATGGCTTGGGAGCTATCGGATTAGGAAACCCGATTACAGATGTTATTATTCATCCTTATTTAATTATTATACTTACATTAGCCTACTTTACTCACACTGACGTATTAACAGCATACAATTATTACAATACGTTAATTATTATCATACCAATCAATATGTTATCTTATTACATTACTACACTATTAAATAGTTAGGTAGTAGAGTAGATAGTTATGTAACCATTTTGGATGATGAGAGCTGTTGACATATTGTGAACTATTGACAATTCAAAATCCGATTGTCTGTCAATTATTTGACTCAACAAGGTATTCACTCACTGACATTAGTCTCTGTAGCGTTAAATTCTGGAAATGGGAGTGTTTTTTGTTGTATCTTGTATTTTCTTTTTCACTGTTCATTACATAAAGTACATTGGTTTAATAGCTATAGTAGTAGTACATTAGAATATCATAGCCTATAAGTATTTAAAATTCAACAACCAAATTCAGACTTGCCTTCCACACGTATACACTCACTCCTGCGGACTGACACTGACACAGCAATGAAATAGTATTCGCAGTCACAGTCCGCTAATTAATTACAATGCTAATCAACTAGGCTAATGTAATGTATGTACCTCGACAGAAAGAACACACTAAAACAAACTACAAACGTCTCTGAGAGAGAAGCAGCCGCAGTTGTAGTTTCACAATAATCAATAGTAATATCCTCTACACTAGGTATGTATGTTTTTTAGTATTGGATTGTATGTATTTTACAATTGTAAGTGATTTACTTTACCCCGACTAGCTAGAAGTAAAGTACTTGTAAGATACAAAATAGAATGCACACAACAATACAAGTACACGGTTTTTGTAGTACGTAACATACCCTTTAGTAATAGAACAGTACAATTAATTACCATTTATTTTAGTTTAGACCTGCGATTCCCTTTGATGCAGTTTGTTTAGGTTACTCCATTACATCTCCTATTACATGCTGTGTTGTCCCTTTCTATCTACTTATCCTATCGTATAATAATACAGAACAGCAGTAAGCATTAATTAAAAAGGAAGCCGAATGACAAGTCATTCACGTCGTTCACGTTCAGGTTACATTGAAATCTCAGTGCAATCAGCATGTGCAATGGAATCCACAATCAATATAAACTCCTTTGGCTATAAGCGAAGCTTCTATATTGTAACATTTTTGTATAGTTTATGTTAGGTAGCAGTATAAACTTTTGTCCAGCTTTCCCTCTTCAACTTCTCCGCCTCACGTCAACTGTGAAAAAGAAAACACTGTCTCTAGCTCGCTTAACTTACTTTCATCACGAAAACACATCAGGCTGAGCTTTCACTTATCTTTACACATTCCTTAGTTCCGTGCAACTATAATGTATGTTGCTGTTGTTGTATTTAAATGTGTAAGTATTTTGTGCTGAACAGCGGGTAATTTATTTACTTAACACTAATAGTTTTTGCGGTCTATCTTATGTTTCTGTACATTAGTAGCCATTAGCATATATCATTTAGCTCAGCATCGTCTCAAATCATTCAATTACATTACCCATATAACAATACAGGCAAGTTCCTGTACTTACACAAAGGATTTCCTTGATAATTAATTAGTCTCAGGGATAATTAGCCCTTGTAATTACATACACTAACTAAACATTTCCACAAAACATTTTACACATATGTTCGACTTACACTCTGACATTTTTATCAACTAGTAAACTAGTGTCTATTAATAATAGACAATAATATCAAAATTTGAATCAAAATAAAATATCTAGCTCTGCCCTGTCAATATGTAATCATATTAACAATAAAAACAATAAAACAATAATAACAATACATTGGCAATGGCAAATGACTCATGGAACATTGAAAGCAATGGCAACACCTTTTCTTTTGTAGTTATAAATGTATATTATGTGTATACTTACAGTTTGCAGTAGTCACTTATAGTCATAGTATAGTGTATAGTATGTAATATGTATATCATAGTGTAGTACATAAACTTTTTTTGCTTAGCTTTACAGTAGTGGTAAATGTTTTAGTTGTAAATGAAACCGACTCACACGTATAGAGTTACCTACTCAAGCTAATACTTTTGTCTGTACTAGTGGAGAGCTATATATATTCATTCACAAGTACTTGTTAAAGATTGCAGATAGAGACCTACTAAGTCAGTTAAGAATAATAATGGAAAAAGTATGAAAGTAAAAAGAAACACGGCCACCCAAGCAAGATCTGCTTTCGTATACAAATCAACTGAAAATAAAAACAATAAAATTGATAGACAATGAAATAGAATTAAATTCATTAGTAAATACTCCTATGTTAATTGTATCTATAAACAGGCAAGATCAAAAACAGTCGTTTAATAAATTTAGTGTAAAGTTGCAAAGACGCTCTACCAGCAAATTAAGACGCGGTTGGTTGATAAACACACATACATAAATAGGCAGTAGTAGTACAGAATAAATTTCCCCAACTTTACTAGTTATTATTATCGCTAGCCTGAGTCAATGGGAAAGCTTCAAGAAAGGTAATTCTTTTAACAGCTTGCCCAATAGTAGTACGAATACAAATATCTAACCACACAATACAATCACAAATTCCTTGTTAATTCCCGTCGGATCCATTTACCTTTTCTCAATTCTACTGTCAATGATGGCTGGGTTAGAATGCATGTCACCTCTTTAGATTACTAATATTCAATTTTATACAAATCGAAGGAATTTTATTTGACTTTGTATAATAGTAATTTACTGAAACGCTAAACAGTACATAATACATTATTACTATGCATTATCCTACCATTACTTAGTACCTATTATTGAGTACAGTATATAGTAATATCATAATATTAAACATTGATCAAGTTCATGAAAGCAGGTAGTATTTATATGTATAGGTATTTGTGTCTATTTATGTGATAGTATTATCTGTCCTACATAAGTTATGTACATATTGTTGCACTAAGTATGCAGGATTTCTTTCTGCACTGTGCTTGTTTTCCTTTGTAATGTTAATGTACGTTCTGTTCATCGTATATAATATCATTGTGTACTATCAGTATCCTAGCTTTCACTTACTGCAGACAATCAAGCTGACTGAAAATGAAAGTATTAATAAATTCACAACAATATAATTCTATTACATCTGATTCACATTAAATCAACTAGTAGATTGCTTTGGGCTTTTGTATGTCTATTTATTGACTCAATGAGCTTGTAAGCTGATTGCAATCAATCCAGTGAAAGCATACAAGGTAATAAATACCTTACCTCTACAAACTATAAGGTTTCTTTTCTTTCCTGTTGCGTTCTGTTGTACGTTACCTCAGTTTAATTAAATCACGCATGTTCCTATGTACTTAATAAATGTTATTACTATATAGGTATTAGCTATCATATTAAACAACAGTAGAAGACAATAAAAACGCACAGCTTAAGACATTTCTCCAACTACCTACATGTACCAAAAAGCGTTCAGGAGTTTATTCTCTCTACTCTAGATAAAAGATCAGATGAATGACTTGATTATAAAACAAAGAGATTGGTATAGGTAATAAATATTATGTATAGTTCATGAATTGTATATGTATAGCAAAGTGGTGCTATTTACTTATGGCTTGGATTGGCTCAACGTTTCAAATAAGTATCAGTAAAAATGTAATACTATAGTAAAATTACTAAAACGGTAAGTATTATTATATTTGTGCAGTGGTTGTCCAGCCTAACTATTGATCCTTTCCATTTCAATAAACTCCTATGTGACATTAGGGACTTACTTCTTCCCTAAAATTTTCTATGCTCTAGATTTAACTTATGTATACATGGAATTTCAAATTGCTTTCCAATAATGTAATATGAAAAATAAGACCAACCAATAACAGTGCAAACTTTGTGTCCCAGTTGAGGTGGTGAATATCAACAAATCGCATTGTGCTTCATTTTGAAAATAATAATCAACATCTTACAACAAATCACGTCTGATTTCAAATCAATTCATATCATAAATAACATTAACTATAATATCTAAAAGTAAATCATAATAGTAAAAAAAACTTAGCATTATGAGCCTGAAGCTTTTTTTGCTTTCAATAATAATTGTATTTAAGGAGGTTCTGGTACTTTAGTGGTATGTAACTCTCTATGCACAGTAGTATATGTTATGTTGACATGTATGTATGTATTGTGCATGTAATGTAGGTAGGTCCATATTTGCTTACTCTGATTTACTTTTTACCATTACAATTACGATACAGGGTGGTGGTGGCTTGGTTTTATGTATGTATGTAATTGTAATTACTACTTACATTTCCATAGAGTAGCTAGCACTAGCTATAATTAAGTTAGCCATAATTACAACTCCCTCATTTTGCTTGTACTATAGGAAAAACTTAACTTACATAGTACAAAGCAGTACATATTATGGGGGAGGGAGAACTACATAGTAGTTTACACACAGATCAGATAGTTAATACATTACATACACCTTCATTATTACAATACACATAGTGTTTAGATATACCATATCAGATTAGTAGGTTGTAGTTAGAGTAGTACGTACGATAAAGTTTCTTTAGTAGAGACCACATCCTCTCAAATTGTTGGCTATAATTACGTCGGTGACAGCGTCGAAGACAAACTGGATATTTGTTGTGTCCGTCGCACACGTCATGTGGCAGTAGATTTCCTTTGTAGTTGACTTATTCTTGGCTTCGAACTGAGCTTGAATATATGCAGCCGCTTCGCCATACTCTTGTGCACCTGCATCAAATAAATCCCAAAAACCCACTTAATAAATATAAAAACTCAACAAATGAACTTTCACATCTTCTTCTCCGCCTTAAATTTCCAACCAAAGGCTGTAACTACAATCACACAGTACAGATCTTAGCCATTGGAAACAACGAATGACATAGTTAATTCAAATACATCATTCTTAACCTTCTTCTTAAGTTACACACATAATTTTGAGGAAGATCTGGGTCAGATGGCAGAGAAAGAAAATGAAAACGGTTCCAAAATGGGAGAATGAATGTATGTATTAGTAGTTTACAGCTGAACTAAATCCTACAAATAAAATTACATTACCTACGAAAACGAATTATAGGGATAATTTCTTTTGGCCTGATTTATTAGCTACAGGAAAGATAATATAATTTAAACTCTATTCAACTCTCATCTTCTATTAGAACTGAGCCTGTGTTCGTTTAGATATAGATATTATTATAATGAATCGAATTTGCAAATTTAATTCTTATCACTTTCTCACGCATTGCTAGTACAATAATTCCATTTCCGAAATCGATTTCACTCGAAAATATCACTACAACTAAGTGATAGCATAATACAATAGAGAAAGAAGCTCATCAACTCTTAACAAATCTTGCTGCTACAGCATGCTACTACCTGTCCCTATCTAACCTTTTCCATACTCTACGTGTACATCACTCATGTTCATGCAAATGAATTGATTAGATTTTCTACATTCAGGAGATATCATTAATGATGACGGGCAAGACTAGAAAATGTTCTATAGCCTTCCACACTCAAGTAACATCACCTTTTACAATTTTAATCTTCAACCATTTCTCATCTCAACCTGGTAAATGCAAGCACTAGCTTAAGCAAGTCGTCACTCATAGTTATTTTGGAAATTTTCGTCTTTTCATTCTAATTTGATTAATTCTTTATGGCACAGCAACTGTGACTATCAGTCTAACCTGCATTTTAGTACCTCTATGTTAGTTTAGAAGAAAAGCAGACTTGACTTGTAGTACGAATGACGTCAATAAGCGACCTTGCCTTGTTTAGCACCATTTCTATTTCTATCTGGACACGAAACAAAGGCATTGTTCCAGATAAAAATAAATATCTTCTCACAACTCTCGGATTATATATTTATTACAAATTATACATATACGAGTATACATAACATTTCTACCCGGTGATTCTCAGAAAGGTTCACCTTATATAATTTGCATTTTATCCCTTGTACCCAGATTTCCTACAGCCACGTCACGACAAGCATTGAAAAAAGGCTCACTACTCGTGGGAAATCAAAATGGGAAATTAAAGTCTCACCTGTGTATTCGGGGAAGCAAATGGTCAAGGGGGATTTTTTGATTTTTTCTTCGAAGAGATCCTTTTTGTTGAGGAAGAGAATGATAGAGGTGTCGGTGAACCACTTGTTGTTGCAAATCGAGTCGAAAAGTTTCAAGCTCTCTTGCATTCGGTTCGTCGTTTCGTCCTCGTGTAACACCTGTCAGTCACATACAAAACCAACAAAAGACACATTAGTAACATTCGTTTGTTCTCCAATCTTCAGTCAAAACCAACAAAACCATCCTTCCTCATTCTCCTCCCACACAAAATACTCATACCTCAAATCCACTTCTCAACCACAAACTATAACTCTGTCACAATCACCATTACCTTTGCATTTTTACTTTTCACACTATACATTCAATTTACAATACCCATTACTCCATCACATTCACATCACATTTCCCATGGGCCGAGACCAAGATCAAATCCAACTTCAACAAAGTAATCTTACATGTCAGCAAAAGTTAACTTAAAGAAAGCGTAAACTAAACTTCCTTCGTTGAGCATTTTATATATCAGTCCAGAGTAATTCCCTTTCATACATTGGCTATTACCATTTACCTATCTGGATACAGAAATGGCAGCATAACTGAACATTTTATTTTTATAGTCTAACTGCACATTAAAAGTGCTGAACAAAAGCCAGAGTCTCATTTTATACTGAACTGTCTTTTTCTGATGCTACAGTTTTTTAAATCTATTTTTGCTCTACCACTTTACCACAAGACGCACATGCTGAGCTGCCATTCAGCTCTACATTCAGGTAAATAATTGCTGCGATTTCTCTGCTTTATAGCTAAGCAAGATGAATTGAATTTTTTATAATTTATCTCTACGAAGAGCTACCAACAACATAAGGCATTTTATACAGTTACAAATTGAATTGTGAGTCTACGTTTTCTCTAAAAGTAATATTCCTTTTCTCTGAGTTGCTGCATTCTACTTTGTAATAAGGTCAAACATTCCCCCAGCAGCAGCAACAACTAAATCTACAGAGGAGTTTGCCTGTAGGTCTGTTTTCTTTCAAGAGTTTGAAGTCTATTCATAAAACATGCAGTCGTATCAGTTGAAATCGCCCAAAACAGTATTTTATAAATGGGTGCTGATAAGAATTAGTATAACCACAGTTTCAACTGAGCCAGGCTGCTACAAGAGCAACTCATTCACATAGAGATCCACTGAAAACTAAACATTGACATCAAGGCTATTTACGGAGCGCTACAACAACAGACAACTACTGTGAGTGGCTCCTTGCTCTGCTCAATAACAGAGATTCACATCACAACATCAAACATGTACCATATGAAGAACACAAATGTAAAAGGTCGTCATGTTTTTCACACTTTACGTGTGGCAGCAAAAGAAACTAGACAAGGCTGATGCTGTATACACCTAATAAAGACTACCAGACGTATACAATACAAAGACAACTTGTCTGGTCCAGCCTGGCCTTCTGTCCAACCCGACCAAATAAAATACGTAATGACAAAACTGCTGTGCTCCTCTGAGCAACGAAAAAATCGGCACGCCTTTAGCAGTAACATTTTTTACTGAATAGAACAGACGCATACATTTACTTTCCAACCCTTTTATCCTTCCACCTTTATGCACTAATAGCATAGATACTCCGCGTGTATACCAAGTTTCAACTCCTTTCATGAACTGGCTCTTTTATTCCATTCAATACAATGTGTAAGCAGTATTAGGAATACATTGCAAACTAACTATATCTTACTTTACCTATCCCCAGCACTTTTAGAACCTGAATATTGATTTTGTAGACGAAACCAGCAGTCATGCCAAATTATGCCATGCCTTTTCATTGTAGGGACGCAATTCCTAATAATACGTTTCAAAGACGGCACGAACTGCATATATACTAACAGCAGTGGTGCAGTAGTAGCACATTCGATAATTTATAATTCAAACAGGTGACTGTATAAAAATGAAACTTTGACTGCAAATACCGAACCGAGACACGGAAAACTATAGCCCCTTCAATTTTTTCTAGTTCATATGCAGTTTTTGCTTCGTCTAGCACTTACACCGAAAGGAATAAAAGGTTTTTGCAGACTAAACTTTTTCTTGTTCTTAAGGGTAGTTTCTCCAATTCTGACGTCTACCTTTAAAATATGTTTTACCATTGCATCACCAGAAAAGGTTGCTACATTGTTTCAGATGGAGAATGGTTTGGTCGTTTAATAATTAGTCTTACCTAATTGCAATCATGTATCACCAAATACCGAGATTACCAGATAACCTCAACCTCACAGTTATAAATACGAGTTGAAAAGGAATTATTTATGCTAGCCTATTTTCATATTAGTCACGATTACATTATCAGAATTTCGGCACAGCAAGCATAAAGAATCCAGCGTATTATGGGGAGTTGACTCAATGCCAGACATTCATAATAAACATGCGTCTTTTCAATATATTCCATATGCACGTTTATTATTATTTGTTTACCTACATAGTCCACATTAAACGCGTACACTTTTCTAACTACCAACTTGATCCTTTACATTTTTAACGCGATGGTAGCTTTAAGCCTAACCTCGCATTCCATTTAACTGAATATAAGCATTCATCTCTATATTTATTATACATAGTTAGCATGACCTATAATAATGAATACAATGCAACTGAAAAGTCAGATAACTAGAACATGCCATTCTATAATACAAACAAACTACACTTAAAGTAGTAATGTAGTAGTAATAAAGTACTTAACTACCTACACATACCAAGTTTACAAGAAAAGAGGGACATAAATGGAATTAGGAAGGTATGTAATAGTTATTAAAATTGAAACTCGAGAAATCGCATGTTTCTCCATGAAACTTCAACGGACTCGACCCTACGTATGCGGTGCTTTCTCTATTTATGCTATTCAACCGAATTACACCATATAACTTTCTCTTTCCCTAATGTTGGCATCATAGAACTACTTAAGCTGGCTGTGTTGTGCCCCTAAGTATATACAAAATAAAATATTATATGGTTGTCTACACCATTCGTAAATACTTAGCAGAAGTGTAAAGTAAAGTACTACTACTGCATTTCTCAAGGGAAGCGCATCAGCCAAGCCAAACTGAACGCAGTCTGACTCTGACTCGAAAGGATCCAAGTGCTTTGTAATGGTAATGCATTTTTGGCGTGACTGAGGACAAGTCTAGCTTTGCTGTGTTGTGCATACGAAAGTCAAAAGTCATTTAACCCGTAGAAAATGTAGGACCAGACCTATCGTGTTTCAAAAACTGTCAATTATTACTTATTGCACTATGTTATTATAGTATTTACATACGTCACTCTACACGTACGTGCGTTTATGTTGGTTCGGACTGATTACAAATGACTATTATTAACTAGCACAAATGTATTTGACTTAATCATAGACGCCGGCACATGTGAGTTGCATTTGAATATGAGTAAGTAACGTTACCTGGTCATATTCGGACATAGCAACACAGAAAATAATGGCAGTCACATCTTCAAAGCAATGGATCCATTTCTTTCTCTCGGATCGCTGTCCGCCCACGTCAAATAATTTGAAATTGAGATTCTTGAATGAAAAATGAACTTCTACTATCCCTGTCGTTTTCACACGCGTCCGCAGAATGTCTTGTTCCGTTGGCTGGTAATCTTTCGTGCCGAGACGGTCCAAATCATCCAAGAAGCTTTAAGTAACGTAATAAAATTATCAATCAATCATTCAAACCACTCTTTGTTCATCTATGACACGTACTGAGTACAAAATACAGATTGATAGACACATAAAAATAACAACCCTTCAAATGCACACAAACTCATAAATAATATTTCTTATGCTCAATCTTACTATTTGGCAGAGTCATTTAGCTGATACTCATTGGAACGTCCGAAGCATTCCTGAACGCCGTGGTCCGCCCATAACCGTTTCATAGCGGCCAGCAACTCTTCTGAAAATGGTTCAGTGTCTTCCATCCGCTGAATTACATCAAAAACCATTTTGGCATCCGACTGTGGAATAAAAACAAAAGAATATTTAATATTACATTATTACGTAAAGAATATCACCCAATTCACACATTCGCAGAACATAATTACTTTTGCAATTAGATTGCATTAAATCTTAACTAAAACTTTTCTGACATTTCCTCCTCTCCTATATAACACTTCCGTTTGTCACTTCGGCTTTACACTAATATACTTAGAATCTTATCCATTTAATTTCGTCTCTTCTCTCACTTCATTTTACAGTAAATAACATTCCATGTCATGAAAAACTAGTACTTATAACTATCCCCTCGCAAAAACAGGGAAAACGAGACAGCAATCCTGATAAGATCACTACCATTCGTACGATTAGCGCAGTTTTCTGCTTCCAAGTAGACATACAGCTTTCAGATGATGCAAAAAATTTAAATGTCACTTGAAGTGCTAAACGAATAATTTAACGGAAATCGTCGGATTTCTTTGTAACATTACAGCTATTATGCATAATATAATTACAAAGATAGACAAGCTAATATGTATATCTTATACACACATACATGTAGATAGTGATTTATATAAGTAAAAGATAGAATTATCCGAATTCGTACACACAGAAGCTAAAGCTTTAGACATTATGTCAATTGTATAATGATATTACATTATAATAATGAAACCATAACGGTTAAAGAATACAATTAGGTCTAGCTAGCTGTACAAATGATAAAATTGTTCCATAGATATAATCCACATCGAAACCAACACGATATGCAAAATTAACTGAGTTGCTCACCTCATCTATTACATATTTCATAATTAATTAAATTGAAACAAAATGGAAACATACGAGGATCTCATGTTCATGTACTCTACAATTAATACAATCATATAAATATGAAAATTTAATTGAATGACAACAATTTCCAAGTTGTCTAACCTAACAAGGAGACTATATAGTTGTTTTGAGTTGTTCCTCCTTATCTGTAAGATATGCGCAACAAAGTAAAGTACCTGACCTGAACTAGTATACACATAAACATATATTTGCATAATAAAGCAATGAAATAACATTTTACAACGTACGGCAACCGTAGTACAAGTGTAAAGTTTCATTGAGTATCTTTCCAAAATGTAATGCATGCAATCATGCATAATATAATTTTACTACAAGTACACATTATCAAGTACAGTGGGAAGTGATTTGAAACTTGACAAACGAAATACGTAATTATTATTTCGTAGCCACCGCAGCAGCCAGCTACTTTTGTGCTTTCTATGAAATGTGCTGCAATAGTTAGCACTACAACGAAGATAAGTTGTCTCTTTCGTGTTTCAGCACTGCAGTACTCAACTGCCCTGTCAAGTCTCTCTCGGGCTGCATTTACCTATATTACATACAATTACTATGACAGAGGCAGACAAAGCAGATACAAACACTGCGGTGTCGGTGTCGCATTCATGTCATCGACCTACAATGATTGTAATAATGATAATAGTCTTCTGCGTTCAATAAACACATTCAGTTAGGAACGATGAAGACGACATCATAAACTCCCTTCTACAACACTATCAGTCTATGATCCTAAAGAAATATTTCTTAGCAGAAAGCTACTGAACCACTGTTTACAAAATATCACTTTTTCATAATATGGTTCATAGAGCAAGCTGGTGCATGGGATTCACCACGTACTGTACTTAAGTTTACACCATACAATGACACAATTATTATTGCACGTGAACTACCTTTGATGACTCGATTCGTGTAATTACTTTCAACAACGTCACTACAAATCTCAGAGGTAGGCACAGAGCACAACCCTCCTAAACGCTATGCACGTAAATGTAGAGCCTTGTCTTTTAAACTATTAGGTACGTAATGTTTGTAGAGACATGAAGCATTTTGTAATGATTACTTGAAAAGCAATCAAGAAAGGAAGAGCCACATCTCACTTTATGATTACTTCCTGGTGTCTCTTCATCCTTTCATGACTAAACCAAAACGAAACATCAATGCATTCGAGTAAGCATAAACAAAATGCGCGTAACTACTGCATTGCACTGAATACAAATGACTCATGTCGTGACCCACCGAAATGAACGAAATATTTAATGCTATAGCTTTTACCTAATTTCAGAAATATTGAACACAAACATGAGATTTGACTAAATTCTCTAGTGAATTAAAAAGCCTTCATTCTTGTTTGAAAACAACACTATGGTCATGATGACGATGTCTTTCTTTATTCACATTTTCTGGAAAACTCAAATACAAATAACTAAACATTTACACATTAGGTATTAGGTATACTAATCTTCATTGATATACACAGCACAGTCAGTAGCAAAAGAGTATTCAATCAATATTGAATATATATTTAAATCGTGACTTACTGCAAAATTATAATCAACTTCATATTGAATTTACAATTTGGAGCAAGAAATACGAATTTACTTAAGCATAGCCTTCTGACTTAACAACTTGCATCAAAATATTCGCCCCTGTAACGCCCCCGTCGACTCCTTTGACCTACGTTACTGCATTATTATTGTATACAAAAACATATGGAAATTGTTAATGCAGAATGTAAACAAGATTTTGATAAAGTACTGACTACAAAGCTATATTTGCCGCATAAAGTTCAGTAAAGAGCTCAATATTGCTTAACATGAATGTTCGGGTCTAGTTCAAACGTTTACAAGGTACATAAACAGTATTAGTAAATACACTACACGCTAACAAATAATTTCTCGTCGTAATTAATGACTTTATAAACATTCTTAGCAACTGCAGCTGGAAGTTACAAGCAACAATTGCTTTGCAAATAGAGCAGAAAAGAAGTATCTAACCTCTGGAATTCATTTCAACTCGCTCCACAAGTCAAACATCAAACAATACGAGATTACTTCATTTGACTCATCATGGCATTTCGTTGAAAATCTTATTTAGACTTCAAGTAATGTAATGTAACAACAAAGCAAACCATCATCTAAACAGTAAACATCAAGTTGCGTCAACAAAGTTGGATAAACAACTTGCCTTTCTAAATACAGAATTGAAATAAGAAATAAGTAGAATGAGTCTCATTTTCTGCTACTGTGCAACTTCTCTCCGGTTTTATTATTACATCGGTTGTAGGTCTGCAATATCGCAACTGTACATCTACATCCTCAGTGTAGTAGACGACATCGCCACTCCACCATAACCTACCATCAATACAAAATGAACGGCTAAGCAAACTAAGGACGAGGCTGTTTGTAAACAAGCAATAGGAAGAGGGTCGAGTCGCAAGAGAACAAAACAGAATGGATAGCAATAGTACAAGAGAGGAGAATTCAAGTAGCTTCCTTTATTTAATTTGATTTCAACTCGATTCTGCACAGTCCAACGGAACGAACGACAAGACAACTAAGACCGTAATCTTTCGAGCGAATCAAATCATGACAAAGCTACATAGCAATGGGACACCAGAAGACCAGAGTGAGTCTGACTAGCGACCACGGCCACCTCCAACATTATTTGTATGCCTTCGCTGTGTTGCACCACACTGGCCAAACTGATGACACTCATCCTCATCTATGACAGTCACTTTATATTGGATTGACTTGGTGGGCACAATCATTTTAATAGTATAATTCCTGCATTCGGATCACACAAAATTGTATATACGTAGTATATATGCTTTACATACACATAATTTAATACAATAGAAGTATAGAACAGCAAGGCATAGGCAAGTACACAGTAGATAAAATTGTTTGCTGTTGTGTTGCATTTCTAACTTCTAAAAGTTGCAATTTGTATTAGCTATTAAAACCATCATAAAAGAAAGTGTAGCTACAAATTATATCTACAATCTAGACTACCACTTATAGTATATTTTCCAGTCTCTTCCTCTTCACTCACCTAAGAGTTAGAAAAAACAATTTCATACTTGGCTAGGCGTGCAGGACATTCGGAGCAACGAGCATCAAAAAAAACTGTAACTACATATTTTCTGTCATTTATACTTCCCAAAAGAAAGGAGATTTTTTGTGTGTAACAGACACACTAGGATACCGTCCTTACTTATGACTAAATGTATTTATGACTTGAGTCTGAAATCAGGATATGTAATAATTCCCATAATAGTAGCTACTACGTTACAAGCGTGTTACAATTCACAACTATGTCATTAGTGTCATTAGTAAGTAATGAAATGGAAACATGTAATTTGGAAAAATGACTTTTCATAAAATTGTATCATTAACCCCAGATAACAGTAAATTTTAATTTGATACTCAAGTGGAGTTAATTAAAATTCCTTCATCATGAAATTCCCTATTACGCTATGGATGACAAGGAGCGACTCGCGGATGGAAAACCTTTAAACTAACATAATTGTTTGCACTAATTATCTCTGTTCTCTGCATGACGTATAGGAAGGGAGAAAACTTCATTGACTACCGACACTGACTCTATTATTTATTCATTAGCAATTCTCCTACGATTTCCTTCTACTTCGCCTACCAATTATAATTGATAATTGCACCAAAGCTAGGCATAATCATCCATTCAATTCACAGAGTTGGGTAATCTGATAGCTAACAATCTATGTTATCAGTAATAATAATAATATGCAATATAAAATAAACTCAATTCGCTAAATGATCTTTATCTTCTGACGAAATCTTTTTTCTACACCCGTTCCTTCCACTTCATGGTGGTTTAAAGCTCAATCATAACATAATCATATAACTCACTACTTTTTTTCGCAACATAATAGTCTTAGGGTGAAACGAAACAAAGGAAAACTTGAAATTTTCACACATTAACTACTGAAAAGCTAATTACAAAATGTTACTTAGTAAAGCCCTTACACTCCTTGTTAATAGCTAAAAAATGTGAAAATACAAACTGTATTATAACAAGAGCAACACTTATACACACTCACGCAAATTCAAAAGTCAGTTTATGACTTTTATTCCTACCCGAGTGGTTTGGTTTGCGTGGTCGTCATTTATTCTGCATTTTATAAGCTATGAATGATTCAAAAAAACTTGTCCTATAATCTTTGTATAATGATGTGCCATTTCCATCTATTTAATTACTTATCGAGACACGCTGCAAGTTGCACACTTAAGATAAAATAGCAAGATAAACTACTTTATTAACATCCTATAAATACATAATTGTACTTCCATATAGGAAATAACAAACAAAAAAATAAACAAGTAGCATTTTTACTATGCTTGTAAACATCGTCTCCCACCGGTTGACTCACACGAAGCGGTTATAGATCATTCAAACACATAAAATATAAGCACATACTGAAATATAGACAATTAGGCACTTCACATCTTGTGAAATACAAGTTTTTCCAGTGTCAATACGCTAATATAGACTAACTTAGTAAAATATGTTCAACTAGAACATAATCACTAATAATAATAATAAGTAAGCCGTAGTGTACCTTTTTAGAATCTATTTCTTGTATTCTATATCATGGGCATTCCTATATTCACATGCTTTTCATATATTCACTGCATATAAGATAACATATTAATTGTATTATTTTTAATGAAGGTACCTGTAGCATGTATAGCATTATAATATTTAATGTTGTTAAGATTTAATTCAGTTAGTACGAACTAAGGTTGTTACTTACATTGACCTCTCTCTCATTATTCCCAAAGTTGATTCCTAGATTGGGCATGGCTCTGAGGATGGCTACAAGGGATTGTATCGTATTGCTATATACTACCGGACGATACTGCTTGAAGTCTTCCGATGTGAATCCGCTCTCATGAATAATTCTGAAAGTAAGATACAAAAAGGAAACATTAAATTACATTCTGTAGTGCATATTTGTAGGTACAGTCGACTCAAGCATCCAACAACTCTCGTGGTCTTTGTCGTAACAAAAGTAGTAGTATACCAGTTGTATTCCTATTAGTATGCATGTAATTACTGTAGTAGTGCCATAGGAAAACATAAAAGTACAAGCACTGACTTTACTGACATTACTTTTACAATATATTTTACTGAGTCCTCACTTTGAACTTTACTGATTAAAGACGACTGGAGCATACTCAATGAGCAACATTTTTCATACAAATAGAAAAAAACTAATTGGGTACTTATGGACAGCATAGACAACTCGCCTTACAAGCTACTCGAAAATAATCAACGTTTCAATCTTTCTTTGCCATTTCAAACTTCCATTAGCCCCATACTCAGTGAGTATTATAACTCAATTTTAGCGTATGTCTTCAGAAGTGAACAGGTTGGCGAGGTTGGATTGAGCATCACACTTTAGCAGAAATAAGAAAACTCGCCCGCTTTTGCGCATAAGCATAAACCAATGTTACATCATATACTGCAATCGGTCGGTTGATACAGTAACTTACTTAGACGAGACTGAACACTCAAATTACAGGTATAGTATTCCACTCACTCGATGGAGAGAAATAAATTCAGTTGTGGTATTTGTGGCAAGAGTTGCATATAGTAGCTGATGGTATCAGAATGATAGCAAAAAAGGAAGCTAAGTAAGCAAACCCATTTAAATTAAATAACGCTGTAAGCCGACTTCTGATGTTTTCGCTTTAAGTGATTTGTGTCACTGCACTGTCCAAGTCGTGAGTACATACACAGATATAATAGTAGGGTAAGTACCTTGTGTTGTGATACGGTTAATACGGTATAAGGTGCACTGAACGATACCTGCATGAACATAGCTACCAAACATTAAAACCGTAGTATCTAACGCGTATCAGCAAAAATATATATGTCTGCCATGTAATGAACTTTTTCTTCTATTCTTTCCCTTTCCAATACATAGAACATTATTACCTACCCCTAAACAGATATGCTAATTTAAGTAACTGTGAGGTGGGTGGATACTGTTATCAAATCATATTGTCTGTGGCTACCTTTCTCTTTGATACAGCGACTGATGGTACTGAATGGATTTAAAGGGACTCACACTCAACATTAGCAGAGTTAGAATATAGGTATACAGTACAGAAGCTGATTCGACATGATAAATAATTGCTCTTGATTAAATTCTATTGATTATTTGTGTACTGTTGTATGGACTATGGACAGGCCTTGAGTGCATTAGAGGCTTTTACAGTACTGACGTACAAGTACCTATGTGCAATGTGGGGTAACGGCGACTAAAAGTCTGCAACACGCCGCCATAGTTCATCCTGGTCTTGTCATCGGCTTTGACATGTATGTATAATTCACATTATAATGGTAAGGAAGCTTAGTCACTGATAGCATTTTGGTGTATTTATTAATTTTTAATCTGCTTATATGCACTAATGTTTATTTTCTTGGATGAGCTTTTTATAAGAAGTAGGTTGAATTGCAATATCGATACGAATTATATGACTAAAGTTTCATCAAGCTCGTTTTCATCTGAATGTAATTGTAATCGAAGCTATTTTTTTAACGATGATTGTCATTGTGATATTAGTTTTTGATATCCTACTACAAAACCCGATGCTTTTGGCATCTAAGCTTAATATTTTATTTGCCAATGCTATTTACGTAATGTGCTAAGCTGAATTCTCCTTCCTTGTGCTTGTAATACATATAATATAGACAAGCAATATAGCAAGCCTATGCTACAAAATTTTAATACGTTCTCCGAATAACGAATGCACAAGCTAGCAATAGTATGTCATCATTGTGAACATAAAATTTAGAAATACGTGCGTTTAGCTGAAGAGTAGGATTTGGGTGGTCCAAATTCTTTTAATTTACAACACACATACTTGCAAATGCATGTGTGTTAAACGTAAAAAAGTAAGAGAATTTCCTTCGAATAGTATAGTATTTAATTTTTAGGAACCTTACAAGGTTTTCGAAATGCAATAATGTTTGGACCCTTGAACTACTTACACTCTACATCTACTTTGATGTAAGTATATTATAGGCATACTTCTGACCTGTATGATAGGTATAAGCAGCAGTTTAGTCTAAAGTTAAATAAGTAAGTATCATTCTAATTCTAACTAACAGTCCATGTAATGGTAATGAATGATGTGGTTGATACTTTAGCCGAGCTTTACTAAAAGTACCTCGATCTATTCAGTTGACATAATATTGTATCTCTCTAACCATACGCATACTACCATAAAAACAGCTTATCGTGCGCAACCAGTAATAGTTCAGTTTATCGTTGTCTAAAATATTATAACAAAACCCTACCATTAAAGAATCCAATTTTGTGCGATGAAATGCACTATTGTAAAGCTTAACTTACGTCCACAATATAGCATGGCATTAGCTTTACAAAGCAGGCCATAGTATTAACAGATACTAGGTGTGCGCAATTACCGATTTTAATACTTTTATTTGCTAAACCAGATTATTTTATTGCCAAAATTGGTTGCTAGTTATTTGTACGAGCGAAACCATTTACTCGCTACATTTGCTAGGTACAGTTTATTATATGTATCACAAAATTACAATGACACTATAATGTACAAATACAAATATGTACACATGTTCACCTACAGATTTTCTAACCAACAACGTCTGCTCTGCAATTTATAATAATAAAGGCAAAAGTACATAAGGTACAGTTTATTTGGATTCCTTTACAACGTACATCATCACAATAATAATATCAACGTGTCATAATGTATCATTAACATTTTTAAGCTGGGGTGCAATGATACTAAATCTTTACCATTAGATAAACGCAAACCGGGACATGCGCATGGAATTCTTCGGTATGCTTAAGCGTATCGTTTTGGAAAGACTTAACTATTTCTACTGCTTTTTAGTTTTAAAAAGCTTATTCGTCAAAAATTGGTCTACTAATTAATCACCGGTCCATCGATGAAATTCGGACTAGGACTAGAGGACTAGACATTTACCTATTAGGTCTGCAGCTACTATGTAATAAATACAAATATTTTGTGAATCAGCAAAGATTAAATTTGATATCATAAATTGATAATACACTAGCGTTGCCAGCATTCGTCAATTTCTTCCACTGAAATGCATACACTGCTTAGAAAAATCAAGTTTTCAAGGTATTTCGTTTTTGTTACATATACATAGTACAGTGTATAGTTGAAAAGGTTGACTGAAATTAATTTACAACTGCATAATACAGGAATTTCATTTACTGTAAATAATACATGATTTAGTAGATAGTACTAAACACTATACTAGTTTATTATAGGTATCTGTGCTATATCTAATATAATACTTTCTCTTCTAATGCATTTTATCTTTTATCCTTTACCTTTCTCAAAAGTTTTCCATTACAGCATTTTTATGACCTCTTCTTTGGCAAATATATTGCTCGGGAGAGTTCGACTCAACTTGACAGTTGACCTTTACACTTTTATTTAATACGCTTTCTCATGGTATCTAGTACTATCCAACACTAACATTATAGTTCAATTCTTCCAAGCAATCATTGCAGTTGTTTGCTTAACTCAAGCTCTTTTACTAAGTATACATCTATTTTGCCATAATGTTCTAGCAATTTCGTTGACAAAGCGAGATTTATTTAGCCTCAGCAGCAGCATAGAATTAGTAATAAAGGGAAAAGTGCAAAGAGGCAACTAGAGATAATATTACACAAATACGCCTCGACATATATAAATACAACACAAATTAACAAATGAAGGCTTCTAAAATTAAACAGCATACAAAATTTCTATGATAAAAACTACAAATACAAAGACTGATGGTAACAATAATAAGTTTCGGGTCATGGAGGTCTTTTCAAGTGAAAACAAAATTAGAATAGAGGTTGACGTGAAAACATTATCAATACTCAAGCATTGAAAGTGTTTTATATAAATAACACCTTGTTGACGTTGTTGAAAAGAAATTACCAGAAAAATACTGACAACTACCCTACCCATATAATAAAAAGGCGCAATTCAATTTCGGTAATTACATATTACATTTCAAAGAAAGCACAATGAAGCTCAATTTGGCCAACTTTCATTCATAACAGAATCTAACGTCGAAAATAATTTCCACCCACATGGAATCACATCAAAGTTATCAATACCATTATGCGCCGTAAAGCTATAGAAAATAACATAAAAGAGTATTTTTGGAGCCTTATTTTTCACCAAGGACTTCAATCAAACCTACTATACTCTATTATAATTTGACGGCATTTGAAATGCTTTACTAAACATCAAAAGACTACCTATTTAAATAACCATCTCTCTTCTGCCCCAAAAAGCCAGACATACTACTCAATCATTATGATTGTATGCACTTTTCCAGACTGATCCCTTTCACAATTCAAGACAGGTACATATATACAAGAATTCAATTTTCAATTACAAATCCAGGATTCGGGTGTATAAAAATTCACAATACCTACAAAGTATTTCACAAGACCCCATACTAACTAGCTTGATTTCAGTTAACATATTATGCATGTCGGAGTCACAGAATAAAACCTTCAATCCAATTTCCCTTTTCAGAAGTTTCATTTACAGGCACAATAATTTGATTACATATACCTAATAAATATCTCAGTTCTAGATAATATCTCAGAGAGAATGTGGTGTGGGAGTGTAGGATTTGCTGGCAGAATTCACATCACGAGTTAAGTGTTTCCGAAAAAGATGATTCACATGCCTTTGGTGAGTATGGAGGGTATAGTTGTATTACTTACAACAGATTATACTGAACGACTTAACTGGATCAACAAAAGTTAGCAGTAGATTCCACGAATACAAGTACCACAACACAAGTACATATTATGCTTCTGATTCAATATGTACTACAGTAAGTATTTATCAATCTTATCACTGCATCATATAAACTTAAACCATAGCTGGGATACATAAAATGCAGCTATTGGTGAAAACATGCCAGCATGATGTTAAACACAGAGATTATCATTTTTGTTATACAAGATAACGAAGTCGTAAAACTAGTTTTGACTTCGGGGTATTTTTTGTCCATTGTAATTTTGTTTTAAACATCGTTTACGAATTGTCTGTCTCTGTCTATAATACTCTGCACTAAAACCAAATGGATGCATAAACTAGCCTCAATGTCAGACGCAAGCACTAAAATATCATATTTTAATCCATTTACTTAATGGAAAACGCTGAAATGTTCATTTTATTTTAACATCATTAGTGCATATTGCTATTGTTATAAATACAATCATCGGCAGTGCCTTTAGCAATGAAATAGATTGCAAAAAGTAGCTCACACGTAAAGTAGCTATAATGCCTAATATAAAAATAGCAGCGTAGCCTTTAGCAGCACATAAATATTTTTGATGACACATCATAGCCAGATGCTTTTAAATTACATTTTTACATATGTAGTTATCTATATTTAACATACAGTTCATGCTTACGTTTAACTTATACCGCCCACATCTGTCGTGAAATGATTGCTAATTGTCTCACAGTGTAATCATATCATTACAACTTACATTATTATACACATTCATCCTTAATAAGCAGTTTATAAAATATAGTGCTAGTCATGCATGGTCTTTCTCATGTATCCTATTCAAAAATGTAATAACAATGAAAAAATTGATACAGGGTTGAAAAACAGTGACATGTTATGTTCTTCTATTCTAATTATTTATGGAGTGAGAGTTCATGTACACAGGGACAGAATTCTCGTTATACTAGTTGACCGCATGCTCAAGAAAGTTTAAAAAATTATATTGATGAAGTCTTTGTGAACATGAATGATTTATTTATAATAAAATATTATAAAGAAAATATACCAGTATGCTGGCCCAGTATGTAAAGTTTGTGGAAATTTAATTGTTAATTTATTATGCACCCAGATTCTTTTCTTTTCATCCTTTCTTCTTGAACAAGAAACAAGGCTGTGGTTATTATACTACGGATTACATAACTATTTGTGCATTTGTGTACCATACAATTACATACTAAGTAATAGCATAATATTTCTATTTCTTATTTCACGTTGTTCACACGCACGCAAGTCTGCTGTCTGCTAAATTAATTTCATCCTCTCGTTCTTAGTCTCCCCTTCTTCAGCAAAGGAAAGAAAACTAAATACAAATCTCTAGGGATAAGTATTACCACTATTACAGATGATGCCAACAGAGCCCTTAGGCTTGTAAGTACTACCTATGCAGCTATGTTAAGACTCTGGATGCTTACGTTTACTAACAGCGAAACTTCATACAATGCAGAACTAGATCTAAAGAATACTGCCAATTCTTTGATGTAGATGTAAGCTAAACGAGCGCATGTTTCAATAATAAATATCAAAGTGTGCTTAGAATTTTTCTGTCACTTCTGCAAACAAAATATTAAGATAGTTCATCGCAATCACAATAATCAAATGATGTCAACAAATATTAGTATTCCAGTCGAAATGTCAAAGTACACATCTAACGATTATGTATCTTTTAAAATAAAAGTTTATTCAATTCAATCCAGAAGTTTCCAAGAAGAATAGCAAACAATCATTTAATTAGTATTTACAGATATGTACCGAAATGAAACATGTATAAAGTGTTATTTATGTGAATTAGCATTTACATGTATATTGTGCTCAAGGAATAGACAAGAAAACTTCTACTTTGCAACTAGTAACACAAACTTAAATTAAACAAAATAGTACATACCAAGAAAACAAAAAATTGGCTAAACTGACAATAAGTGAAACTGTAACAATCGTTTCAAAATGAAATTACTAAATAAAATGAATAGTATAATCAGTATTATAATCAGAAAGAAAAATGGCAGAGACAGATGAATGGATGACAACTTATATCTTTTAGGAAGTAACTGACGACTGACTCGTATTTAGCTCTGGGTTATTTCTCAATGTTCTCAAACAGAAACGTAAGCTCACATTTATAAGGTCGTTAGGAGATTAAACATGGATTACGTATAGACATGTATAAATCGGCACGATAAGCTTTCAGGCTTGCTAGAATGATATAGCTGCTTAGATTCTTACTGTCCTACAGAGCGAGCTGAAGAAGAGAGGAGTACCACAAAATACGATAGAAGTATTTAATATTGAATAGAAATGCTGTCGAGTTATACTCACTGGGGTGGTGAACTATGAACTATTTGTTTCAGGACGATTTATGTTTATATACAACAGAAGATTTGGAATTAGAATACGAGTATTCTGTTGAGAATTGGGATAAAGATAAAGATTAAAGACGCCGTGAATAATTGCATCCTCGCCTCATAGATTCTCACAACTAGACATAGTACATCTCTATTTTAACTATAAGTAATGCGTACATTACGTTTTTGCCTTATAATAATTTCCTTTTTTCACAACCTGAAAACTTTCTTCAATCAACGAACGAGTGCAAATAGATAAAATAAAATAAGTAGGTAAAACTTTCGAAGGATTGACAAGGAGAAATTGTCTTGCATTGCGATTGGTGAACGAAATACCTACATGCAAATTATGAGTTGAATGAATTGAAATTGCAATTGATTATACGTAAATAAGTGTAATTTTACAATATCTGCTAAAGAAATGGCACATTACGCTACCACTTTATGAAAATTTGCCAAGGAATATTTTCAAAAGAAGTTAAAACGGCTAGAATCCTTATTCAATATTAGCGGTAAATTCTCAGTTCCCAAAAAGGAAAAGAAATCTGGGTTCCAATCATAAACAATTTTTCATAAGTTTTAAGCAAGTGTCATGCGTAATGCGTACATGATATGTGGATTAATTTTAATCTTCTTTTTAGGTTTTAAAATAATAAAATAATAAATAAACAATTTTCAAGGGCTTAACTTAGTAGAATGATCATTATCAGTGGATCTGCATTCTGCATAAAGAGCTTACTTATAACTTTGAATGTCTACGAATATATATATATAGCACGTACATCCTATTTCCTGTATGCAGCCTTCCGCTAACCATATACTGCTGCTGACCCTGCCTGAAATGATATGGTAAGAATAGTAACAACACTAATTGTATGGTACACCATACGACCAAAAATTTTAAGATAAATAACCCATTGTACTACAACAAACTACTAAATTGGTAACATCATTTTAACTATTTCAGAATAGAAGTATTTTGTCTTCTTGTTCTAGAACTAGAAACCTTATGCTTGTTACTATATATAGACCACACTATAGAAGATGGAACAGAGCGGAAGGCATTATGTAATATTTAATCTATATTTCCCTGGCACAATATGAAACCACAGGTGAAGGCCAAAACAACCTAAAATAACTTATAATCATTTTATTATTTATAATACTAAAAGAGGATAATAGGAGACTAGGCCACGAGTCGCTGTTGTCATTATTCCTTACAGACGTCATAAAACAAAACAAGAGTCAAGAAAACTTTTCCCGTTAATATTTTACTTCTCAAGTTTAGTCTCAGAGCATTGGGCTATACAAACAAAATACTCATCATTGAAAAGAGTCAAAAGATCAAGATCATACTACTTACTAAAACTACACAATGAACACAAAATTATACTTGCTTTGTGTAGCAAATAAATGTTTTATGTCCCTTAAGGTTTTACCTGCTACCTAACAATGCTCAATGAAATGAATATTAAACAAAATATATAGATTTATAAAGTAGCTTGGTTACTCCAAATGGCTGAATAAAATAACTAACAGCTAACACCAAATTTAACATTTCTAGGAAGTGTTTATTCCTCAAAATTATGTACATTCAGATACCTAAAAAATTTAGACTGACAATGAACACCGCTTGTTTCTAAAAGAACTATAGAATGAAGATTCAAATTAAATACTTGGAAGGGAACGAGAAGAGAGAGAGAGAGATTTGGATTATTTATCCATCCATCAGTTCTTTGTTGATCATACTAAAATAGTTTACACCCCACATCACAAATAACTACTATAATATGACCATGAACCAGGTTTGACATACACCAATATAATTATCTACCTACATAATGTCACAAAAATAAATTCGAAGTATTTAATAGTTTACTTACTACTTCGGTAAGTCATCATGCATGGCACAATGTCATTTTTTTCTCTTGCATAACAATACTAATGTGCAATGAAATGACTACTTACATTTTACTAATACTACACTTACGTATTCATTAAATGCATATTAATTTCATGGAACTTTAGAAGCTTTCAACACGAAGTTTAAATTCAGGGAGGGTGTGGGTTGAAATGAGGGAATGTCTAACTGCCTAAATAACTTAATAAGTATTTGCATAGGGATTATAACTGTCTACATGGAGTGCCTCTGCACTGTATTCGTTTTGATAAATATTAGCGCAGAGAAGACGTTAGTCAGACTCTGTAAGATTCACTTGACAAATGTCAGTAATGCACCACATGACCGCACCACACTCCAGCCAGTCAGAAATATTTTACCCTAAGTTTGACTACTTTTGGTTGATGATGACGATGCTGAGCTGAAGCTCTCTGACCAACATGAATGGCTGCTTCATTTCATTCTGTCAAAGTGTTTATGCTTTGTGTCGTGTACATGTACAAATGTGTACTTTCCCTTGAAATGTGGTCAATCTTTTTGTATATACATAGTTAAACGAACATGGCATGGGAGTAATTCCATTACACTGCATTTCATACAGAATGACTACACTACATGTCTCTCCAATCCAACCGAACCAAGACCAACTAACAAAATAAAAACAGGGGATTATGACGGGAAAACAATTGATGATGCCACACGTTACTGATAAAAAGAAACGCTACAGAAAAAATGAAACACGCAAACTTGAGCACCAAACTATATTTTTACGAAACACTACTTCCCAAAATTCCTAACTTGGCACGCCAACTAACATGATACTAAGGCTCTTTTGTTTGAACTAGAGCTTTTTACAACATTGTCCAGTCAAATTCTGCCAACATTTTTTTATAAACATGACAGCAGATAATAATATTGCATGGGCGTTGCGTTTGCGGTGCTATTTTAGAATATTTAGTATGGAACATGGAACTATTAGGACATAAGTACGCTACATTTCGCATTTCTAAAAGGCAAATAATGCAGTCGTGTCGTCGTAATTCAAAGCTTGTAACTTGTAAATAGTTTACTGGTCAAGCACCTCAAAAGACTGCATTAATTTTTCAGTCCTTCGATAAATTATAGTATTATTCATATTACTATTAGTAGTACAGATAGCAATATAATAGCAATAGCGGGAGTGCTACGTTAGTTATCGCTATCACTTCCTTACATAAAGAGACTTCGATCATTCACTTAAAATGCCAATTGAACATCTGAATTAGTCAAGTGAAACTGTTTTCTTTAGACTTCACATCTAAATTACTAATGAATTTTATTCTTACTGAAAACTTTAAATTGAATCTGAGAATTCAATCAGAATCCAAACTACATCAAATGAAAACTATATAATACGCCAATTGTGCAAAATGTTTCCTTTCAAATTGCGTAACTCTTAATGAATGGATTCTAAGAAATAAAATCTTTAGAAGTCCATGAAAACACGTCATCAACCAATAAAACCTGATGGTGTATTGATACACATGAATTTAATGAAATTTACAACAGCTTTTATGTCAGTACGGTACGAAGGCAATTGAATTGAAGTCACTAATTCTTGTCTCGTTTTTGTCATTTGCAGAATATGTACGACTATGGATACTGCTGAATTTAAATTCAATAGCGAATTCCATGGTTCAGCAACTTAGAAAGTATAGTCAATCCATGCAATTTGATTGAGTTATCACAAAGAACTTTACAACGCGTACCAATTGAGGACTGGAACTTGGAAATGTCGTTGTCGTTGCATTAAAAATAAGTATCCGAGATGTAAAATACATTTCGCTTTCGCTCCAACATCGCTAACACCAACATCAGCATAAAGGATATTATTTGGTAATTTTACTACAGTACTGCATAGGTGAATATTATAATCTTGTTAACTTATACTTATGGTTGCGCCGTCAGTCGTCACCCCACAATAGGTACATACTAATTTCCACACCATCGTTTCTCTTTCCACTGCTGAAAAACGTTTTCATCTTTCACAATTTCTAGAAGACTTTCCCTTCACTTTCACTTAAGTGAAAGTTATGTGCCAAGTAAAAGTGAGTCGTAAATTGGTGAAATGGAGTGCAAAATTTTTATGTAGCATATAGGTAGACAGAAACATATAGGTAACAGAAAGCCTCATATCTCATTTACATACTTTAGTGAAAGTAGTAATATACGTCTACATTTGGATACGAGTTTTACAGAAACATCATTGGTAACATATGGGTATAGTCATTATTATTTATAATAAATTATGTGCGCTCAGTCAGAATGAACCGATTTCAGGTCTAAGTTGCGCACAAAGTATTATCACTAATTTCCCTATTTAAATAAGCAGACACTTATAATTAAACTAACTAAATTGAACCAAATTATTATTACTTAATTGAGAATAAAAGAAATCGTACAACCACGAAGCCACAATTCACGAAGCTACTGTTGAGATGGTGAAGATTGGAACCATGACATAGTTGTAATTATTTTTGCTACAAACTGTACCTAACACTTTTAGGTGATAATTGGGGTCCGGAATCTGTCGCATATCCAGCTGGTTCTTGCAACACATTATTGAATTCCAGAATTAATTACCATTTCCAACAAAATTACTATACCGATTAACCTGTTGGTACTTGGTAGCATTTTCATTATCTTGCCAGATATGGACATGGGCAGAAACCATCAATATCTATTAATCCTGAAATAGGTCACATCTTTAGTCTATTATGGTATTTTATTCACTAGTCACACCAAACTTAATGTGTCGGAGTCGGAACGGAACTGATGCGCAGACACTTTTCGCCCGCAGCAAGGCAAAACTGATTATATTCAGTAATGGAAATAATTATCACGCGATGGAACACAAATTATTAAGCCATTAGTGTATACCTACGATTACCCATCTTCTATTCTGGAGTTAGTATACGCAGTCAAACAAATTAAGAATTTCGCCTACCTAACAAGAATCTAGAACAAAGAGACAACTTTTCTCCAATGCAATCTGGTAAAATGCTTAGCACGTCTCTTATCAAAGGATATTTATTAATTTGAATATACACCCCCCCCCCGAATCCCTATCACCACTACTCATTTTAAAAATGACCACAACTAAAATATTGTACAGACCAATAAATGCATTTCTATTGCTTTACACATAATAAACTATGAACGAAATGAGAGTAAGAGGGGACTACATTTTATAATGTCAAAAGGGAGAAAAGTCGATAGTTTCTCTATTAGTCTCACAAAAGCCTTTCACTCGGAAATGATATAGGAAAAAGGAAAAGTCTATCAAGTGAAAAGAGACAAGTCATCTTAAGGAAAAGCGAAAGTTTTACAGCTCACAGTTATGCAACCTCCTTTGAAAGTACATAATTTACAATATAGGTTCACTTACATCCGCCACAAAACAGAAACTATGTACCTCCAGTCAGTATCTTTAGTAAAGGCACAAGTTCGTATTAGATCGTCGTAGCAGAGCAGTAATCGTATTAGTGAAGTGGAAAGAAAATCTTGCCGTGCTGCTAGTATTACTATTCCTCTTATCTAGCATCTACCGACTACACGAATTTAGTGAAGAAGCGTCTAGGTCTACTCTTTACTTCAGGATCGGATTCCCCTTTGTCTCTCTTCTTCTTTGTATTCCGATTCGATGACATAAGAAGAAATGGCATACTGTGAAACAACATCCGAACATCCTGACGTGCTATGGCCATGCAATATATATTTGATATATAGCATTAGTGAACTACAGTTCATCACAGATAGGACTATAGGCCTATTACAGAAAACGTCCGATAAATTTCACTGCTCTTTCTTTCGCTATCGATGTTTTAAGAAAGGGAGACAGTTGTTTGACTTGACACTCTTTTACAAGAAGACCTTTTATACGCGGTAAAAAGGCAACCTACTAAGTAGAGAAAAGTAAACCTGAGCCAAACCAAAGACTGCTATAAATAGGTAATCTTCAGAAAAGATTTAAATCTCCAAGCTCTTCACTTCATAATGTAATATCCAATATTTCTTTACGTTCTTGTCCTGCATATCATCATGCAAATACTGAACAATCGAAAATATATCAGACAGTGGCATCTCTAACTTTCTATTTTTTCCAGGATACGAATCAGCATTGATATTATTCAAGAATGATAAATGTCATGCTGAATCTTTTGTCTTTTTACTGCATTGCATAGAAATATCGAAATATCTATGCTGTCTTTTAGAAACAAGAGGAGGAGGATGAGCTTTTGTATTCTCCGTGCTTTTCTTCGTTGGGGTAAGGTAAGTCGATCAGTCGATCGACTTTAAACGGCATTTTCTCCCTTGCTGCTACTTCACCAAATTATGCATGCTAAAGTAGTATCTTCCTAAACGCCTCAGACGTCTATATAGTATGCAAAGACTCGGCCAACAAAAGTCTTTCCATTCTATGCAATCCACTTATCCAGCAGAAGATTTCAATCTTTAATGGATAATAATACACCTGACTATAATAAATATAAACTAGCATATACACATGGTATCTTATAACTTTTCTGTTTTCTGTCGTCATACAAAATATGCATGATATTATTATTTCCTATAGATATAGATGCCTACTTAGCAAGGACAAAAGAGCAAGTGATGTGATGCATAGAAATATTATAGGAGTAGAAGTAGAGTATAGTTAACACACAACATCACACATCGAATCGCAAGAGTGAAAGAGCAGTGGCAGGTCGGACCGCCACGTCTAAGCTGACATCAGGACATGACCATAGTAGCATCGTGAGAAAGTCTTGCTAATAATCGCCTGCCAAGAGAAGAGGAGAGAGAAGAGGGAAAGCAAAGTAGTCTGACTATATACTAATATAGCTGACTATCACCACATTATGGCTGGGCTGCTTCTGCTTGCTTGTCTATGCCTTTTCGTCTTCCCTCACTTCACTACTGCCAGAGGAATGGGGACAAATCGATACGAGGAAGTGTATAGCGTACTCAAACCAAAAAGAAGGCGGCTGCCGTAGACACACTTGCTTTGCTTATCATGTCATAGCTTAGTACTCCTTGGGCTCTACAGACCAGAGTTAAGCCCAGCTAGAGGTACACACTACAGAAGTTACAGCTATGTGTAGTAGTAGTTCTACTCGAAACACTCACTTTCATTGCTAGTCAACCTAAAGGTCTAAATAAATGCCTTACCATCCCTAACAGTAAACACTTTCTTCCCATCGGATAAAACAAGAATGATTTATCTTCACTTTTCCTTACAATTTTCAGGGGTCCCATTTTCAGATTTACGTTACGCATTCATTTTCTGCCCATGTTCGTTACAACTACTACCATACCTATACTTTCTATTAATCTACCAACTCTAGTTCTGCCTATTCCAATAGCTTTGTCAGTGAATTTACTCGGCTTCACTCGTGCTCTTCTACCTCTACCTCTCCCTCTCTCTCTCTCTCTCTCTATGTGTGTAATCCAAGTCTAGTGTTTTCTCTTTCTTCTTTCTACCTTTATCTAAGGGATGTTACGTTTACACTCGTTGGCTCCTACACTTATTCCGCCACCATTTCTTCCTTCACCTACTCATCTAAGTATACTATTTTAACCTAGAATATCCCTATTTTAACCTTACTTAGAGTACACAGATGGTCTTTAAATCATAGCATATAATAAACTATGAAAGATTTACAAAACCTGTATCTTAAAAGTTTTCTTTGTCATGTCCTACTGCTTCTCCTCATGTAATATTATATTTTCCATCCTATCATAACTGACTGCAGTATTAGCATGCACTTATTGGCTATAGAATTTTGCATTATTAACTTTGCTACATTTGCAAAACCTACCATAATTGTAAAAAAAATTGACTGGAAACCTTCAACTTAAACTATAATAAGGGTCAAAATTGGAATATGGCATTAATAATTTAAAAGCCAAAATTCACCTATGAAAATGTTGTTACAAACCTTTGCTGAATACCGATTTTTATAGCTAGTAATTACGTAATCTAAGTTACATAACTTACATAAGTCCCAATCTAATTACCAGGTTTTAAATGACTTTAGAAACTTTCTTCCCTCTTTTCCAGTTAAATGCTGAATGTAAACAAAATTTGCTTCTCTTTCGTTGACAATTATTGGCTTTAAATTTTTACAGCTAGAATACTGAATCTTAAAAGCACAGATTTCTTCAACTTTCTACTTATAGTTGACTCACTACAGCTTGTGCGAGACCTTGGACTGGAAAAGGAGACCAGAGAGTCAAGTCAACGTCAAATGCAGAACTCTGAACTATTTCAAGATCTACCTTACCATAACTATGTGAATTAGTAAATAACAGTAATAATAATATCGCATTAAGATCGCCTGTCTACTTACATCTTACATTTATCAAACCAAGTAATTGGAATTCTTCGGTGTTTTTAGAGACTTACAGATTTAAAGTAGATGGTAACAATACCATTGTTTTTGACTAAAATATGAAATGAAATAAATTGAAATATCAGATCATCAGACACCAAAAACATGTACAAAAGCTCCTGTACACTTTATAGAATTAACCATGTGCGCATCAGACTTTTTCCATCGTTTCATCAAACAGGTACCTATCTGTACTATGTAGCATTCGTACGTTTACGTCTACAACACTTATCCACAGAAAAAATGTAACATACTTGGTGTAAATACAGTATGTTTATTCACCTACAGCACCTATGGGACAACAAACAGTACCTAATGCAGCATTTTGGATGCATTTAAGAGGAAGATACTATGGGACAAAAGTATTAATTTAACTTGAATTATATTCCTTAACCTTATACTTTACTATTGCAGTTTTTATTCCATTCAATCAAACATTTTGCATGAAGACGGAAGTAAATAAATTATTCTGATTTTTGGATATCAACACAAAAACAAGATATTGCCAAATGTTGCATTTTTAGGCTTGCAGTCATGTAAAAACAAATCCTTTATGCCAACGTCAGATTTCGTGCTTTCGTAATCTGCCATTTTCACCTAACTTCTAATTCACTGTTAGTTTTGTTCCTGATGTAAAAAAATAGTTATATTTCAAGATTTTGAACGCGGGGAGCAACATTATTTACACTATATTATCTAGGCATATGCAATAATTATTCATCTGTAAAATGTGGATTAGAATAAGCACTACAACCTTCAGTGGGGGTAGATTATTTACCATCTCATATGAGATAAATACTATATACTAACTGTAACTGTGTTCCTTTAAAAACAATCTAGTGGTTTAAACACCTGCTACAGGCCACAAGAGATTACGACAAAGTTTGTTAGATACTTGAGCTTTGAGCCAAATTGAGTGAAATGAAATCGACAAACATAAAAGTGGGAAAAATCACTTACTTCATCTGCTTGACTATTGTGCTTTTTCCCGATTCACCAGCACCTGTAAGAGTCACAAAAGAAAACACAAATGAGCAAGACCAATAAAGCAATGAGAATGCATTGTCAATTTCAGTGATACCTATAATATAGTGAATATCGATGTATATTATAATACAACAATAATCTCCCAAATGATATTTATATCGAAGCGTCGAACGAACTATAAGCTCAAACCACTGGCACTGCTATATTGGCATTGTGTGTAAGACCATTAAAAGGCTTTATTCCACAAGTCCCATAGTCAGTATAGTTTTCTTTGTTCCTTCATTAATAGCAAATGTACAATAAGCATAAAATATATAGTATTTCAATGAAAATGAAAACTTTTGCGAAATATTTCAATCTGCTCGCTTCGACTTTAATGCATGGGTTGTGGAATATCAAAGAATAGGGTCATCAACAATGATAATCAGACCATTTAATTTTAACAAATTTAACACCGTCAAAGGGAATTTTCTCCATATTGTAGATAGGGCATTAATAGTAAGTTCACGTAGTTCTTAGTGAATTTTCATGATATAAAATGCCAATTTGTGTCAAAGATATTGCTGCATTACACCGTATCATTACTTTCGCTTATAATATTAACAAGACTTATCAGTGGAGACTGGAGAGTGTAAACTTGAAGCTTTCATAGGTTGATAATAACAGTCCACAAAACTAAAAATGTGTCCAAGTTACTTTGCATGGGTATCAATATTGAAGTACATTATTTCAACAACAACATAAGAAATATGTATCATTTGGCGATCATCTATTTACACTGAGGGGTTAAAACTTTACCGATGCCCTTTAATAGAAGTGAAATACAAATTAAAATTCATACTACTAACTACCAGAAAGAGAAAAGTGCTATTCATACAGATGCCATGAAGTTGCACCCACAGTGACACGATAAACTGAAATACATTCTCACTCTCGTTAATCATTGAATACAGCTATGTTTATAAATATAAATGCACACATCAATATAATAGCACCCCAAACATTTGACTGACTGAACCAAAGTGACACATACATAAAGGTTATGTTTTGTATTGTGGCCTTTTCTCCAATACTTGGGCTATATTCATCAGCTTCCTATCGTAGACTAACTAAAGGCGAATGCAATAAGCTTTAAGCACGTTATACGTATTTAGTTTGTACTAAGTACAGACTACTAATCCGGATGAAGGATTTCCTCTTTCGGCCAGACAACTCGCAATTTATTTGCGAACTCTTTTGCCTTCCTAACTTACAATTACAAACAAAAGCATGCAGTGATGTGATACTAGTTGCTGTTACTAGTTCGGCTTTTCAATCCTAAAAACGTATAGAAACAGATAGATGCAATTAAAGCTGCTTGTATCTTTACAACTACACAACAATAGGCAATGACACAATCTTTCTGATGGCAAAATACTTAATAATGCATATGCATAGTTTTCATTTGATGCTGCGTTTACATGAATGAAACTATAATAACGTGTCAAAACTACAGTCATAAACACAGCCGCCTTAAATATACATACATGCTGTGGCAATTAGTGAGAAATTAGATAACCCATTCGCATTTCTATCTCTACACTGTCGACACGACCGCGACCACAAAAATAAAAATTATGCACCATTCTTAGAAATACTGAAACTTTTAATACTTATTATTCTGAATGTGCAAGCAACTTCCATAATTTTAATCAAATGATGATAATGGACTATGTGTATACTTTGCAACTAGTTACTAGATATAACTTAGCCATGACTGACATAATTGACCATTAGCAAATTGTGTGAAACTTTTAAAAGTTTTTTGTATAAAGTTCTATTTCCCAAGAATTTTTATCCTACATTGCATTTGGTTAGGTTCTCAGATTCCTACAATGCATGATTATTTTTTGCAGAACTAAATACAAACAATGTGCATTCGTTTCAATAAATTAATTGTATTTTTTATAGTTGGGTCTAGTCTTTTTCGTGCGTTTGTACTTTGCATTTATCTTCAAACATAATTAACAAACACTATGTCTCAAAAGAAAGATTATTGGTAAAAATACATTTCAATAATTTCATTGTTTCACTCGTTTGACTGTTTTTTAAGCAGAGCTGCAGATATAATGAAAGAAATGCTAAAGACTTGCAGTGTAGTCAGCAGTTTTGAACTGCTCAATTCAATACACACTATCTGTCTAGTATACGGAGATAAAATATACAATGCAGGTATTATCTAGTATATTCACAACTTATGCTTGGCAATACTAGTAACAATTTTGATGCACAGTGCTTGAATAGTGCGATGGGTTAGTAATAGTAATGATAAGTAGTATTACTGTGTTTAGAGGTCTGTGTGAGTATTGGATGATTAGGATGATGTCTGGATGTCTCACTTTATCGTTTCCAATTTCAAATTACCCTATACACTTTTACTGCGTAATTACAAATTGCGCTTCGTTTCCTGTCCTGAGTTTATTGAAGAATTGAAGGTTGCAGAGGTGCAAGCCCGTAGTATGAATACAGGTACCATATATGTAGTTCTAATCAGTACGGCCGTATTATTTTCATAATTATAAAAACATGTCTGCCTACTGCCTATGTCTATGTTTTATATCTGTGTAATTTAGTCAAGCTAAAAAGTGATGCTATTAGAGGATAGCATCGAACAATAAACCGCACACAACGTTAGCTCACAAACTTATTCCTCTTCCTCCAATTCTTACTCCTTTCCGGCAGGTAATAATATTATAACGAAGTTGCTTTATCTTGTCTAAAGAATCATCTAATCTATATCAACATGTAGTGATGAAGTAGAAATAGTAGAAAATTAACTAAGGAAAAACGTTTATAACATAAATAACTTTCTTCCTTAAATTAAACATTGTTTGTGCCCAGAGGATAATCCTGTATTTGTATACCATCACAAGTATGAACACAAAGTTTAGATAAGAATTATAATTACTGAAAAAGAGCTTAGAATTAAGTACTCTTAAAAATCCAGTCATTCACATAGGAAATTATGTACAATATCTTTTAAGTACGTTTACTGTATACTGTACATAAAAATATTTGTTTATAATCCAAAAATTTTAGCTTTTGTAGCCCTTTGACTATTTATTAAAACCCTCACTTACAGAGATAAACTAAAAACAGTATTGTCTGCCAAAGCCAAACAACATCTCGTCTACTCATAAAGACAAAGACTTTTTATTAGTTCATTCAACCCAGGGAAATAATTCATAATCAAAATGATTATAATACTTACAAGTAAACTTAATACTACAAGTCAAATCATTTTATAGTCCATTTTTTCATTCATCTGTTACTAACTGATAACATGTCATTCTTGTCTAGACATAGACAGCTACATAAACCGAGCCAAAATAGGAAACAAAATTGATCTTATGATACATCACTTTGACTAGGGTTCAAAAATGACAAAGAGAAGTATCATTCGCTTATAATGCAATCCTTCTTCAGCCTTCGGTGAAGGTTCACTAAAGTGTATTGGGCAGACCAAAAGATGTAGGAAATGCGTAGAAAAAAGTATTTCCATTTATATATGAAATTCTGAACTGCGATGCAGAAAACTTTCTCAGAAGAAAAGCTTCTAAGAATATTCATGCACGGAGAATTGAGGGAGACTTGAGATGTCAGCTATACTTTGCTAACTCAGTTCAGTAGTTAGTGATGGGCAACGCAACTCAAACCCGGGTTATAAGTTGAGTTCCGAGAGAGTAGCACACAATGTTGATGGCCATTCATTAATCTTGTCATAAATCATGATGATGCCGTCTGCCATACATCACTGCACCACAGAACTATCTCTCTAGACAATGATCTTTTCTATACCTTATAGGCCTATACTTAAGTATCTGTCTGCGTGTTTGGCAATGTATCTCTATCTCTTGTACTATAGTATGCAAAAGGAACAGATTTTGGTTCATGTGCTGTTCGTTTGCTTACTGTTCTCTTTTATTTCTACCAAAGATATGTTGCTTAACTTGCTTACCTACAGTATAGTACAATATAAAATATAACATACACCAACGTCACACAACGTAAGAGCAAATTGTTTCTTCTAGCGAACGTTTATATAATAATAAACATGTTTGCAACCTTTTTTGGAAGATCAAAGCAGACATTTAAATGTGAAAGTGAAGAAGATAATAATAATAAATGGCAAAGACGCCTGAATTTTCGATTAGAAAATAAACATAGACAGCAGTCAACAGATTGTGCCATGCATGCAGATGCAGATTGTGCTATTGTACATCCTACATTTAATTCTATTCATACTATTCAAGATTCCAGAGGGAACACCCTAGAAGAATCTAGATCTTCACTATATACTCAGAAGCAACTTCAGTCAATTTTTCAAAAATTTTGTGACTTAATATGTTGTCTTCCATGTTCAAGTATTTATGTATATTATACTATTTATTAAGAGGCTAAATAAGTGATAAGCCCATTCTCAATTCTCATAATATACACTGATATTTTAACTAAAATACTACACACACTACACATTGGTCGATTTTTTTGTATTCAATTTTTTCACTGCTACCTTTATTACTACTCTTCAGGCCAAGAGAGAAAGCAAATTATATTGATCAAATGCTACGGAACAGAACTATTAATTGATTCATTAAACAATTATAGGTTCAATAATTGTAACTTTCTTTCATAGCTAATAATAATTTATTTTCATTACTTATCCAAAGATATCTGACATCGTTTTCTATCAAACGAAAGTTTACTTAACTGCGCGGAATAAACTTTAGGAGACAAACTTTTCGGCTGCTTAATAATTGGAAAAACTTTTAGGGTAAGAATGCAAAATAGAATATTATTGTATAAACGCCAACGGTTGTAGATGGTGTAATGTGAGTAAAATCCTACTTTCCTATCATAACTAATAACCTTAAATCCTAATTACGATAACACATCATTGCTAATAATAACCAAAATTAACAAGCATTGGTACCAAAGTACTAGTTACAAGTCAGCAGCAGCCCTGCATTTGCTTGCATGCAAAGTTAATAAATAAAATGTTAGTTTATCCAATGTTTATGAGACCAAAACAAGCATGGCTCTAATTTAAATAAATAAATATTATGAAAAGGAAATCATAGACAGTCATCGATAGTTTGACCAAAACAAACATAGTATACTATACTAGTACCACTCGACTTGCTTGTTTCCTGCCAATACATAATATTATCATTTACTATTATCCAATCCGCCTATATTTCCTTTTTACAATACGACAAGCGCCAAGTTTTTGTACAACTGTACAACTTCAGTTGATATATTAACATTTTTTACAATACAGTCTAGTAATAATCTCATAATCGATCAAGTTGGAATTGGAAATTGTTGTCTTGAAACTAACACTAACTTTTGACCATTTCAAACTCTTTCGTCTAATAATGTTGTGCACAGTGCACACACCAAACAAACGTTCAGTAATAAGTACTAGCCTATAAGATTATTGCATGTCATGCAGCATACCTATGTATACACGGTTTGATATATCTACGGTGTGAATGCAAATATCAAGCAGTACAAGAAGTTTAATCAAGATTACAGGATATCTTATTTTGCTCGCCATGATTCGTGATACGGTATAAAATTTTACATCCTCACGGAGTTATGCAATACCTTTACTACTACCAGTGCAGTACTACTACTTTTGCAATTAGTTAATTTGTTTATCTACCAACTGTAGAGGACCGAGAGAATCAAACCAACTGCTGACAATAAGCATAGCATGAATTTCCACTAGTAATGAACCTCCCACGGGAACACATGTCTACACAATCTGTGCGCCTCTGCCTGCAGTTAAACCATATTTTTATTTGGCCCTTTAACATGATTAATTTCCGTCTGTCTATGTCTCATTCTTGTCTCACTACTACAAAAACGCTTTTGTATAAATAGATATCTATCATACGAAGAAGTATTAGTATAGTAGAAATAAGAAATGATACCTAGCTGCAGTACCTTAGTAGTTAGTGTCTTATGCTTGCAATTGCATGTTGAAAATCAAAAAAAACATCATTTCACAAGGCAAAGATAAACAGTATCATAGCTATTCTAAGCAGCGGAAAGGTAAAGTAATTTGTCATTTGCTTACAGATGTACAGTGTATGGCCTTAGCTGTAAAAAGACACACAACACAATGTACGACGAATAATACATTTATGTATAGTAAATGCATATATAACCCCATGATTAAAATTACAGGAGTCCCAGCAGAAAGACAATGCACATATAGTAGAGTTAAAACCACGTTAAAACAAATAGTACAAGTACACATACTGACTGAATCGAATAGTAAAAATTACTTGTCAAGTAAAGAAACATAATCTATTTATTGCATAGAGGTACATGCGTTCTTCCTTTTCCTTCTGCTTATTTCGTACCAAATTAGCTTTTATTATCTATCTGTTAATTCTAAGCAAACTTTACAACACTAAATTTAGCATGATATGGATAAGGTTGGTCAACAAGATATGACACATGTTTTGCTTTAGCTTGCTGATAGGGAACTAACCGTCAATTTAAATCCGGGTAGTAAGTAGAGGTTCCTAATCTAAAATAAATAAAGCATTATGACTTTGACTTAACATCACTGTTACGTGGTAAATTTCATAATTCTTTCTACGATATTATTGCATTCAATGCAATTTTGAGACATTTATGGTCAGTAGTACACATATCTCATTAGTCATCAATGAGTGTATCTGCGTATCTGTATCATCGTGCAGTGTATCTGCTATACTATAATCCATTATAATATTATATACACAATGCTGTAGTCGTACTTAAACTAACTTGCTAAAGATTCCAAGAAGCAATACTTTAATATAAGTACAACAGTACATGTATGGTTTTGATTACTTCGACTACCGTATGACACGACGGTCGCTTTACATAATACTAATACTTTCTCTTTCTTTGCTTATGTTAACGATTATTACAACTTTCACCGACCTTTCACCATTACTTTTGTCAGAATTTTAATCAATGGGATTGAAAGTTTGTGTTATGATGAAAGCGTGTAAGTAGTTACCGTTAGAAAAGAGAAAGTACTATGAGCAGACTAAATTTTGCCATACTAACACTGTATAAATATGCCACAAATTCGTTTTCTGCTTTTGAATCTTTTTTGACGAATAAATATTTGAACAAAAAAGATACCTACATCGTACACATCAGGTTGAAATTGAATCTACTGTCATGATTAACTTTCTGGTAGGAACTTACTAGTACAGGGTTTTAAATCACTGTTGCGCAATACCAACAAGACTTTCCCATTGTATCTAGTACGATTTATTTAAAACGAGTTGTGATACTTACAATTTACAGAGAATGCACCTATGCGATTCCGATGATGCTCTTCTGGACTGATTTATATAGAATGAAACCGATATATACAGATATAACTGTCACGTATTTAGGTTTACTGAACTAGATACTGTGTTCAGTTAAATTATTTGTCAACAAATTAATTGAACCAGTTAATAATCTTAATGATGAAAAATTCACGCCTACTAAATATTGATTTCCAAATTAAGTAATTCTCTGATTTAACTAAAAGGTTACATGTGACAAACTTCAATCAAACAAATAGTAGATAGTTCAGAAGTTCGAAAATACACACTTTAAGCGCATTATTTATTTTATAAAATCTTAGAATATTTTACTATTATCCATTTCACCGATTAATTGTATCAAAGCCAATGAAAACAGTGCTTGATAAAGAATGGACTTGAAAGTCGGCTTTGAAAAGTCTAAACAAAAATATCATGCCTGCATTCCAGAGATATATCATTCTAGTACACATGCTAGTATATGCGTGACTGGATACCGTAACATATACAACCTGTAACATTTCATTCAGTTTCAATGATAAAAAGACAAGTATTTCAAGAGAAAAATTACCAAGGAGAAGAAGTTTGATGTCTTTGGCTGCCTTCATTCCATCTTCCTTTAAATTCTTCTCGATGAGCTTGGACCGTGCCAAGGCGGCCCTCTCCTCAGATGATACTGTGCAACCCATCTTCTTGAACAGTGATAGCTCCAGAACACCCACAATAATTTATGTAAACGCGGCTTGAAATTTAGATAAAAGAAGAATCCTTTTTTTGGTTAGGAACAGAGTAATGCAGTCTAATGGAGTGCAATCCAATAAATATGAATCCAGTTAGCTCCAATTAGAGTACAATTTCCACTTCTTTTCTTGTCTCCCCTCCGTCTTTCTGCATGAGTTAACAACAACAAGAATAATTAGCTTTATTGTTACTAACATTTTGTCGGAGAATTTACAACCTATTATTGCTACCTTCACTAATAATATAGTGTTACATCTATCTCCTGATATTATATGAGAAATTCGAAACAACGGTTATTTCTATTACGATACTATAAAATGTTGAGTGTTAAGCCACTTGAAAAGCATAGTGATGCTTAAATACTAACGTAAAGTAATAATGGTATGATAATTATCCAGACTCAGACAACAGAAAGTGTATACAGTAGTCTGGTGTATGGTGTTTGTGAGTCACAGACCCGAAGCAACTATCTGTAGCGGAAAAAAACAATTCGTTCTCACTATAAGTCTTCTTGTTCCCAACACGTCGAGTCAACTTGAGTTACACTCACTTGACTTGATTTGATATCTTGATGCTGTTGCTGATTAGCTTATCCTCTCATCCATCACGATGACAGATCAGCTCAGATTTGCATCTCAGAATACACTAAATGGCTAATGGCAATAGGCCCACTATTTTTATGGTATGTTATTGGATGGAGAAACGATTGAATGAATGTTCAGTATAGATTTCACATAAAGTGCTGATCATTTGTGTTTGGTTCTTGTGAGCATTACTTTGTTTGTATATTTTATTCGATTTATCGTACCTCTTGTGCTGATTGTGAGCGAGCGATATGTGTACGAACGAGTAATAATATTTGATGTTTAACAGCAAAAAACTGTCGTTTTTCCTATCGTTATCTTTTTATTATATAGCTTTGTTGCACATTAATTTACGTATACACTACGTACCATAATATGTATGACTGACTATTACGTAGGACTCCAAAATAGTATCAATCAGCTACACACACAAACTGTATACTAACTAACTTGGCAGACTTGGTACCTTTATATACTTTATGTCACCTAATGAGTTTGATTGGGCGTGATACTATTTATGTTATGCAGTAATGCATTTACAACTTGTACAAATAGTGCTTAATATTATCAATCACATGTATGTACGAATGTACTTATTAGGTTGCTACAGGTGAGATTGCTACAGAGTCGACACACTTTAAGTAACTGAACCTTTTTAGGTACACTTCTATTCTAATCTATTGGTCAAACCACTCAGTCAGGCCGTTACAATTTATAGTAGGTGTCAATAAAACCAACAGAACACAACCAAAGTGCAAACGATCATGTAGAAAAGAATTCACGTCAATAAATTGAAGAACTTTACAACAATAATAAATTTTGCCCTTTACGTTTCAACTTCTACTGAACGAATCTCCCGTAAGCATTAGCAACAAATTCAGAGCAAAACACTAGTTGAAATTAGTGGAAGAGTCCCACACAGAGAAGTGAATGAGAGTTTCCGGTGAAATCAATCGGGGTCCTACTTCTATGAGCTCTATGTAGGTGTTCGTGCTTCGAATAGCTCCCGTATCCGAATCTTAAGCACACACAACAGGAGTTATCCAAGCAAATTCTTTCAGAGCTCACAGAGAACAAGATCAGGTTGTGCAAGTTCAGTTTATACGAGACTCACGAAAGTGGAGAGACCAGACCAGACCACTCCCTTTCCTTCTTTCGGATGTTTCTGGAGCGAAGACAGCTTTAGCTAGCTAACTATCAACAATGACTACACAACACAACAAAAATGACAATGAAGTATAAAATTATGCTGCAGAAGTAATGTAATAGCCATGGACTATTATATACTATTTGATTTAATTACATGTACTGTTGACTGTGTAGACTGTAGTAGGTGGATGTGATACACTTATGAAGAACCCGGAAAACACCGCCTAACATACAAGTCAAAGGCTTGCCTTTGGCACAACACACCTCTGTCACCTCTTATTTTCGCACACACTACCACTCGATTTACTCGATTGTGCAAAAAGTGACGTCTTGAAAACTGTCACTAGTACACTCAACTCACACAGCACGAACCAGCAGCAAATATGCTTGGAAATCTACATACAAGAAATAAATGTGACCACAAAGAGGAGTTAGTTATGGCTTGTGAATGTTTTCGAGCAATGCAATGAATGACTATTGGCTCGTGCACAAATCACAATCAGACTGATTGCATACGAGGAGCCTCAGCTAAGGAATATCAGGGAAAGTTTTGTGCTTGTGTGTTTGTAGTATTATAGTAAGTAGTGATGTGGTGTCGTTTCGTGCAATACATAGATAAAACAAACTGTAGCAAATGTAAACCTAATAATATAGTAGGAGACGAATATTATGGCGTATACGGTGAACCCTTCTATACACACAGACTACAGAGAGATACAATACAAGTGTGTGTGTGTACCAGTAGTACAACTATCCATCCAGCTAGCTAGGTTTACGTTTTGCTTTGACGTAACTTCACTGTATACACTTTTTAGCACTCGGTTCTCAATAGTAGTCACTAGTAGACACGAGATTGTCTCTCAACTACACACAGAGTAGCCGTCTTGCTTATTTTGCTTTGAATTTCGTTTTGGCGAGGCTTGACTAAGCATACACTTGTACTATATACGTACTGTACTGTGTTTCTGTAGTATGTTTGCAGTCTGTCTGTGTCTCTGTGCAGTGTAGACAGATCTACACGGTACGACCATACACTCTACTACCTTAACACTACGAATACGGCGATTCCCTTCCCTACTTTACTACCAAGAGACCAAAACTAGAGAGAGAATGATATGAATATGGGTTTGTGTAAGTTCGCAAGGTATTTCAGTGCAGAAGCAGCAGGAGGATTCGGATTTCGGGTGGTATGGAGAAAGAAAGGCTAAGGAAACCGCAGACGGGGAAGGCTCCTTCTACTTAGCTCAGTTCAGTTCAGTTTGGTTCAGTCAGTCAGTTAGTAAGTTACAGGAGGCATGTATCGGGCAGGGCAGGAGAAAAGTCCATACAGTTCATGTTCAGAGAAGTACCTACGGGAGAACCAGAGAGTTCCGTCAAAAGCTAGGCAAGTAGGCGACGCGGGTAAGGCAGGGCTGGTTCGACCCGAGGTGGGCTAACATCTCCAATGGCAACTGCATCTACGAATCACCTCCGGCTTGTGTCATGCCCGGTTTCTCTCCCGTGACGTCAGCCAACGGATCGAAACTCACAACGGGGAGAAGAGATGTGCCGTTCACAAGAAATGGGAACGAGCCTTACCGATTGCATGGAGCTTTATGGACGGGTGAAATGGAAATATAATATAGCCACACTATACACCGGGCATTTACATGTGCACACTACATTTCTGCATGTAGTATATCCACTGCTATATATACCTTCCTTTCTATAGCCTACCAACAACTGAAAACGATATAATATACGCAACACATATTGCATGATATACATACACTAATGGAATGCCCGAATGCCCACTTTACATTTGCACATTAAGTAAAACCTGAGGTAAAACCGTAAACCCATCATTACTGATATGTATGCTGCTTCTATGGATAGTATAGTACGTTGCATAACTTGTTGTGTCTTACACCCATCCCTTCTTTCTACTATATTTTAATTTTAATGTGTGTATTTCTATCCTTACCACTTTGGCATTTCCCATTTACATTCCTGCCAACTCCAATGCATAAATTCAGGTGTTTTATCATAATAATTAATGTAAGGGAAACTGAAATTTAAAAAAAGTTATGTCTAAGTGCAACGACGAAACTATTTACCTACACTAATAAGTATGATGTTGATATTGATATAGTCCGTGTATGTCTGAATCTGAATCAAAAACTCGAAAAGAGACAGTCTACTGAGTCTACTGCTACTCCACATAGTATTAATATACTGTATAGCTGGCAGCGTGTAACGTGCATAGGAAAGAAAGCGCCCATCCCGGGTAAATCCGACTGGTTTTCAAAACGGTGGCTATACCCGAACGAACGTCCAAGTGGGAGAGTCATGTCATGCAGGAGATGCCATAAAACCCACACACTTACCATTAGCATTGACTCAAGTTGGCAATAGCATGCAACATGCAACACACCCTTTCTTTTGCTTACAAATTCTACTTTCCTGAAACTTTTTTTTCTCTTTTTAAGGAGTAAATCTCATGTTATGTTCTACAATTGGCGGATATCACTGTACCCTTTGGTGCCTATAAATGACTGATAATGAAACTAGCTAACTACAAATTAAGTTATCTGCCTAAGCTAACATTGTACTAGATCAGACGTAAATATTTCCGTAAAAATTCAGCCTATTTATTTTTGACCTTTACACTGCCTATACACATCTAAGTCTACAATCCTCTTTATTAGAGAACAGAACTGAGCTTTAGACTGCATCATCACGCTTTTTAGAAGTAAGATTGTGTCTGCCGTCTGCCTTTCTGTTTAGCAGGATATAAACTACCAGACCACGAATATTTTATAATTACATACTTTAACCTATATGTTATGCCAAATAGTACTGTTTGAAAAGTTCATCTTTCATCTTGGTATTTCTCCCACATGCAGAAAAAACTTGGGTACATTACATATTTATGATATATATACATGGTATACAAATCTAATATTTACATACTTTTATACCATTACCCATTCGATATAATTTAATAATTTTTGTTCATATTATTTAGCTTTCTTTAATCTGTGTTAATTGCCTTATATGAACCTGAGTATTTAAATATTTATTAATATTTCAATTTGTCATTTTAAACAAATACGACAGAATGCACTTAGATTCCAGGAATGACTGTTTAGAGAGAACTTGACAGATGTTAATTTTATGTTCAATAGTAGTACTTTACTTTTAGTCTTGTACAAGAAACAAACAAATAAATGTCATTGGAATTTCTGATAATAATCTTTTTACCTAAATAAAATACTTCAAAATGGTACCTACTACCTACTGCACTAATATCACAGAATCGGTTAGCATTTTGGCTACCAGACCAATACTCCATGCATCGAGTGAATTTTATGCATAGAAGTCTATAAATTGTTTTTTATAGTATCCAGTCATTTGTTATCTACATAAAAGATATAAATCAATCGTATAACTATCAATGCTAATATACTAATAATAAATAGAAAATATTTATAACAAAAGCATATAATAGATAGAGAGTAGTGAGTGTACACGAACGTTAACTAGTGCTTTTTCTTGAAATCATTTTCATTAAATTATCAAAACTCATTACGATTTACGATACTATGGTATACCAATAATAAACATTTACAGTACATTTGGCTTTCCTATTGCTTTATATGGGGCTTCTTGTACTAGCCTTTAGCTTTTATTTTTTGTCACTGAAATGGGTTAAAATAAAAAGCTTAGTTTAGCGCACATCAAATTAAACAAATTCTGGATTCAATGTGATCTTGGCTTGACTGTATGCAATCAAGTATACGCTTAATATCAGTGTCACTTTAAAACATTTCGTGTAGTTGTCTATTTCTAATTTACTTTTCGATTTCGTGAACATGAACGTTGCATAAGTTAAGTCTAAATAGAAATATGAAATAAAGTAATGTCAATAAAACAAGTTACTTAGCAAGCATTCTACTCATTTCGTAAATTGTAAGGCCATTGAGATTGCGTAAATGTGTAGAATATTCTCGGGTAATATCCACATCCATAATTATTTTTAAACAATTACCAGAAACTACTAATGACTGATCTAACTAATATTTTACTATCTGATTTATACTTTCGGTTTAGATACGAATGGTAGTAAAATATTCTGATCAAAGTACAATTTACTATTCAAAGGAATGTATAAATGTAAGTGTAAGTGTAAGCTTTTGGCTTTTTCCCCTTACCTGCAACTTCTAAATAATTCTGTATCCTTTGTGTTGTCGTCAAAAGGAAAGTTTTCAATCCAGTAATATTTTGTCATTTGTGGCAAGTCAGTTAGCAGCACTGATGAACACTTTCGCTTTTCGTTTATATGTCAGAAAGGAAGGGTGTCACTTAACTGTTCACTTCACGTTCACTTCTTTATTGCACGCACTCAAAATTTCATCAGTCCCAAAAAACTTCGCTCGTCATTCCCCTAGATATCCGTAGTAATCAGTATCCACATATATCCATAGACAGCTAGTCATATAAAGACAACACTGCAAAGAGTCTAGTAGTCACTATTTCACAAGTTGGACAAGAAATAATTGTATCACAGTGATGGTAAAATTTTAAAAAATTTACTATGATCAATGAAATAGAATAAATAGGAACTAATCAGTCAAACTTTGCACTTACCGACACAAAACATCAACCGAAAATGTAGTTTTTATTACTTTAGGTGTACGAATTTGTTCACTTCTGCCTTCAGGATTTCCCGGAATATATCCAACTGACAACAATAATTGACAACTAAGTGACTACAATTACCTACTTACGAGACAAAACAGAAATAATATCGGTGTAATCACTGAAAAATCCTTTCGGAGAGAAATATTTAAAATTTTGACTGTTTCTGTAAGTCAAGTCAAGTAATGAAATTTTAGCCGGGTAAACCACGCAACAAGGATAGCGAGTAACACCCAGTACCAAACCAAGCACCCACGCAAGCAACACTGTCTGACTGACTCTTGCTCTGCTCTATATCTTAGTAAAAGAGAGTTGGAATGAAATATCAACTCTCTGGGCCTGTCAGCAGAAGAGAAATGAACATTTATTTTGTAGGAATGAGAAAAAGCTGAGAAGGAAAAAAGAGAGTGCAGCTTTTAGCCGTCAAGTGATTCAACTTCAGCCAAATTCACTCGCTTGCTCACATAACACACAATCAAAACTTCCTTCACCTAACATAAACAAACATCAACAACTAAAAACCGGACTTTATGTGACGGTTAGATTTTCGTTACCAGTACTCTTTCTCCTTTTCCGCTTTATGCCCCCTTGCTTATGTACTATTACTAGTACTTACACTTTGCTCTGATGCACTATGCACTCGATGATTCAGATATTATCCCCTACCCTATCTATACTATACAACGTATAATATACCTAAAGCTCAAAGCCTACATGCACTAGTGATAGTGTATTAGCCATAATTTATATGTATCCTTCTACAGATAAGTTACTTGTGCATTGCATCACATAAAGGAACTTTTCAACGGACGGTTATAACCTACTCTGCTTGGCGCGTTATCATATACTACTGCCCGCCGCCACCTTTTTAGCCTTAGAACCTATTTTCTCCATGAGACAGAACAAATTATTCTCCAGGAATTTTCATAGGTGACTAAATAATTCAACACAAAAAATGAATACGATGGTAGAAAAACATTAAAAACGTACAGCATCGGTTTGCATATGAATGCATTCATTTGTTTACATGTAAAGTCAAGAGTTTTAAAGGTGATGGTACTTGTATATAGAATTGTTTCAATGTTCGCATTAATTCCAGGAACATTTGTTTCCTAAACTAATTTCTAGGAAGATAGTTTTTCTTTGTGCAAGTACGCAAGGCTACAGGAGACGGTTCTACATACGCCACTTATTATTCTTATGATTTTTGAGTGGAACCAGTGGAGGTCAAAATCCTACGTATTACCAGCAAGAGACCAAACATGTATTAGGCATATTATCATTTCAAACCTTATTACGCCTTAAACTACATAAAATACAAGTACCTGCTGCTATGTTAAAGTAGTTCCTAAATTCTTTCCTATATTACTTATTTATGCATTTCCGTATTCCTCGTATATTGTGTTTCTATCACACATATAATGCTACTAGTAACTTGTATATAGCACACTTTGTTTTATGCTTTAAAATCTATGTATCATCAGTATACATAATGCCCTTCAGTCTTACTATTCTGCCTGATATGAAGTAGCACGTAAATAATGAATACTGATTACTGGCTGGGTGACTCCTAAAAAATTTTATACACAAATTATGAAAGTTATAAGACCCCTTATGACATTTGGCACACACTTATATTATGGTATTCCGTCTTAAAAGTTTCGATAAGTTTGTGTCACGAACTTTATCTACGTTCTACAACTTCTAGTCGTAACGTCCAGTTCAAGTAGTATCAAAATAATATATTTATGATGTTTTAAAAAGCAATGTGCACAATATATTGAGCTTTAAGCCTAATGTCAGTATAACTATGATGCAACATTTATATATCTACAATTACATTAATTAATATAATAAACACTTTGATGAAAACAATTTGCTGCAAGCACAATCTACACAAGGTCTAGACGACTGAAGTTTGTTGAGTTGAGACATACGTTAGATTGAGCTTTTAGCTTAATCTTACGTTTGTAATCACCTTTATTAGGAAACTATAACTACGAACATAGAGAAACATTAACTGTTCCTATTGAAGATCTATTTTCTCTGTACAATTGAGAAGTTTTATACTATAGTTCCACAAAGCCAAAATAAATGACCCAGAGCACACAACAACTAAAAGGTACACCCACAAAGAAAAAATGGGTAGTTAATTTGTAACAAGTAAAATGCGAGCTGAAGACGGTGAATGTGAATTTCCTTTGGTGTTTATCATTCTCATAAAGCTCGTTAAAAATGGAAACTAAATTATCTGACATAAGTACATATGATAGCAGAGTAATTTGTACTAGTGCTTAGTGCAAGAGTATTAAGGTTCTGCAAGGTTAACGAAATGGAGCTACTACACATAATATTATTGCCATTCACTGATGAACAGTTGTTGTCGACAATAAACTACTCAAGACTTATGATAAAATGGGCAGCAAAAGATTTATGCTAACCTCTTTAATGTTTGCTTTACAACTGGTTACAACTTTGAGTAATATATGCATGTAAATACAATAAGATTGCGGAATCATATGCCATAACTACTTACCTGCATAAGATTAAAAATTTAAGGATATAGATCATTGTTGAAAATGATGATCGAAAGAGGCGATAAGGATCATTGTCATAAAAAACGTCGTCAATGCCACAATGTTGTCATGTTGTGTGTCTAGTGTACAAAAATTACATACAACATAAATACCTACTGTTATTATACCTATGCAATATATAGAATGACAGAAATGATAAAACCTTCAAACGAGTCTTTGCATCGTTAATTTTTATTCGGTTTATTATAGGCATGTAGGTAATAATACATATTATGTACGTAACTTAACAATACAGTGTAATGTAAAGTAAGCGCGTACGATATAGTTATAATACGCATTTTATTTTAACTGATCTTATTGATTCTGAACGCCCACCCTACATCTCTATGTTTTAAAAGGTTTTTTGTTATTTTTCGTTTTATTAATGAATTATATGATATTAATGCGCTTACAGGCTAATTTACTTGAAATACTTCACTCAAATACAGAATTATATATTCAATTTATAATAATAATCCACAAAATAATAGTGGAAACATCCTTGGTAGACAGAAGAATACAATACATTTTTACAATTTTACAAAGTTTATATTTACAGAATATATGTAGAACGACCCATGTACATAACAGTATGCAATGTCTTGTCAACAATACTTGCTCTAGGTAAGTAGAGTAAATCCCTTAGAATTTACCCTCGAATCAAAGCAATATATTAATTCAATTGGTTTACATTTACTCGTTTACAGCTACAATTACATTACATTTCCTAAAGTGTCATTTGACTTGCCATACATTTTTTCAATGACCAGCCGTTACAATGGTTATAAAATGCAAATGAAGAAACAAACAAAACTATTTGCATCTCATTGACCAAATAAAGACAATCGAAACTGAAACCATTTTTGCTCTCGTAAGGAAATTATCTCGCAGTATAGACTAATCGTTATGCTTGTCAGTGTCACTTACTCCCTACAAAGTCAATTGATTCAGTATTAATTTATTTATTGTGATCACTTTCAATCTACTTCCCAAACTGTTAATATGCAAATATCCTGTTTTGGCTATACTATATACCATTTTACTAATCCAATTGATTCGAAATTTTTAATTAGCGTCTTATATTTTGCAGGCACAGTGAATTAAATCCCATAGCTATGTACTTTTGACTTTCAGAGATATGCAAAATCAAACACCATTCTTATTACTCTACAAGAAGTAGCAAATCAACCTGATTAACAGATTACTACTACTATTTAAAATGTATATGTATTGTATACCTACCTTTACTTCCTATTAATTGTAAACAAGTATTATATACTAGTACGGGTAGAAGTACAAACAGATTGTAGACAATGGTATATCCGTTAATATCATATCTCATTTCGTTTCAGATAATCTTCTTACAACACAACATATTATGTAACGTGTTCATTTTCAACCCTACCATGTTTTCCACGATCGTTAGATATCTACACAGAACATATAAGAAAGAGTATACTGATTTCTGATGTATCATATCGAATTGCCTTACTTATCTTGTACAATGGACTTGTGCATGTCTGTTGCCCTGCCTTGTCCTGTCGATTCACAGTTCCATGTAAAATCAAAAACAACTTCTGGCTTCTACACAAACTTAAGTACAAGGTTTTCTGTACATGTTCCTTAACTGTTCCCATCATCTCAACAATTTCGACTGGTTCATTACCACAATACATGGAGTTAGTACAGTAAGTTGAACTGCATGCATAATAATTACTAATTTAGTGGAACTTGCACAAAGCACAATGAAATGTCCATGTCAGATACAACATTAATGACACAAAATCATACATAGTAGAACACATAAATATGTATATCGATGCTATGAAATTGAAATGTACTGCGTTATGTTTATAAACCTGACAATCACATACTGTGTATATTATCTATAGTTGTTTGCTACAAAGTTAAACTTAACCCTTTCATCAGCAACAATAAATGTTAATGTGCTCGGTCTAATCACCATGAATAATACAAACATGATTTGTCCAGTTCACCGCAGGTTAAAATCTAATTGCGATAATATTAACTTTGTTTTCCCATTATGTGAAGTCATGCTCATTATAAAGAGCGTAAGGCGTAAATACACACATTCGGCTGAAATACATTATAGGTAAATCTAAGTTTGTGTTACTAAACATGATGTGATACTGCAATAACAAGCTGATGGGCTGTACGTGTGTATTTGTTACAATTACAGCTAACGAATAATTTCGAATGCCAGCAATGAGAATTAATTAAGGTTGAGTACAGGGACATGAATATCATTAATACAAGAATATTTAGGTGAACCAATTATACCCCGAGGTTAAAATGTTTTACAGCTTCTTCAAAATTAACATCAAACGTCCGAAACTTAGCATAAACATATGGTACATTCGGAATAGTAAATATTATAATTTCTCCAGGTTAATATTTTGGTTGTTACATTTACAATCGGTTTAGATTTTGGGTCTAAGTTGTAACCCACCCACCTTTACAATACATTTATACGAAAGTCTTTTCCCAGTGCACAGTGGAATGATCTCACTGTCAAATAAATATTCAATCCCATTACCTAAATTAACAGAGCAGGTGGGTTTCAAATGAGAACCTTCAATATAAGGAAATTGAAACGTTAAGTCATATAGCAATGCATTGCAACCTATTATAATGTGATATTATTTGAATAACAGCAAAGTAATGCATTGCTCAACTAGGTTAAGGAGAAATTAAAATATCGAGACTCCTTAGTATGCACATAACAAATATATTAATACTAAATTAAATGTATGTAGTACACCAATAGTTTTGCAAAGCACGCCATGATAGGCAGCTATTCTTATTACAACGTACTACTATACTACATACATAACGGTATTGCAATAGCAATTATATATGTACCAATCAATTGACTGTATAACTGTAATGCAATTAAGTACACTAACACCAGTAGGCAGTTGTAGATAAATTTGGACACTCCTAGCCCCATCACATAAAACAAGGGTAACCGACCGGACTTCTGTACCACAACAGTACCATATATCTAAATAGTATCTATCACCTCTATAGATAATGACGTGACCCAAGAGACACTATTATCAGCTCACGCTCGATTTTACATCCTTTTTACCCTAAATTGTTTCTAAACGTTCTCGGATGTTACCACCCACTAAACTGCTATGTCACCGCCGAGCCATTTTTCACATCAGGAAAGTTTTCCCAGTGAGTTTCCGTTGAACCTGTTCAATTGTAGGGATTTTTACCATGATTTCTATACTTAGCAAGATAATTTTGGTTAGAGATACAAACTTCCTACCCCTTAACCTTGTTTTACCACAGATTTTCTTCAGATATTTGCATTTTATTTCATTTGCTTTACAACCAGAAATGTAATTACAATTTGTAATTGTACGGCATTCTCTCCATCTCATATAGAACTTAAATTAGGTACCTTTCTCTTCTACTGATAGTAGTATTACATTTTAGGTGTATCCTATGCGATTGAGACTACTATTTACTTTAATTAGTTAGTACAATATACACATGTGTTCAAAACATAACTTAAAAAATTTTTTCTCTTTATAACTGCCTGTAAATTCATTCTAACATTACGAAATGAAGGCTCTCCAATAATCACTTCTATACTATTGGCATACAAAAAGATGAAGAGCCAAACCCAAAACTTAAACAAAAATATTAACAGGTTAGCAAACTGTACTTCTATCTAATCTTCATGCTCGTAGAAGTAATCTTGTGATATAAATAATGAATTCATAATATAGGTATGATCCGTACAGTAGGTACTACTTGAGAAACTGACACTATCAAACACAAACAACATTATAGCCATTTCCTAATCATTTTTACTTGTAAAATTAATGAGCTTCTATCTGTCCCGTAATTAATACGCAAAGCAAAACCTGAAATCAACACATTAATAACTTCCTTAAACGTATTTTAATCTTACTGAAACTGAAATGAGTAATAAAAACATTAATCACAATTTGTTTACAGCTTTGAAAAATGATATAGATTTAGCTAACACCTTACTATACGTAAAACCATACGGAAAAGTAAATACAATCAATATACTAGAATTGAACAATGATAAACTCTTAAACTTTTCGATAAGATACAATAAAGTAAATTCACACTGAAAACCGCCATGTCGGGAGTAGTGCCCAGTTAATTAAGTTTCAAGTCTGTAGCATTAGTATTAAGATTATTAATATTCTACTAGTTTGACCTCTCTGAAAAAAGGTAAGTCTTTTTATTTGAAAGAAAGCTGGTTCACTGTTCACTCCGCCGTTTTGTTTCTGCACTTTACGAATAGGTAGCTAACAAACTTCTATTCATAAACGTTTTTGACTAATTAGCTAGTTAATAATTATGTACGTACACATCAGTTTGGCAAAGGGCCATACAAGTACAAAAATTCTCAAGACTCTATGGGACTGTGTTAACGTTCCGACAATTCATTGTTGGCTAATAGACCCAACGTATATCTTTATAAGTAATAATAATACGTACTAATCAGCTTTAATGAGGTAAAAAGACAGACGGAGACTGTTAGTTGAATTGGTATTGAGAAGATGACATGACTGAGTAGTAGTATTATACATCAACATTAAAGAACTTAAGATTAATAAGACAATTTTATTATTAATCTAGTTCTTCAATTATATTACATATTTATACACATATAGCCCCGAGTGATATTCGCTTCACTCGTTGCATCACATATTCAATTTGTGATTTGAAACCCCAGTAGCTTATAGCCTATCGATAGTAAGAAAAAACAGTGCTACAAGTTATTCATATAGAATCCTTAATATCTTTTTTATATTGTTTCGTTGCGAACTGTATAGCTAGTCCTTAGATATAAGCTTCAATTTATGTAGGTAGTGTGTACACACAAACAACGACAAGTTATTGTTATTGCTGACAATGACATAATTACTCTACCATTCAGCTCGAAATGTTTTCGTAACTACCATCGAACCCCAAAAAACATTGTAACATTTTGTAGATTTCTAGGATTTCGCCCATATATGTGGGTTTATGGAACTATTTAGATAAGTTGCCAGTTGTCTTTGATTAGAACAAGAAACAGTGGTCTGCAAAGACACAATTGTTTGTAATAATTTGAAAATTTAACACACCAAATTATCGTTATAATATTGTCTGTTCGCGTTTATTGAACTGAATTGAAAAGTTCAGGTTCTGAAGCTGAATTTTAATATTAATAATTTTTTCACATATTAGGCAACGATGGTTTAAAATACCACAATTAGTACTGCTAATTGATAGCGATGTTTAATAGCATTGATAATTGCCAAAAGTTTCTTTTCAAAATAAAGTTGACATGACATAGTAAATGGTAGTACTTATTACATCAGGCAATTATAGTAGTTATTTACAGGAGCTCCAACCAATATTTATGTCTTGTTTTCCATACCTAACAAATCAAGAAGTGTGGCAACAGTTTTAGGATGCTATAGTACGATAATTCATCAAATATTGCTTTGCTTTGTTTTATATATAGCACACAAACTCACTCATTACCAGAGAAATACGAACTGACACTACTTACAATTATATGTACACGCTTTTGGATGCTCATAGTCAATATACAGCTGAATTTATATTACAGCCAAACACAAACTGATAACAGTTTGTCTGATCTGTCAAATATTATTCTGTGCTGATTATTGTACTACTCTACGCCCTAAAAGTGCTAATATCTAATAGTAACATTAGCATTTGAAATAATGAAAAAGTTTTCAAAAATCTAAGGACGATAGCCGGTCATTATTTGACATCGGCTTGCATGTCGAGATCAACAAAGGCACAAGCCCCCAAGCTAGATCTGGCTTGTTGGGACAATAAAAGGTGGGCATGATTAAGGGCTACCTGAAGTGGTGGAGTTCTAGGCAACTGAATGCTCTGAAGAATTGCAGAATTCAAAGCAGCACAAACAGGCTCTCTTTGTCTCGGTGATAACTGCCATCCTACCGGAGAGTCCCACGGGTCCGCGTAAGCAAGAAGACTAAAAGCATTTTCCATCAACTTCTTGTTCGTTTCATTGTACCCGTAGATTCTTCTCATGGCCACACTCAAGGCTTGTAATTCACGTCCGACTTGCAGCAACTGCTCTACAGCACTTATTCCGTTTGTCGTTGGAGACGGATTTGAAGTGCAGTGACTTCCTTTGACTACTTTCCCATTAGTAGCAGCACCTATACTCCCATTACTACTAGTGGACACATCATTGGATAATCCATTCCCATGATTACTATTGCTAGTTGACGAGTCTCCATTACACGAATCCGTTTCAGAGTGAGAATGCAGAGACGAATTCGAGGAGCTTGTTGGGATTGGCTTTTTAACCGAGGAAGACGTTGAAGAAATTTCCACATCTATGCATCAAAAATTATTAAATGTAAAAAAATAAATAAATCAATATACAGTGAAAGTTAACGTGCAAGTTACGACTACGACGTTAGAAAACCAGTAAATGTACCCATATCATCATTGCAGCCGTTCTGATATCCATTTGTATACGTTACTTCCATATCTTCACAAGCATTCCCTCGTCCTCCACTTTTTTCGTGCTGAGATTCCTTCCAAGCATCTCCATTGCATACATTATTCTCATGAGCATCTGGGTGATTTTTAATCTCCTCCACAGGCTTGCTCTTACGAGTCATTGACTGGCCCACTAACTCTACAAAGTGACGACAGCGAAGCATAAACAGTAAGTCCGAATTTGATTCAAGCAGGTTTGGGTATAGCTGTTTCGTCTCTTCTTCCGCCTCATAAATGTGACCTTCTAAAACTAATCGTTGAATTTCTACAACAAAATTCAAATAGTAAGTAGATTGTCGTTGGAATGGTAAGTTTTCAAGCAAAATACATCTTGGGAAAAATGCACAGTTCAATTTCTCACTTTGTCTGTTCTGCATGGACACTAAGTCCTCGGCGACAGCTTGACCACATGTTTTGGCAAACGCTTCAGCAGTTGAGCAATAGCCATGGTGAACCAAATACGACATCACCATTCTAAAATTTGAACACAATTATTACAACATAAGATCATGTCGAGAATTCTGGTAACAGATTTCACAAGAGCTTATGAGCTACGCCGACATTATTTACACCTTCAGTACTAAAATTATTGCAAACAACACTACTATATTTTATAATGTCAATCTATGTAGTTAGTTATTGGTTTTTGTTAAGCATAGAAAATGGGTCCGTGGTTTTTACTTTAAAGGTGTATACTAAATATAGTCGGTACTGCTAATGTCACAAGTTGTGGCAATCAATTGATATTTTTAAACTTAATAATATTAAATTGACTCATGCTACATATTATCTTACTTATTCATGATGCCTTCCCAATTTCTGTAAGAGTCAGGAATAGGGTATTTGTGTATTGTCAGTCGGGTTTTCGCTCTAAGTTCCTTAATCATATCTTCGATGTCAAATACAAAAGGCTGATGGCCAAAATTCGCATCCACAATTTCTCCAGGTGTTTGTAGGCCAACCGTTGGGTAAAGATTTGGCTGTTAATAAAAACGTTAAATGTGATTAATTTTTTTGTTTGGTAAAGCTTTAATAGAAATATATAATGATTAAACTACAGATATGTGAATTAATTTTTACAGGCAGATCTGTAAAGGCTATTCCAAGATGATGTCCATTTTTTGTATAGAAGCACGTATTGTCCAGTAAGTTTATGCCACAACCAATAACATCGCCGGTTGTAAAAGTAGGTCCATATGGTTGACCAGTTCCAGATGAGCAGAAACTATGTCCATCGTCTCCGTGATATCCATAGGAATGTTTGTCCCAACCTGGTAGTCGATTCATGTTTACTCCAGATGCTGACAGACCAATTCCCATGTAGCTGTAAATTATATTGACAAAAATTATTTAAAACTACTACTCTACCTCCATTACCCTCTATTCGATACTCAATCAAATATACCCTAACTTGCCCAAAAACAGATACCATGAAACCCCATTATTTGCTGATGACATTTAAAATGAGTAACGAACGAAGTAGCATAAAATTAATAGAATAAAAAACAACACAGCTGAACATACCCATCTCGTCCTTTGGATACCACTTTAACTTCAAAATAATATAATCCACATGCAGCAGGAATTGGATGTGTGGCTCGAACACTTGCAGCATCTTTATGTCCTTTTCCATGACCTATGAAAAGTATTGTATTTTATTATTGGCTCATTACGTGTCCCAGTTCTATTTACATAAAGCGTTGATACAATAATTACTTTTAAAAACAAGGCATTCCTTATGTATGATTATGCATACACGTTTGGAACACAATTTAAAAAATGATTTGTAAAATAGAAGCTAACGATTAGACAGTAGTTCACCACCACAAGTTTTAAATATTCCATGCTATCTTCCACACCTGAAGGAGATCAATGTACTACGACTATCCTTGATGTTTAGCTTAACTAAATGTTTCAAAGTGAGTGGAGAATGACAAAAGTAAGTATAACACAAAGAGTTAAAGGAAATAACATATAAAACGGCACGGATACAACATAATACGTCGCACCACCATAGTATATACTCGAAAAATGTAATAAATAAAAGAATGCTGAGCTTACTTAATCCACCTGTACTGTACATTATTTTACTGTTTATAAATTCAGCATGCCCATTAATTATTATTCTTACAATAGTAAAAGTGCTAATTGGACAAATTGCAAACATTTTACATACTGTAATTAGCTTAGATAAAGAATTACCACGAACAGATATATCATCATACCTTTGTAGTGGACACGTAAATTGTTTTGCGACAATCCAATGAAATTAAATTTATCTTTAGGACTCCAGGTCCTTGGTAAAGGCGTTTCAGATTCGTTGACCAAAGGGTAGAGTTGCTTGATTCTATCGAGGTTGTGGTCCGTGTTGCTACCCTTTGACACACTCATTTTGCGAACTGCCATTAGAATCTTACGAACCTCCGCCTTTCTCCTTTGGGCCTGCACTTTGATTTCGTGTTCCCAAAGTGTCTGAATCCTAAAATCCCTTTCCACAGTTTGTAATTTCTTCAGTTTGGCCAGCAAACAGTAAGTACTTTGTAAAGGAGTCACATAAGTGGTCACTAAAGTCGTAACTTCCGCACCTTGCCCTTAACGCATGAGGAGACACAGATTGCTGATTTTCGTTCTTGTTCAATTTATGTAGTAAAACAAATGGGTCCAAAATGGAAACTATTCCCACAAAACTGTCAATCTTTCTGGTCCTGATATCCCGTCCTGATAAATAAAAATAACAATAAAATCACATATTCCAGAGAAAAACTCTTTTCCCACGACTATTACGACATTTCTTTAAATGATTGACATGCACCCTGTTGCCATTTGTTCATTTAAGTAACCTGAAATATTTTCAAAACATTGTGCAAAATACTAACGAAAATAACGATAGGTATATATGTATTTAATTTAATCATTTAACAGGAGTATTGCATAATATTACAATAGATACGTATTTTAAGTATACCATTAACATAGAAAAAGAAAAAAAGCAAATACAAAGCCTACATAAAAGTCTGTCTTATATAAAGATAATGTCCAATGTGCAATGGTCCAGTGATCACAAATGTACACGATTTACATTAAATAATACTAACAACCAAAGGAAACCTATTTGTATAGAGAACCAGGTTAAAGGTTCCATATAGAAAACATAAAATTTCTTGATTTGTTTTTAGACCATTGTTTAGTGTATAGTCTGTATGGACAATGGATCAGTATTTTCCTCAAAACCTGTGGCCTTGTTCAAACACCAAATAGACAAGAGTTCGATGCTGATAAAAGCTTTGAAAGAGTCAGTGAACTAAATGAAGTTAAAAGCTCGCAGAACAGAGTTTTAGTCAAGTGACAATTATTTTTAAATGGTAAACAAAAGGGATTCCTTCCTACATTCTATATATGTTCTATATAAAATAACGATAACAAAGAATGAGCAAATCAAAATGAGATAAAACTAAACACAAATATGTAATTACCTTCTATGTGATTGACCACTTTTGTCCCTGGACTTCCACTTGTCACCACAGTCCACCCTCCTCCAAAGTCCAGCAGTAAGACGGGATTTTATATGCGATGCAGTGTGATGATGAACAGATCTACGTTGAAAATACGAAGATTCTACACTAATTATTGAAGGTTGGTTTGGTATTGGCCGTGTGCAATGGACTGTACGTAAATCTCCTTTAATAGTTTTGAGATCTAAATCGCACAGTTGTTCAAGTTGTTATTTAGGTGGTTATTATTGCATTATTATATTACATAGGTATATATCTAATAAATTATATCTTATTATTGTTTGGTATATTTATATACTTCTTATACCTATGCACAACAACATACACTAGAACACTACTACAGAAAGAAGAGATTTGAACAGTGTTAGTTAGTGTTACACACATATACATACGTCTTATTACGTCCACTTTTTATTTAAAGTAGATAGGTATACTTACCTCACTTATAAAGACTTCTGTTCAGTCCTATCTATCAGAACTGAATTTCTTTACGAATCATCAGCTGACTGCCGTAGTGTATTCTTCCTGGATACTATTTCCGTGCCCCTTAACCTCCTCTTTTACCTAGTCCCCCTACTTTCCAAATAAAATGGCCACTACAACTAACTAATTTCAATTAATTAAATAGTAATTATGTCCACGTCTCACTTTCCTGGAAGATTTAACACCTTTTTTGATGCATAGAATGCTTAATTGATTTACGGAGATTTTTAAGTTACGTACAAAGAGTAGAGTAGTTTATGTTGACTCCTCACTTTCCCCGCGATGCACAAAACTTATCTCTGGGGAAGAATTGGTGATTCAATTCAATGTGCTCGCTCCTTCCACACGGTTGCCAATATTTTGCACATAAACAAAGAACCTTTCATGTATGTCCTTCGTGCACAGTCCATGCAGTACATAGTACATACTACTACATTTAATACGCAATAATGAACTTCACGTTTGATTTTTCATTTGCAGCAACTACAGCTTATTAGTGCATAATACTTTGTACTATTACATCATAAATGGGCTACTGGACCTGACATGAGCTTAGAGCTATATATATTGAAAGCACAATATTCCATACAGGAAATGCTGTCAAAAATGAACTACATGCATTGCATAAATGATTATGAGACAGATGCTTTCGTGCGACAGAGAATGAAACGCAATAATTTTATTAGTAAATGATGACAAAAATTATTCCATGCTCAAATTTTACATGTTAATGCAAAGTGTGTCAGTTAAGTAAGTGCGACTTGATTTCCGAAAGTCCTTGTGTGTATAGTGTCCGTAGTCCAAGTTTAATTACAAAAGTACTTTAATTGTGTCATATACATGTTTACATGTATGAAATGACATATTATGAAACAGGACTTCATTCAAGGGTCAGGTCAGATAATAATCCTGTCATTTCTTGGTTTAAACCATGCAAAAACATGACCTAAAGCGATCTACAATCTACACTGCACACGATACATGATCTATGTAGTACTTTGTGATATAAAACTATAGTAGTTTTCATTCGATTGTCTAGGTGGTACAACTACTGCTCTTTTTCATCTCTTTGCTAACTTGGAATTACTTTGTCAACACAAGCCCAGCATAAACCCAGTCAATTTTAATGAGCGTTTATGCGTTTATGTTAGGATTAGGTCAAGCTTTCATATACACTGTATAAATCTCTATTATTGTTTCATTAATTATATATGATTACGCAGTGCAGTGATATGTGTAGTGAGATTGGTATAAAATACGTATATTTAATATAAGTGCATTGTATACAGCATTTTTGCTACTATAATACGTATTTATCATGGTTCTATATTCTATTTTATAAATTCGAAAGACACTTATAGATACTGTTTTGTGAACGCTTTTGTGTTTGTTTTCAATAACTATGTCAATGTATTTCATATCGTATGTAAATCACCTGATCTCTGCTTTGCTAAAATCTATTTCAATTTTGAATCTTTGATTTTTATTTTTCTAGATCCTTTCCTACAATACTACATCCTTAAATTCTATAAGTGGCTCAAACTCAACTATTACCTGCAACTAAGAAAAATGTACCTGATATGACACAATAGTATCTAATACAAATGACATGCAATAATAGTATAATTTCTACAATCGTGTTTTGCCTATATTATGTTCTATGCACGGAATCTGTTTGCAAATATTGCAATGTATATTACGCATAAATGAACTATTATACTTCGGGTTGGCATTATAGCATCTTTCAAAATTGAACTGAAATAAATGTTGATGGCTAAATCTTTAATAGCAGTACTCGTGGCCTAGTATGCAAATTTTGACATTGCTGTGATGTAAGCTGAGAAGATAAAATTCTCTTATTCTAGCTCTAATTTTTGTACCTACTTACAATTCGTTTGCAAGGAACATTTCCTTCTTATATACGTTTGTGTTTATGTCCTTTGATGTTATACTATGAAATTTTACGTGAGTCGCTGTGAATCACACTCTCCGATGCTGCCATACGGAATAGTAAGTAAATTCACAGAAAATAGGTCATTTTAAAACATTATTAACATCGGATTGGCTTTTGTTATCGTATAACTACCGTGTTTTCGAGTTAATGCGGAATTACATGTGGGTACTGATACTAGAAAAGTAACTGAAATGTAATACCATTTGGCCATTTGCATAACTCATATAGACACATTCTCAGTATTTACTGTGAGAGAAGTGCTCAAAATGCAAAGCTAAATCCCATATTTCATTTCTGAATAAAGACTTCTGCTCACCTCCGGGTGAGAATAATGAGCAAAGATCACAAAGGTCATCAAGTTGCTGCAGTGCCAGTTAACACAGTCCTATAACGAGTATTTATATATTTATGATACTGTTGTGTTGACAGTTATATGGAAAACACCTTCTATATAACAGCGGAGTGCAAAAGAAGCACCACTCTTACCAAGTACCACTGCAGAATAATTGAATTTGGCAAAATCTCCGTGGGCGTATTTCCTTAGTAATATAGTGACTTATACAATGGTAACACTCCGTATAGTAAGTCAATTCCATTCCATGTAGGTACATCGTTATATAATATTCCAGTGACATAATATCACCTTTTGTGTTACGGACTATTTATTACGTATTAATTAATTTTTGTGTACACTACAAATTGTCTCTTCTTTGAGGTGTAAGCTCTATCCTTCCATTTGCCGTACTTGCACCTGCTTTGTTTATGTAGTAATAAATTCAAACCACAGATAGAGAAACTGGATGAGACACTTATGGATGTTAGTTATTACAACATCAAAGCATACCACCATGATGTCGGAGGAGCTAGAAAACCCTGATAAATTAAAAATATCATTTGCTGCAACTGAAAGTAAGTTCCAGTTGCGACCGCTACTTTATTGTACGAAATTTTAATATGCTTGATGAAAATTCCGTACGTTACGTGGTCGGTACACATACCTTTTGTGCTTTGTTAACTATTTCTTCAAATTCTCAACAACAACCGCAATTGTACAGCATATTATTTTCATTGGTAAATTAATTTTAGGTATATAATTTGAGGATTTTCGCAAAAGGGAAATGTCCTATGATGCACACAAAAATACTGGTGTTTGCACTAAAATATTTAGGAATTACGCTGAAACTTAACAATTACAGTTTGCTGGGAAAACGTTTAAATGAAATATGTTATAGCTGTTTCGAAACATAAAGAGGTAGATGAATTAGTCGAATCCGGGATTTTAATAACGGCTATTATATAGAGGATTATACATGCAAGATTTAAACCCCAAGTTTCTCGAGGTCCGTAAAAATGTAAATACAAAAAATGTGTTAGGATATCCATAGTGTTGAAAAATTGAATACGTTTCATTTTTAAGGTCAATTTCAAAGCTTAAAGGTTATAAGAGATTCTATCAGATGTATTTTACTGTAAGAAGTGCTACTGTTAAATTACTGGTAGAGGGGTGGGTAACACAAGGCGAAATTTAATAAGGACTTGAATGAGTTGATTACAGAAACAGATACATATAATTGGTATACTTGCCTTCTGTATTTTGTTATCTTACCTATTTATTTGGTACACCTACCTCCATGAAAAATGCTCTCACGGATAAGATCATAATGTTTAATGGATGTACTTCCACGTTGACCTTTAAACGCTGAGCCCATAAATATCTCTATCAGACGAATTAGTAACAATGAGGCATTAGTTTAGATAAATTAAGAACTACTGAGCATCGTAATTAATGTTTTGTTGATATTGGAACATAAATCATAATTTTCTCACATTTGCATTATAAGAATCGTAATTTAAATTACCTCTTTATGAAGCGATATCACTTTTAGCATTTACATGTTTAATGCTTCAGTAGTGAGTGAACATACTTGAGTAAATTCAGTAAGATAGTGAAGAAGACCACAGCGTGCTGCAGGTGTGCGATAATGTATAGCAGTACGAATATTTAAACAAAATCCTTATTAACATGTTAAGAACGGTAATGTACAGATAAATAATAAAATAAGCCACATCCTGTCATTATTTACTGCAACTTAAGCATCTTTTATTGTTGTGCATTTTCTGATAATAATACGGTTAGTATTACCACATAACTTGTGTTATCTGCTACTTGCAGAAGCAATAAAATAGACGTATAGGGTACAGAAAGCCTACTCCGGTTCATGGAAAGTTGTTGGGTCGGTCAATAAGCTTTATTTCAGTAGGTAGTTGAAGACAGGTACCTAGCATCACATCATATTACATCCCACATACATAATACAAACATTAGCAATAACTCAAATCGAGAGTCATGCCAGAATGGCCAACTTGTGCTAAAGAGAGCAAATGAACCAAACCCAGAGAAGTCTACAAATGCAGTTGTAATGATGAGATACCGCAAATAATGGTAACGAAAATCGTGCTGCGGACTGAAAAGTATAACAATCTCCTTGGGTCTATACATAAAAGTTAAATTGAATTTTTCTCCTCTCTCTGCCTTTGGGTAATTGTCTATCATTTAGCATTTCCCTTCCCTTGATAAAAATGCAACTGACTTTAATCGCATAGTCTATCTTATTTTTTTCATATTGAAGCATACAACTTTATCGGTTTCTTAATGTTGTATTGTGCAGCCTATGCTTTTCGCATGGAGTACAAATAGAAATGCCAACAGCCTCCAGTCTGCATGCCATACGACATTCCAACCATAAATAAAAATGATTCAGCACTGGCTTACTTATTAGTGTAAATAAGTTCTCTGTTGTCCTGTCATTGAACGTATAAAATAGTTAACAAATTGCCTAATTGACATCTCCTTCTGCATTCAATATCCAATTGAATAATTATAGCTACTATTGGTAAAGATTCTATATTAATATATACATTTGGACATGCACACTTGACTTGGGATAGAGCTACTACAAGCAGTTAATTCTTGAAGTTTATTAATTGTCAAGGCAGACATACAAATTGGCAAAAGAGTTTAAAAAAATATTTATACATAGATTATAACATTTAATGAAGCAAATTGAAGACATCCTGCTGATGTAATGATGGATGTGGTAAAGATCAAAGTTGATCTGTCATTGCAGCTTTAAATTGAAGTGAAGTGATGCGAGGAGACAGACCGATTCAAATGGATTGGAGTAGCATTTAAAATAAGAAAATATCTCCAGCTATAGTAATGTACAACAAATCATAAGCAGATAAAAATAGCAATAAGTATTGAGAAAACTTTCATTTCAAATGTCTATGCTTATAGTAACATATTTGTGTGCTCGTAATCGACATCTGCAAATCCACAGACACATAATCGGGTTGATTGAACTGTGAGTTAAATGTCTTTCTTTTCTCATTTAGTTTCCTTTTAGCAGTTAAAGATGTGTTTCGTGTTGTGCCGTTGTGCTAAATGGCGAACGCATTCCTTTGCATAATATTATCTTTGCAAAATCTGCATGCATGCTGACATAAAATTCATCAAACAAACATTTGCAGCTTTAAGTGCGTTCTTTTGCGCCAGGTTATGGCTGCCTAATGTAGTTTAGTTACTTTGAGCATACTATAGTTATGTAGTGATTCTAGTAGTATTGTTCATGCACATAAAACACTTTAATGAAAGGTAAACCAACAACCTTGGTAAGGGACAATGTGCCTTCTGTATCTATTTAACAGTGCATTTAACAATACACTAATGGAGCACTGCATTGGACATTTGAAGTTTCAACGAGCGAGAATATTTATTTATTCTACTTTATTACGACACCTTCTTGTATGCCACATCAAATCATCGTTTTAGAATACTTTTTCACACTCACTTGCGTAGTTCCTATTAATAATAGCCCTCATCTGCATAATAATATGAACTTTTTCCCATAGCAAGTCATGCAGGAGTCAGGATTCCTATTTCAATAGCCAATTCGTATTCTGGTAGTAAAGTGGTAGCCAAGTAATTGTATGCACACTATTATTCATCTGAAATATTTCCAGTATCATCTTCCCTTGACATAAACAACGTGAAAAACTTGAAAGTGCGCATACTTATTAATTGTTTAATGGCTTAGGATTTGGAGAACCTCTACTCTAACAGTAGTGAGATCGGTCGGATGAATTTTAGACGCTATGTACACATTCTTTGTGCACATATTCATAATAGTTTGCTTTTGCTGTACATGAAATCATGCAGCATATTATGTATAATGTGTTGTGTATAAAAATATTTCTCAGCAAATGGTAAACCTGTACTGTACTGGCCTGACTTAGGGTCAGGGAATCAGTCTACACTACAGGTCTACTCTATTAAATCAAAGTAAACTTCTAAAACTGCTTAGGTATGCACAGATCAGTTTGAAGAGCCATTACATTACATTAATTTTAAGTTCCCACTTTGAAATTGTCTGGTATAAAGTTTCCAGTTGAGCCTGCATAGGTCAAGAGAAATCCTCACAAAACAATCAACTAATTATTAAAGTTTTCTCAAGTCTTTTCCAAATGTGTATGCTTAACAATCGTATATTATATGAAAATGTGCAGATTCTGTAGATTGTTTACAGGTTAGGTATGTCTAGTGTTGAAAATAAAATTTCATTCTCTTACTCACTGCTTTTTATACTTTATCATCATTTACCATTCCGCATTTACATATCTAGCCAGTCGGGCAAAGGTGGAGGGGCTTTGTTAATTCTATTACTTACTCAGTTGAGAACATTTTCGTGCCAGGCTCCCATTTAATTTTAATTCCTTAGATAACTCATCACTCACCCAACAATGTCTTCCGAGTCTAGGTATAAAGCACTAAGTAGTAGTGTAGCCTAGTTCCCTAATGCAAGGAGACAACAAGATATACATTGTACTGCTGGGGTCGTAGACTTAATATTATATTTATTCGCAATCAAAGCTAATAATTAGAAGAACAAAGGCTGGAAATGTAGGCATAATCGAAAGCATAAAATTAAGGCGTTACATGTCTTTGTAATTTTAACCATAATGCGTTATGTGTAGGTTAGAATAGGTGCTAATGATCTTCTAACATGTTGACTAAATACAAATAGAATCTTTTATGAAAATGGATAATACATTTTTAAGTATGAAATACTTTGTTACAAGAAATCTTTAAACAATATTATGCATTAAGAAGATTTTCTCCTGTTTCGAGCGTACTTATCCTAATTTCATTAAGAATGTCTGCGTAAGTGCATTTACGTAATGTTCCAACAGCTTATAAATATGTAGTAGTATCTACCTACCATTGCGTTAAAAGATTTATACAGAATTAGCTATTACTACTTACTACCAGAGTACAAGTACCTAAATCACTTAAATCACAGAACAGAACGTGAAACCATAACTTCAGGAACGTCACTCTAAGAACCTTAGTGTCTAGTGCAAGGAAATCATAAAGAATGGAGTAATAAGTCAAACGAAGGAAAGGACTCTTGTGTAGTCAACCAGTCTCACTTGAGTCTCGTCTAAGCAAACTCAAAATAACCCGACGAAGGCAGGGCAGGAGACGTACTAGAGGTGATAAGAGCTCTTTGTGAATAATTAATATACAATCTCTCCGTCACATGGAATTCAACTTAAGCCCGTCTCCTCTCTTTAGCACTTTACATTGTCATCAAAATACATAGTGAAGTTGAGACAAAATTGGCTAATAGACCGTCTAGGTATAAAGTACTTTGTATTAGTAAGCATTTATATACCTGCTGAAGTTGATATTCTTGCTCAATAAGGCAGAGCGAAGACAAACCAACTGTAATTTAATTTGGCGTTCAAGTTGAATCTATACCCAACTATAAGTGAAAGAGTTAAGCATCTATTTAGTGATGAAAGGACACGCAAAGGAAGGCTTGAGACCAAATGTCAATACAATGTTCAATTGTCTGGACAGACGGAACAAAGCCATCCAGACTAAAGCCTGTCAAAGGGTACGACTTCTTACAAAGCCAGACATTGCAAGGTACAACCCCTGAAGTAAATAGCTAAAAATCCTCATTTCCGTTTTCACCCTCCGATTTTTGTGAATTTATCCATTCTGAATGGGGGTAAATTGGGAATTTTGGTTTCGGAATGAAAATAATAGCGTATAAGCACTATTTCCTGGATGTGACCTAGAAATGCAATAGTACTCACTTCTCATGTAGACACAGCAATGTTTTTATCAATTATGACATTTTTCTTCAAAACTAATATAATAGCTGATAACGAACCAAAGCCTCTTGAAAATAATTTAGGCATTAATGTTTTTAGTACTGTAATAGAGATCAGATGTTCTTTGCTTCCATCATTCATTTTCATATAGTACTGCAGTTGACTCTCAAGTCAATTCACAGTAGAATCTAACATATCGGAAGTCCACTGTAAGGGATTACTGGATGGAGTGATTGTGTCGCATTGGTATGACTTAGGGGAGATGGGAATCTGCTAATAGCGGTGGATAGTGGATATTATTACAGTGTTGGCAGAGTAAGAACTGACGGGATGTGGTAACACAGGTTACGTGGACGCAGAGTTAAGTTAACTCACGGACTGACAGACAGTGAGAAAAGCTCCATTCTGTTAGCGATATTGAGTTTGACTATAATTTCAGTCTTGGCTTAGTGAATTTTCTAGCAAATCCATTACGAGTGGATGATCTCGTCTTCTTCTGCAGCCCACTATAATATAATTGTGGTGGAAACTGAAAAGTAATGAACACGGCTGAGGAGCAGTATATTGTGAAAAGACTTATTATACAAGTCATGTACTATCTATCTGTTTTACTCTGCGTTTTGACCTGAACTGAGCAGTGAGTAGACGTAGAGAGAATTCTTGGTGATGTTTCTAAGCATTTTATATCGCTAACAATAAGTAGGTGGTTACTTAATTGTTTGTGAGTACACATACTATGCGAGTAAAGATAGTAAAGAAGGAAAACGATATTTCAAAATGTTGTCGTGTCTTGTCAAGTCTTAACTTATCTTATCTGACCGAAGGCATTTTTAGATATTGGCTATGCTGCACAGGGAGAGGAGAGAGGATTGTACTATTTACATCTATTTTTTACATTGGTTACTTACACATATGCACTATGCATGTGAAATACCTACCTGATATCTACTATATGGCATTTATTGTGCCGTGCCATGGTATTAGCAAGGCTAAGCAAGGCAGCAAAAAGCAGCATTATTTGCATTGCTGTTAGATTGTTATGCTGCTGTGCTTGGTGTAGGACAAACTTGGTATGTAGTGTGCAGCCACTTTTATCTAACTTATCTGTATCAATAATTTATTGTGAGTTGGATGTAACAGTGGTATGTTTATTCGATTGAAAAATTCTTACATAAGTATCTAATAGCATCAATGCAAGACAAATTGAGTAGAATTATTTGTATTAAATACCAAGAAAGTTGTAGAACCACTTGAATTACGATTTATAAAATATTCTCAATCTAAAGTTAAGGACGAGATTCTTAGGTATTTATTAAATGATTGAATAAATACCTAAGTGAATAGACTTATTTAGTAGGTAGTTTTTTGTAAGTAGTTGTAGGTACATATTGGGCTTTGAATTAAACTCAAGTAGACTGATCTTGTCCTGACAATAGAAGCACTCTCATCCAGCTTCAATTCGACTATTGGAAAAAGTTTTCTGTCCAACTTGAGACGAGACACACTATTGTCGAAGGAAGTAGAATAGTCGATGATGCCCTAACTTAATATCAACTCTTCAAACTTTCTCTTTTTCAGTTCAATCCAGCAGTTTTCTAATGATGGTCTATCCTCATTCATTTTTCATTGCATTTAAAAAATAGTTTACTACTTTTTGTAATGTAACTCAATGATCCAAATGTTCAAGTATCTTAACATTCGAATCCCCATTGTATTATTGCTTTTTGCTAATTGAATGATTTGTCCTATATACTTCAAATTCTAAATTGGAAAGCTAAAGAATTAGAATTGACTCTTAATTGGTTTTCGTAAAATATTATAATGAGTTATTGAATTAAATTGAATATTTTTTCACTAAAAGCATTCAAGCCATAGTCAAAGTTCATTTCTTGAAGTTCACAAGGATGTCCACTATATACCCTTCTCTTTTACATATTCATTATTGAACAATAACATAAATATCTGAAGTATAGTGCACGTATGGCTTCCTTATTTAAAATTATCTTAAGGGTTAAATTTCAATGACTTGGGAGTTCCAACCAGTTGGTGTTTAGCAAATTATATTTTTGTGAATTGTGAGTGAAAGCACTATGCATCCCGTTGGGAACCTATTGTACAAATCAGGAGTAATAATAAAATAGAAAATTAAATTTTACCTGTATAGATGCTATATATAATACCTATCCCCACGGACATGTGGGATTATTCGTGCTTTGTGTTGTGATAGTGCAGTGCATTGATATTTGGTATTTGCTCGTGAATCTGTGAATCGACATACATAGGAGATAGACATTAAGGATCTATTTTGTATGTATGTATTTGGAATGTATCTGGAGATGTAGATCGAGAGAGAGACAGTGAAGAGAGTGTCGTTGGAGGATTTCCCCCGGAACAAAGTTGGCATATAAATCTCGAAAAGAAAAATCAGTGAGAAGACCACAATGGTCTGTCCTAGAAACTTTTGTTGGAATTCACGGGTGGCTTTCCTTTGCATTTCTATTGTACATCTACATATCAGAGGTGCTTGAGTGTAACTTGTCTGAGTTGTCCCAGATTGTGTGGAAAGAAATGAATTCAGTGGGTTTGAGTTACATTCCGAGTGAATTTTACTTTCAGTTCAGTTACTGTTCTATGTAAAGCATGCTCAAGACAGTAAAATACGAAAAAGTAAATAAAGTGTGCTACAACTGAACCGAAATGATTGTTAGCTGATCTACAAAATCATTAAAGGTAAGAGAGTCGGGAAGAGAACTAGTGAACCAGATCTTTCATTCTCAAAATAGCATACCTTGTTTAGAAAACCTTTCTTCTAGCAATTTTCGCGGAATATCTGTCTAATTCATGTATTTACTCAGCTACCCACATAAAAGTGCTAATTGAACTAAAAAACAGTAGCATTCATATATAATATGCCTATTTGATAGGACAAAGAGGCGTAATAACAGTATTTTGTAAAAGTATGGGTCTATTACATGTAAGGAGGTTGCATGCCAACAATAAACTTTAACAGTACTTGCTTTGTATCTGCATTTTGTAAGATATATCGTTCGTTTTCTGCAACTCATGAATTTTACTAGGCTCAACATATTTGAACAACTGTGTTTCAGGATTTCATTCCAATTCCGAGGAACTATCAGAAATGAAAAGAGAACCGAAAGGAACTGACAGGCTGGTTTTATGTTGCCGTTCGTTGAGTATTCAGCTTTAAATCTATTTTGCATAGGTAGAGGAATTCTGTGAATCGATGTCTACTAATTCCGCCCTCACTAAATCACCGAACTAAACGATTTCTTTGATGCTGGGTTCTTTTCATTCAATGCGATACGAGTTTCAATATGTCTAATGTCCATGCCGTTAGATAGTTATTTGAAAATCTCGCTAACATTTAACAGTCTTGTCAATACCTACATTCACCCTAGATACTTTGCTTTTGATTTTAATTGCGCTTGCCGCAAAACAAATCAAAAGAGAACGAAACCAACTAAAGGAACATTAAAAAACCAACAAGCACATCCCTGAAAACCAAAAGTCAAGAAAAATGCTTACAAATAGCACTAACGAAGCGGGCGTGCTAATAGAAAATGATCCCAATTCCACATTCACAATTCCAAGGATTTTTTTAATAGTAACTTTTAGAAAGCTACGAAATATTGGATTCCAATGCATTCACAATAGTAATTACTACAGAGTTCTATTTCACAAAGAAAAACTTTTGAGAGTGCAGATCTGAATTTCAAAGCCCGAAGCGTAATATTTATTTCTTTTCCAACATAAGTTATCATGACTGCTACGTACCTCTTGACTACTCTCCTAATTTTCCCAGTATATTCGAGATGACTAAGGTATGTGGATACAATAATTTTCATTAAAGAGTCTGGCCATCCCAGGCACATTCAGGTACCTTACCCTTAAATACCTACATGACTATTACCAACAGAACTAATTGTCCAATACATATTTGAAAACCCTTTTTATTTGGCTCTTTTGATATTAGTATCCCTTTAGTGTGTATGCAGTTGAGGAAAACCACAAAGCCAAATCAACAGAATCATAATCATACACGCCATGCAGGACAGGTCAGGCTACATTGCTAATAGAAGTAATAAGTAAGAACCTGACCTCTTGTTTCATATTACTATCTATGATGTCTATGGGGAGAGAGATAGACAAGGTGATTCCAGTCCAGACAAGAATACTAAAATTGACGGTACAATACCGTGAATTCTTTCGTATTATTAGTTCCTCTGAAACAGTCTAGTCACGAAATCACTGGTATATTACTTGCACGCACCACAAAATACTTGCCTTCGAGCTCTGTGTAAATTAAATAATAAGGACATATCAATAAATAAAAAGTTCATTTACAGTCATGACAGTAGAACTATTCCTTATATGACAGAAAATGTACTCGTATATTACAATCATATTAAGAAATGGACCTTTGCTGTAGGTTCAGTGTACTTTACACGTGTTAGGGTGGAGAAGACTCGTTTCTTTCTCTTATTGACATCATACACTCATAATTAGTTGGATAATGACGAGGACGAACCAAATCACTACCTCTCTTCTTTCGAGCCAACGTTTTGGAACACCGTAGTGCACGAGTATCATTAAACGTAGGTATAACAGAACCATTGCATAAATATACTCTTGTACATACAGCACTTTTTCTGCCATCCGACAATCCGAGGCATCCGCAACCATATCCTTCAAAGAAAGAAACAACAACAGTATCATAACATAACCATAACGGATATTATTGCTGTGGATTACATTACAGACAGACTACATTTTACTTTTTGTATCAAAGACTACCCTTGTCAGAACATCACAATCAGTAAAACTCACAATCGCAACCTACAACATTATTCCAAAGAACCTCTTCCATAAAATTATACGTAACAATTTAGCCTATCTGTCCAATGATGGTTGGAAATATTATTTTATACATTGTGTACCCCAGTATATTTGTTTGTTAATATCTATGTATGTAGAATGTATCTAGGATAAGTATAGACACTTGCAATTATAGTACATACATTTTAATTTTACAGGCAGGTGTATGGAAATTTGGACTGAAAAGCACTGAAAAGAGACAAACTTTAGTACGAACTTTTCCAGCTTCTGGAATAAGGCTGATTCAAAATCTAAGATTATTTTACTTCTGAACATTTTATTACATTGGGAGGAAAACAGTCTCTTGCATTGTAATGAGCAAAAATCGAGCATATAATTCTGTATTGTCATGTCATTCATAAGGGACCTCCAGACATCTGATCATGAGCGAAAATTTTCATATCGTCGGCATTGGATATGGATACGTCAAACCAGATATAATATATAGACTACTAGTCTAGGATTTCATCCACAACAACAGCAACTAGATTGCCAAAACTTTTTGATGCCTGACATACTTACTGATATTGATACACACAAAATTTAATGCGCAAGTGTCACTTTACGTTTATAATATACTATAGTAATGATGAATTTTACGTCCAATACTTAGAATGGGGTAAAATGTATCAAAATGTTTGTCGCTCATGATCATACGGCCTAGGCGTCACTTATGATAATATGCTCCCTTAACTTTCACGACCTAAAACCATACCTCCTCGTAAAATTACGATAACAATGCGTATACCAATCTAAAGATCGTGTCAAGGACTACGAAATAAGATCTTGGTATTAGACATTCCTCAATAAATTAGCATCGTTTATTGCAAATAACTCTAGTCTGAAGTTCATTATTTTAGAAATCATCACAATATAATTTTACAACAATTGTTCCGCCTATATCGACTGTCTATGAATGGATTAAGACATTTTCTAGTTATGGGAAAGGTACACCCTTTAAAATTCTTGCACCTATAGGACACTTTGGCTTTGGCACATTTGAGAACATAGCTATAAAATGTACAGGGTTTAGCCTATAGATAGAATCTGATAGAATCATGACTATTATGATCGGTCATTTCCAGTTCAATTGTATAAATTACAATTTCGGCTGACAACATTGACTTTATCCCTTACTGGTTTCGAAGCACCTTTAATGTTTGAATATCAATTATTTCGACTGTATAGATGCAAAGCGGAGCGAAGAACTGAATAAGAAGCAGCACTTCAATTTGGAGGAATAACTTTGAAAAGGTACTGACGGATACTTGAGAATGTGATATGAATCGGTTGGGATGTTGGTGCATGTACATGAAAGAAGTTCATGATACAATCAGTCAATCCACATTTCAAGGATTTTTTGTATTTTTGTGCAGCAGTATCAAAAGAATGCATTTCAGCTAGCTCACGTTATATTTAGTACATGACAGTATCGGCAATTCAAGACACGTGTAATGTATACCTTTGGTACAGATCTTGACAAATCTTATGGCCAGAAGGTTATTATTTTCTCTCCTTTCAAAGTATGAATTCAGTCAAGCATCCTTATTAGCTTTCCTCTATCAGATATCATTGAAAGACCACTTTTGAATATTAATCCTATTCTCCTGTTCACATACGATTAAATCGGAGCAAGGTTAACAAATTAATTACAATTTTTTTCGTTTAAAGTCTCGAGTGAAGTGAATTCCAGTCTTGAGAAAGAATAGAGTTACACACCACTCGTTAGGTCGATTATGAAGTCTAATTCCCAAACAAGTCAGTCCAATAACAATTATATCGGTTTATCAAGCCATTTAAACTGCACATTAATGTTTCATTGCGTCTTAGGTAAGATAGCAGTTACAGATGTAGATAGTGTACAAAGTGCATTATTCTGTTCTATTCAAGAAACTCATGCGAAGGATTAGATTTGAGCTCGTATCGTTAGATTAGTATTGTTACACTATTTTCTGTGATGGGACGAGACCTGAGTAACGACAAAGTCACGTGGAATTGATAGCTTGACATACTTCTCATGAATGAAAATGTATTGTGACGTTTGTTATCTACTTATTTCCTTTCTGTTGCACTTAGCACTGCTTTTGGTCGACTTTCTCTCCTATAATAGTAGTTGGAGAGTTGGAGTAGCAGGGTACGACTTTCACAAGCAATAAGTAACTTTGCACTTCGCTGTATTTATAAGTCATGAGTTGTTGCTAATTCATCTTTTGTTATACAATGTTAGAGGTTTCATAACAAGTCAATATAAAACCATCAATAGAATGTATTTCGTGTATGTATTTATTTCCCTTTGAGCTTTGTCGAAACTGAATAAACTTTATCGAGCTAAACTAATTTACCAACTAAATAATAATATTATTATCGAACTAGGTAGTAGTAGTGAGAGTAGTTACTCAATAATGTGACTCCTTTCATGTGCTTTCACTTAATAACATCATATTAATTCCACTGTGCCTGGGGCCGAAGTATTATATTGCTAATAATTATGCACCTTCTATATAATGGACAATCAAGCAAGGGCAAAGGAATGGAGAGTAGAACGCAGTGAATTAATAATTCAAAGTGCTACTTGTCCGAAACAAAATGACGCTCCTTAGAAGTAGGGCATCATGTAATTGTTATGATAAGATTGTCCACCTAGTATAAGAGACGCATCTTGGAGGCAAGTAAAACAATAACAACAGTAAAATTAATTTAAGTATTGCCAATTAAACAGTACTCAGTCGTACTGCATAAAAATGTAACCTCTACAGTCCCCACTTTTCCACCCACACATAGTATCACAATATTTTGCCAACTGTTTGCATACCACCAAATAGATACTTTTGCGCCCGTCCCTAAGTGATCGCGTGGGTGTTAGTCAATGAAACTCACGGTTAGTGGGGAAAGTATAAACAAGATTTAAAGACCTCAATCTAATATTGAAATCCATTTTATTGTGCAATGCAAACATTGGATCTGTATCAAACAATGCAAGCCAAATATTAGGCTTTCATTATTTATACCAACTAATTACAAAGCTAAACTTATTTGTATCTATTGCAAACATTAATTAATGTATATAATTAGATTTTCGTGACATCAAAAACAGGTAAAATATAGAGTTGCTATCGAATGCTCTTGTTTGTTCTAAGTCGAAACTATTTTGCAGTTATTTTATGACGCGCTCTCAGAGTTGTACCTATATATCATATTCATTCGCAGTAAGAGTACGAAGAACAAAACTATCGATTTTATGTTCTCGTGAAATGTAAAATAATTTGGACGCAAACGTATTAAATTACAGTATTTCTTGTAATTAGGAAACTAGCATTCCTATGCAGTAACAAGTTACAAGTACAAGAGGTGGAAGATATCCAGATAGATAGATTATGTAAGTACTTAAAACGATTACATGGAACGACTCCTACGAGGGAATCACTCCTAAAAGACTTTACTCCTAAAGGACTCCTACAGCCAGCTAATACTATGTCCAGTCCAACTTAATCATGCAATAACAGCTTAAGATTGTCTTAACAGTTAACTAACATTAAAGATATTGAAAATTAAACTGATTTGTAAACCCATCGAATAGTCACGATTAAATGTGGTATAAAGGGTAACTCTAAAATAATTAAAAACAATCAGTTAATATATTGCATTGGAGGAAGAAGTACTTTTTAGGAATCCTTTAGGAGTAAAGTCTTTTAGGAGTGATTCCCTCGTAGGAATCGGTCCCTGACAGCCTTAAAACTATAATAAATTGCCAGTAGGTGCATGGTATAACACGTTTAATACAGATTTCGGGGGCAAAATGATATCAATTTGGTACAGTTAATTGAAAATTACATATCTGAGTTGTGTTATCATTCAGACGTTTGATAGGTTGGCAGTATGGCAAGTCTCTATCAAATATTTCGGGTCTATGGTAATAGAAATAGCAAACCGCGTATGGAATGTTCTTCGGGGAATTCAATTTTCAACAAGTCTGCTCTTTGATTTGTACCCTGGAGAAAAGGGATTTTGTCAGGTTTCAGCTCTTGAGTGATTGAAAGATTTATTGAGCACGTTGCTTGAACACTGAACTATGTACTAGAGTGTTTTAATGGTCCTACGTGGTTCTTATCATGCAGAGTAGTAATGTATTTCCACTTTCTATTTATATTTCTTTGCATCGGTCACATGTGCCTATTAGTATATAAGAAAGTAAACGCGTTTAGAGAATGTTAAGCAGAAATGGATGTGAAGCTGATTGTCTGCCTGCCTCTAGTTGTCTTGTTTTGTCAATGTTGTCTATCTACTCGAAAGATTCAACAGTCCTGTTATTTTGGATGGTGTTGGCGATTTTTCAATGTCTGTCACTGAAAACTGAGAGTGAAGGAGACGCTAAGTAAATGGCCACACATTTAGTGAGGTTCGACGTGTTTATATGCACCAAGGAGAATGCATACTAATATTTATCCAGCCTTTACCAATAATACCAAATTGTATATAACTGTTTACGCATTATGGTATATACAAAAAGTGAAATCAAAGTTGTTGGTATACGAATTTGTGTGTGATGTGGTTGTTGATTCCCGCACCGAGCATTTACACTTTAAGACAGACAAGTGGAGGATGTTTTGTGGCAATGAGTTGTTCTGACGCGGAAGTAAGGCTGGCTGAGAGCAAAGTATGTTGCTGCTCTAAAAGTTTTATCAGCTCTGCCAACTATGCATGTATGTAATCTATCTTGCTAATCGTTTTTCTGGCCGAGTCCATTGATAAAAAGCTCTGCTTGCTTACATTTACATCACAAAACAAGGGAGAAACTAAACCTAAGAAATGGCAGACTTCTAGTTCCTATACGAACAAGTAGGGACGTAAGCAAAATTAAGGCATGCTTCACATGCGATCTTCTTCTGTAGGAAAACGTTCAGTTGGACTTACACTCAACCGGAGAGAAGTTGCATCCATTACTTGAGTTGAGAAGACGGCAAACGGCAAAACAACTGCTCCTCTTTTTCTCCCTTTTCTTCATCATCCTCTGTTGACTTGACTTTCCTTACTGCGAACAAATTAATTACAGCTTTTCGGGTTTCGTGACAACTATACTTTCTTTGTTGAGAGATAAGCCCCTTTAATAGTACTAATGCGTACCAAACGGCACCAACTATTAATATTTATTATTGCTTCTCATTACTACATCCCAGATGTATGTGGTCCCTCACACACAACCCTCCATAATTCAATTGAAGGGTGAAACCAGTTTCTCATAAATCTTCCTCCTGTTTAGTACTTCCTATTTCTCTAAAGTCCATTATTATCTTTATGTATCTGCATAAATAATACGGTGTGTATTTTCAGATAATGCTAATTAAGTATGCAGTTGTTTCTCTAAGTGTATTACCAATTAGTAAGGTAAAAAGGAGAGTCAGAAGAAAGTGTTAAGTCAAAGTACTTAATGACATAAATCAAGCCGTCAGTCCTTGCATCTTAGGATAGCTCCTAATTTATTCCAAGAGATTAAATCTCTACTAATTTAGAAGCTTTCCAAAGAATTCGTGATTAACTCCAGAGTGGAAAGATTGGGTTTCACACAATCACTTCCTTAATCATTGTCACTCGCTCTGTCTCTCGATTAACTTGCCAAATAATTAATCCACGGCTTAAATCTAAATACCAAAGACTGATTCGAGAACTGGATAGACAGTCCTCACTTTAACTACAGTGATTAATTACTTTGAATGTAAGACTTAAATTTTTGTCTCCTCACACTCAGGATAAATTTATTCTCTAACTAACGGAAAATACCTTCCTTCATAGAAATGATAATTACAATCTAAAAATTGCCCACTTGATGGATATTGGTATTTATTTCGGTATCCTTAGATTTCCTCCCGGTTTACGTTTCCTCCCGGGTTAGATCTCCTCCCAGTTAGACTACTTCCCGGCAGATTTCCTCCCTGTTAGACCTCCTCCCGGTTAGACTTCCTCCCTGTTAGACTACTAATCTTCAAATACTAATCTTCATAGACAGCAAAATTTGTAACAATATTTAGCAATGGCTAAGATCAACAGAATACAACAAGTAGGTGCTTATCATCATTTATTTGCGAGGAAATTACTTTTAGTATCTCATCTGGATATTATTACATGTAAATATAGTACTTGGTAAACAATGGTTCCATATGGGCGATTAAATAACGTGTACATCACATGGAATGGTTATTTTGTTTGTACAGTCAATATTGCTTACATATGTAAGGAGTGTGTGGGAGATATTAAGATGCTATAAGGATAGGTAGATGTAATAAGCGGAGAAGAGGATAATAATGTTATGTTAGATAAATCAGACGGGGAGAGGAGAGCAGCAGTGGAGTGAGATGAGCCAAATCATAAGTCGGAGTGCGTGAAATAAAAGGCTGTTCAAAGTGTGGGTGGTACACTAATCTGAAATCTGGTATCCGACTGTAGTGAAATGGTTGGCTGCTGAATAGATGTGGTGTTCATGGTTTAAGTATTATTAATTCATCTTGCATTTAATCTGCACACTTATAGCACTTGGCTGTCTCCTCCAGTTGTTTTCGAGGTTTTCTCAACTTATACGCACGGGTAGTTTTCTTCACGGATTTTGATTCGGATTTCATCCAACTGAACTCAACTGCACCACGCAACTCAATTCTCTTCTTCATTGACGATTGACGACTCAACTGAGTCATTTCGCCTGATAAATGGAACACCATTACAAAGAACATTTTTATATTCCGCTTAGGCCCATTTCGATATTTAACGATAGAGCTTTACCTACATTTACTAATATTATAAACCCTACATACCTTAATTGATAAATATAAGTAATCATAATTCAGTGATTTGATTACAACTGATGAAAAACAAATACCTGAGTGCTAATCTTATTCCTCTTAGTATTAAAACAACTTTATTATTTGGAATGCAGACTGAAGGTGGTATTTATAGATGATTACAGTACACTATTAAAAGTTGATATTGATCTTCCTGTACGTCATAGTGCATGATCATTCGTTTAGCACTTATATAAGTGATTAATTAGTGCGTCATCGGTGTTTTCTAAACCAAGCGCCTTAGTTATGTAAATGCGAATTTAAACCACTGAAGTACTAGGTACTAATTAAATTATTTTGATTTATCACTGCAGTCAGCTTCACAATTAGTACCTGCTTTTATTATTTGCATGCGGGTAAAATCAGTTAAGAGGAATAATAGGTGCTTTGAGCCACACCTATATATATATTTGTATGCTTGCGTCAGATAGGATTATTATATCTGTAGCTATAAGGAAAGTTCACATCATGGAGTTTGTGTGCATATGACTGCACGTATTTGTTTGGCTAGACAAGATTTTTCTGTTTGAGTGCATTGTGGAGGTAGTTGGTTTACACTCGGTTAATATCTCTAACGCCATGAGTGAGTGAGCATGATTAATTGCCCATTTACCGCACTCATCACCACCAAGTTCACTGACAGTGACAAGCAGACCAACCAAACGAGGATTCCACTAAATGTCGTTGAGACATCTTTATAAGTCATAAATTATTTAGCTGCTGAGTCGGTTCTATTATATTTGACTTTTGAAAGTCTGAACTTAAATGAGCATGATTTAAAACATTATGTCTACCAGGCATGCTTTAGCTAAGGAGTGGGCGTGCGTTATTTGTTCTGCAGTCAAAACTTCAAACTATTAGACTAGAGCTAAATACCTACATATTTACACTTTCGTCCGTTAACAAGAAAAATCATTTAGAGAAAGCTATTCATTTGAGTTACGTGTGGAGTAATTATTATTGCCTACCAAGAACAGTTTCATTTATTTTTTTATTAAAGACAAGTGTTTGCATTGAGACTCAATTCTTGTATTAAACGATTTAGGAAATTCTGTGCCATTGTTAATTGTACCTAAGAGATGTTTCTTGTTAATTGATATTGATGTGTTGAAAAGTGATATTAGTCGGAGCAGACGGAAATGAAAATAAACAGTTCAGGAGCATAAAAGATCAAGGATTGTTTGCAATCACGAATTGAACTTCTCTATCAATTATCTACTGTTGTTGTTTTGTCCAGTTTTCCATGTGGGATGTTGTGATTTGACTGAACTTCAATAAATAATCTATATTTGTTGATGGGTCCTGTAAAGTCAACAATCTATGAAGAAGTTGAGCAATCAATAACTTGAGTGTGTTGACAAATGAATGCAAAATGCAGTACACATAAGAGGGCTTGAGTAAACACAAGACAAGGCTAAAATAGAAGGATAGACATAGCATTGATAAAATATACCTACCTATAATCTACATTGCGAAGGCATTTGTATTTACAGTAGTTCTGGGATTTTTATTGTGCTTGAAAATCAAAACTTAGAGCAGAGCTCAGACAGCACACATGGCTAAATCAAAAACGGCAAACAGAGTTAATAGCTTTTTCTTTGATAAAACATCTACAGTTGTCAGCGAAAGGAGCAAACATTTCTCTGTGTGTTCAAGAACGGTTACGGAAGGAGAAGTAGTAAATGACCTACATACATAGCAGCAGAAAATAGACGTACAGTGACTTTGAAAATTTCCCTAGTGTCCTTTTGTATGTGATTTACTGGAAAATGTCAATATTTATCTTAAAATGCTGTAGAACGGAGAAAAAACATAGCACAAGTGATACCAATTTTCGAATCGTATAAGATATTCATTTAGCTTCCTGTTTTATTTACCTAGAAAGTTTCCTTGCATCGATGAATGTAAATTCCAAGGCGGATGAGATTAATAAGCCAACGGGGCGCATAAAGGAAGCCGAAGTATTTCACTTCGTTAAGACTATCAAAAATGCACGTTTTACTTAATTTACTTTCTCCGCAGCTGAAATGTAGTAGCTAAATGAAGGAAATACGAGATTTGTACATATGCCCAATATCAAAAACGTGTTCTATTTATAATTATACTGTTCAAGAGCAAATGCAGCTTTATTACTCTATCATTGTGTTCATGGTGGTGTACTTCAAACATTTCTAAATTACTTCTTCTTCGTTCCACTTATTAAAATTTAGATTTGTCCTTTGCCTTCCGTAGTGGATTCCGTTGTTTAACGAGCATACTCTCGTCCTGCTGACGCAAATACTTATTTGTTTAAATATATTGCATAAGTACGTATAGATTATAGATATCTGAATTTATATTTATAACAGTAGACAAAAGATATATAGTTGTCCTTCATTCTTAGTGCTTCTGACTCACTCAATGGTTTCAAATGGAGTAAGAGAGTCTAAGTAGAATAATAATCTTGATTGCTGTACGCAGATACATAAGTATAAAAGAATAGTACATTCCGACGGCAATTTTTTCTCCTCTTAAAAGTGAAAACTATGTTCAGCTGTCTTGGAAGTTGTCGCTTTGAACTAAACTCGCTTTGTCTGCGTCCTCTACTTATTACTTTGTTAGGTGTATCAAGTAGTGTTTCTATATATTTATGCATAATGTGCTTAAAGCTTTGAGTGGAGAGGGTCTTTATAGAACAATTGTACGCACTAATGCTTAAAAGTCAATAACATGGTACACCATCCACTAAATAAGCACACAATGGAGATACAGATGCTATTTCATTGCAGTATACGACATTAGTCTTCGTCTTTGAGTCGTAATGTGGAAAGATAGACAGGCTGAACGGAAAACAACAAGATGCATTGTGTTCTGGGATGAGGGAAAATATATTTTAATTTTCTCTAGTAGAAAAGTATTCCTTTGAGCACAGCATAAGTTGTATAAATAAAAGTATTCTTGATTCGCAAAGTATTCACTACACGTGTTGAATTCAGAATAAATTCTTTGCTCCACACATCGCTATAGATAACATCAAACACACGCTCCAGAATGAAATAGGAATACATCAGTAAAAGCATGCATTTGGCTGAAATTATCTTGTTTTTCTACTGCAGTGATGAAATTCAATATGTCTGCGGCCTAATATTGAATTGCATTTTAAGAGAACGGATTCATCTTATTCTACGCTAACTAACCTAACGTTACGATATGTATTACTGTTTGTAACTAAATATTAATACTGATATTGCACTTGTGGTAGTCTGTGGATTAGTACACTCTGTAGTTTAAATTATAAAGGAGGATTATGTATTTGTGTACTCTGTATAGATAATATGCATGTTTTTCAATGTAGTTTATGAGGAGACGTTTGTTTCGTAGCTACTCGATTCGTTTTCGTCTTGTCTGGTGTGGCTTTGACTTGGCATGGCGTATATGCATTGCAACCAGACGAACTTCGTGAGATCTCTGCTCAGATGCTGTTGTTTTGTTTGTAAAGTTTGTAGGCATCCTATCCCACGCTGTGTCGGGTTGTGGCGTGCGATATTTCATGCTCCTGAATGTTTTATCCATTTCTATCTTTATAGGAGCTCTGATGCTTCATCCCGCTATCAAGATTACTCATACTGAGTTTTATACGACCTGCCTTGCCTACGTGAAAGTGTTTAAAGTGCATTCATTTTTTAAGTTATTCAACTTTACTATAAGTTATGGCACATATTCCCTTCACCGCTGAATATCATTTCCCTAGAGATTTTCCAAATGCTTTTCTAGCCTTATACCTTATTCCTGGCTCATAGGTTACATTATTACAGTCAGCTTAACAAGGCTAGATAAATAATCTATCTATAATGTTTCTATTTAAAGATATTTCCTTCCTTTTTCCCCGAGTTAATGTAACGTTACCCTAATGACTTGTTTGTTTTTACTTTGTCACGTCGATATCTATCTAACAATAAATGACACAGATTAACGAACTTCTCCTAAATGCACGGACTACCCGGGTTTATGTAACTTCTCATTACACTACATAATTAGTCTTCGTCTACTCTTAATCATTACACTTTAATCTGATCATTATGACAAAAATTAGCATACAAAAAACTTTTTCCATCAGCTTTCCCACATTCTGACAAGCATTGTGCTTAATTCGAAACAAAAGTATATTCTACATTATCAACAAAGCTTCCCGGGTCTTCCTTCAACGTGTGCACAAAAAAGGGAAAGTTTTGGTCCGAAATTTACTTAATTATTGCTGGCACGTATCTAATATTCTATTCTCTAAAGTTTTCAATTCTATTATTTGGATACCTTCCCGACAGAATTTATTTGATATAGGAAAGTAAAAAACCCGAGGTGTTCAAAAAACATTGCTAAGTACTTTTTTATGTCCACGTTAGGGATGTAAACTAACATCATTGGTCAAAAAAATTAATTTTTCTGTACTTCAGGGGCTATGTTAACAAACGCCTCCAAATCGGAATATGAAATGGCTCCGAAACTACTGCACCGATTTGGATGAAACTTGGACCAGATATTGACCATTATCATATCTCGGGGTGTTTTTTGAATTTGTGAAAAATTCGCATTTCTTCCCTTTCAAAATTACGAAATAAGTTTTGAAATAGGCGGTTTTTCATACAATAAATTTTTTTATCAAAATTCTAATGGATTAAAATTAAAGCCCTTTATAAATTATGGTTAATGGGCAGAAACAGATTTTCGAAATTGTTGACCTCTACGAGATGTCAGAGGTCAAATTTCATTTTTCGTCGAAAAATGCCCTTGTAAGGTGTCGTTCGCAAGCTAAATATATGGTAAAGGCCAAATAATTACATATTTTGGCAACCGGGACTTCATAAAGAGGTTAACGGTCGTTTTCGTCAAAATTAAAATCTCTGATGCACAAGCTATGCCGCCAAGTAGTGCATCCGGCATTTGGGTACATACCAGCCATAACCCATTTTTAACATAGGCTTGTGCCTGCTCCAGTGCGTAGCTAATACATTGTAAAGTGTCTTTTGGATTTCTGAAGATATAGGCAAAAATTGGCTAAGACAGGAAGGGAGAAAAAAGTCGTGAAGTTACAGTCTTACATTTGACAACAATTTGTTGATGTCAAGATGTGAGACCTTAGTGCGATGTGAACAAGAGTGAAGCCAGCATCAAAAGCAGAAGACCTGTCCAAAATCACGGCTTCTGCCTGTTAGCTTTGTCGGGCACTGTACCCGCTGGCCTACTAGGTACTCTTTCAAGGACGTATTTAGGGGGGTGCTATAAATATTATGAAAACCCACTAGATATTATCATGCTTTTACCAAACAGATATATCTAATTCCAAATTGGGAAACATAATTTCATTTTCTTATAACATTAATACGACATTACATTTCGTATCTTATTTTCGAGTATTTTCTATTCTTATTAACTTCAGCATTTCTGATTCTGAGCATTTTTAGAATTTTTTCGAGCGTTTTCGAATAATTTTGAGCGTTTTCGAATCTGTTCGAGCACTTCTGAACCCTTATTCTCACTACAGCACCCTTAGGACTGAGATCATCTTATGTTTACAAAAATAGAAATAAATGTAACTAAATGTAACTAAAGAAATAAATGTAGAGATTTTTCTGTTTAAAACGCCTAAAACTAAATCTGCCGAACTGAGTGCCTGATGACATGTAAATCACGTATTTAGAAGGGGCAAATCCCTTAAACCTACAGATAAAGGGGTGTTTTGTCAAAGAAGATTAAAAATCATAAATGTTTTCGCGCTTCCTGCAAAAACGTATTGTTTCATCGAGTGGATTGTGGTACCTACTCTAATTTGTTTGATTCATGCAATACCCATTTTTGGAAATTAGCACCCCTAGATCCAATTTCTAGACACGCCCTTGTACTCTTTCACTACTGGTCGTATTTTTCCGTCGACCACTCCACGACAGGAATCAAGTTATCCCCCCATCCATTTCCCTAGTGCCAAACATTCACATTCGGATGGCTTCTGTGTAGCTTTGAGTGACAGAATTTTCATCGACGCAGAAATAGAGTTATCGAAACTTGTGCCCCAGTTGTTGGCCATTCCCAGACTCAAACTTTTCATCGAAGGAACAAGACCATTTTAGATATCACGAAAACGTTGATTACACGAAAAGGGGGATTAGTTATCTTGCGGATACAGGCAGACTTCGCGACCAACTATACGCATAATGCTGTCCTTCTCATCATTAAGGCCCATGCACATTATACACTTGGTTGCTCGAGGCTAATCGTCATACATGCAAATAAGACAAGTCCATTAGTTATCATTAACATTCGAACTTTTAGGGTCGTTGAAGCTAGAATAAAATAAATAAACATTTTTCAGCACCTTGGGACTTAATACCAACTTAATTGGTACTCTTGGTCTTCACCGGGTAATGTCTGCTGTAGCAGCGTCTGTTTGCAAAGCTGAGAAGTAGCAAAAATTGACAGGGCTTCCGAGTATTCAGTCAGAGTTTGTTAATAATTTCATTTCGGATGTTTTCGTAGAATTTTGCTGAAAAAGACTGTAACTTTAAGTCGTCTGGAGCTTTGCTCTATTTGCATTTTGTGCAGTGTACTGTTAAGGGCCAATTTAAAAATGTACAAGCTTTAAAAGTCCCCTTGGCACTACTTTTGCACTCCAGATTCTCCACAGCTCCGGCTCCATGGAAATCCAGAGGAGTGAAACAGTCATAGTTGCATTTTTGTGAGAATGAATTTCGTAAAAAAAGATTTGTGAGAAGTCTTTTGCTTTCCTGAAGATGTAGACAAGTGTGTAAATTGGCAGGAAAGCAAAAGACACTTTACAATGTATTAGCTACGCACTGGAGCAGGCACAAGCCTATGTTAAAAATGGGTTATGGCTGGTATGTACCCAAATGCCGGATGCACTACTTGGCGGCATAGCTTGTGCATCAGAGATTTTAATTTTGACGAAAACGACCGTTAACCTCTTTATGAAGTCCCGGTTGCCAAAATATGTAATTATTTGGCCTTTACCATATATTTAGCTTGCGAACGACACCTTACAAGGGCATTTTTCGACGAAAAATGAAATTTGACCTCTGACATCTCGTAGAGGTCAACAATTTCGAAAATCTGTTTCTGCCCATTAACCATAATTTATAAAGGGCTTTAATTTTAATCCATTAGAATTTTGATAAAAAAATTTATTGTATGAAAAACCGCCTATTTCAAAACTTATTTCGTAATTTTGAAAGGGAAGAAATGCGAATTTTTCACAAATTCAAAAAACACCCCGAGATATGATAATGGTCAATATCTGGTCCAAGTTTCATCCAAATCGGTGCAGTAGTTTCGGAGCCATTTCATATTCCGATTTGGAGGCGTTTGTTAACATAGCCCCTGAAGTACAGAAAAATTATTTTTTTTGACCAATGATGTTAGTTTACATCCCTAACGTGGACATAAAAAAGTACTTAGCAATGTTTTTTGAACACCTCGGGTTTTTTACTTTCCTATATCAAATAAATTCTGTCTCCCTGGTTTTCACTGCACACTTCTGACAAATTTTAATTAACAGTGACTAAACCTGAGCAACGTTGTGAGTAGGTGTCATAATAAACTAATTAGTTCTTTCAGATAATACAATTCAGCCGAAATAAGTTAGATAAATGCGTATTTTCCGGTTTCCGAACCCACATTCTGTAGATACGATGTGCTAAGGATTGACGTAAAGTTTTCCACCTACACAATATACTTAATGTATACATGGTTTTGCAATTTAATATTGTAGCAAAAAATAAAATATTCTGCAAAAACACTAGAAAAGATCTTCCTTAAGTATAACAATACACAGAAGTTGCGCCATCCGTATAAAAACACGTTAACAATGTAGTGGGTAAGTTAAATTAATAAAAGATGTCGATAAAATAAATATTTATGAAACACGAGTTGTTAATTTAATATTATATCCTATTTGTATGCATGCCTTCGGTTGTTGTTTTATACGCTAGATAAGATGGATTTCGTAACGAAGCGTCTAAGGGTAAAAAAAGTTCAGTATTTATGCAAGAGCACTTGCCCACTTGGTTTTGGATTCCTTAATGTTTACGAAAGTTCAATAAATGTATTTCATCATAGTCACTTACGAGGATACAGGAGATATAGTTATGCAAATTGAAGACCCTTAGCGAAATTGGCTGACGGGAAAAGCCTCTTCAAATTGATGGAAACAATCTTTAGCATTTGAAGTCATAAGGTCGTATTCTCAGAAGACAATAAAACGAAATTCTTAGAATAACATTCTCTGTCTGAAATTCCTACTAAAGCTAAATAATCATTAATACTGAGAGTAGGAAGAATGCTGTAAATTGATACAACCAACTGATTAAATAGAAAATGCAAGTGAATGCCAAGGATGTTGAATTAAGAGTAAATTGAGACAGTGTGATAATGTCATACCAAAGAATCTTTACTCTTATTCTTCCACAGTGTCTGGTCCTCTGCTGCAAGAAATTCCTCTATAAAAAGCTCCATCTTGCTCACGTCTACTTAGCTTAGATACCATCAGACAGATCAGTGCGTTAAAAGCATAACATCGTTAAATAGGTACCACATTTTCTGATTGTATCATGATATTCCTTTCGCTGAGGCAGCAAGTAAATATTGGTAATGTTTTATGGTTATTTACCACAATCCAGTTTGGATCTTTTTCGAATAAGGAACTTTAAAGGTCAAACAAATGCACTTCTATTTTACATAGTTTAGAGTGTGGATTTGTGTATTCCCTTGATAAGGCATTAGGAAGATTTCGTAACATCCTTCGACGAAAGTAAAAGCTGCAACATTGTGCTATTTTATTTGAAAATTGAGACGAAGGATTTATCTGCTTGTATCAAGAATATTATTGTTAGTCTGGCGCTTCAAAGTAGGCTTCTAGGTGATAAATATTTTGAGAAAATTAGCTAGGTACGTGGAAACGTCTAATTATAGACTGACTGAAATGCTAACACAGTTTTCGATGGTTTTGTTGTAGTAAGCAGGTGTTATCAATGATGTAGGTATGCGAATTGGTTTATTTGTACAAAAGACAGTTAAAATAATTTAATTTGTCTCGATTCCAGATAGAAGGTCTATTGTGCTTGTGGATTGATGGCTAGGTTGGTAGATGTAATGTGCTAGTGCGGAATTCCATGGTGTATTGCTTTTACTGAATTTGCAGAATGGTTAATCTACCTTGGCTCACTTTACTTCCTCATTTCATTCTGCTTGTCTTTCACCATTACAGTTTAATCGTCTTTGGGATCCTCATTGAGAGAGACAGTTGCAACAAATTCTAAACTTTGTTCTTTGAATTAGTGTTGTTTTCAAAAACATTATTAAATAATTGCAGACTCTGACCACTCCTGTTTCTTCTTTTCACTTCTATTTTGCAGGAGTAAGTATAGATCTGGCTAAATAATTTATGAGCAACTATCATCTTATTGATGTATCAACTAACAAGAATTTAGGCAATCTCGTTCTACCGAGTTTGTGAAATCTCTTGTGAATTGAAGAAAATCTCTTGAATTTAAATCAAGATCATTTAGCTGCTCGTCCTACCGATATAGACCATTTCCATGGTCCAATTTCCTTGATGTTCCCAGCAGCTCAACTTCTTATTTAACAATATCTTTCTAGAGATTTAAGATTAAAGTTTCTTTTATTCCTTGACAGTCAGATGCTTTTATTTGATTCAAATCTAATTAATTTCATCGGCATTAGATAAACTTTAATAAGCCCAAAGCAATAAAAAGTCTTGATTTGAATTCAGCTTCCTTTGTAGATTCTGTAGTATAGTTTTGCATTCCATCATCCATTGAGATTTGAGAATAATATCGTCAGCAATGACGATGCATTTTTTATCTCGTGAACGCATTCCTTATTGAAATATATTGTTTTATCGTGAGACTATCAGAAGTACAACCCGTAGAAGTAGATGGAGAATATGTTTTCTGAAATAGAAATGCTAAACGTAGTTTCCCTAGACTCTAGTCAAATATATGCGAAAGCTCTATTCTGTCAGGGAGTAATAAGAAGTAAACCCATGCAGAGCAAATCCTATTTTTTCATGCAAGAGTTGTCAATATAAGATTTCTATTAGTAAAAACGGCTGGAAAGAGATAGGGCATTGTTGGGAATTATATTGACTTAACTGATTGTTCTTATTCAACTTGAACTAATATTTATTTAAAGTGAAAACTCAGACGTTGGTGGGGTTCTCTTTTAGTTGTGTAAAATACTAGCAGTATTCACAACCTAGAGAATTTTACGATTAAAAAGTTCAAGTTCTTGATTCTAGTATACTTTTTCAAAAATAAAGTACTATAGTGTGTCGATCAATTGTAGCTTGTTTAAGTCATGGTCGTGTATTTTATGTAGTTTGTTACAGTGAATACATAAATCTAAGAGAGAATGTCATTCTCAGACAGAAAGCATCTTTAGTGAACAGACATCAATAACAACGCCTCCATCGTGCCTCCAATTTATTTCTATGAAGAAAAAGGGGCGGCTTCATGCAATTTCCTTTCCCTACGGTCTCTGTCACTCAGTTTGTTGTGCAATGTCAAATCTGTTGTTCGAGAAGAGAAGAGAAACCAGAATGCAATGGAATGAAGATCGCATTGTAAATGTAAACTGATAAAATGTATTATTATTATTTATACATTTTGAATATGCATATATTTTCAATGCAGTGTAAATGTAATTGAATATTCACATGCATATTTGTTTACCCCATAGAGAGTTTCTGCCGTTCTAATGCTTATCACATAAACAATGTTAATGTTCAATTACGTGCATACAGATAGTGATTGTCTGCTCGGGTAAAAAATATCATTTTCTAATCCAGTAATAGTTTCTAGGGAGTAGTAAGGTATAATTGTAATGCAGGTCGGATTCGGAACATGTTCTACTGTCATGTATCTCTGTATACGTTGTAACAAATGTAAACATCAAGTTGAATATTTTTTACTACTGCAGTTACTGCACACACATCACATCTTGTATGTGCTACTAATATGCAATGGCAAGATTGTGAACAATCATAAAAAATCCTTAGAAAGGTAATAATAAAGCATACGTTGGAACGAAATGAAAACCTGCTATGCTGCTGAAATGCAGACTGATCGGATGCCCGACCACAATGCACACACACATGTACAAGGTGCACCGATAAAAAAGCTAATAAATGTTTAAACTTTATGGTAATGATCTCTCATTCACTCACAATCTAATCAACGACTATCATATAACTTATTGAAAGGTAAGCCATTAAGCCACTGTATTACTGTCAGCCTCAGAGAACAGCAATTTAATATTCCTTTGATTTTTATTGGTTTCAGATTGCATTACAAGTTTATGGCTTTATTTATTTGTTGCTGCATCTTTCCCATTATTCCTATCTTACCCGTGTACAAGAAACTATAAACTTATTGTTTAACTACCTTCATTTTTAAAATTACTACAATACAGAAATTATTAGTATGTATCATTGTCAGCTAATAAACGGATTTACTTCTGCATATCTTCTACTAAATCTATATTAGACATACTTTTTATCCATGTCCGGCTTTTGTTAAGACAAATGTGGGGAATTACACTTCTTTGTTCGACCATTAACTCCTATCTATGCATCTTTTCTAAGATCGAACATTTTTATACCCAGAAAGTACTAAGGAGTGCATAGTGCATACAAAGTGCATCATTATAATTTAAATAAACAATAGCAATCAACCATTTATTATAGAATTGACATTTGAAATATATAATACCTACCAGTTCATAACTTCACTTGTAAACTTGCATAGGTATATAATTAGAGTAGTTATTAAACGCGGAATGCATTTGCAAATACAATCTATGAGATATGTACCTGTTTAGCTTTGTATAGACTGACTTTATTTCTCCATCGGACAAGTAGGAATTATAGATCATCAAGTAACATAAAGCATCTTAAAATATTTCTGATGAAGATTTTTAATTCTACACCATTAAGCACTAATCTTATTATTTATATACCGTTTCATAAGGAATTTTTCTACAATTAACGCTAGTAGTGCTCAATTTTTGCTGAATATTAAATGAACTTTTATTGTTTGTTTAAACAGAGATCTATTTCTTTAAATATTTTATCTTTCATATCCAGCTGTCTACGCATTAGAGATAGTGCCAGCGAATCCATTAGCATCATTTGAATAATTGTCAATAAAAGCCATTAACATTGCTAAAAGGTCGGGAGAAGGTGTACTTGACCCGTCTGTGTTACTTATTACTACTCTGGTTAGTCATACCTGTCACATAGGCACATCACCTTTCATCGCATGAGAAATTTTATGGAGAAGTTTTCATTTCAGTGTACAGAAGCAGCAGGTAGTCTTTTAATTGTTTAGCATTCCTTCCATTACAATGAGCTGTGTACAGATAGACACACTTACAGCTTGTATGTAGTATGTATTGCTAAATTATGTTATGATATGAATAAGTCCATTAATTTCTTACAGTTTATATAAATTACATCCGTAATGGGCGATTATATTTAAGCTTTAGTATCTCTGAGGGAATATTATATAGTTTGACAAAAGTTTAATAAATGTAGTGTGCATAAACGATGTGAAGTTTCATTGTGGTTTATTAATGCTGATGGTGTTCCGCATCTTGTAAACTTAATGAACCATTAGCTCTACAGTTTTTCTTTAATACCTATTATAAATAAAATTCTTCCACTAGGATCGAAAAATGTTGCGCAATGCATTCATTGCCCTTGTGTATAATTCTTATTTACAACTAACTTATGTTTTACCATTAGATAGGATTCATGTCCTTAGTCATGAGTTCCAGGGAAGCAATTAAAATGTAGCATGTAATTCCTATGTGTGGTAGGTAAAGGTTTCTGTACATACATTGAATCAACGTGATTTAAAGAGATCATTCATTCGAATGAAATAAACAAAGTACATAACAACAGTACTAATAGTGGTTGACCAAAATTGTTGTTGTGCAAGTTGTGTCTGGTTCGTGCACAGATAGTAAGTAGGTACATTTATGTTTCTTGTCGTGCACATAATCCTTCGGGCTTTATTTTAATGGTATATTAACGAATAACAAATGCAGTATCGTCATTCTGTACAAAGTACTCTGCACTAAGAATGAGTCCATTATATGCATTATTGTAGTTAATAGGGGCATGGTGGAATGAATTGCGAGCATAGCATACATATAATAGAATAGGGACTGTTAAGAAATTTGTCTAAATATCTGTATGTAGATGGGTATCGGTCGTAAGACTTGAATGATAATGTAATGTACTATGGAAAGTTGAGTTAATTTAAAAGCACAACTTGCATTTACAGCAGATTAGTGCACTACGGTTCTGTATATTTACTTTTGAAAGATGCGGGAGTTTGTATTTTCATGGTGACTTTGGCATAACACCCTAATGGTCTACTATATCAGATAGTGGAATCAATGCCCTCACTCATGCATGCTTTTCCCTTTATTTTCTTTCCAGTCCAACTTCAACTTATTTCGGTGGAGCAGAGTCGGCGAATGTCACTAAATTGCTTAAGTGTATTGCATTATTTATATACGCTACACACACGTCCTCTGATTTTACTCTGAGAAATTAACACTTGTTTTATATTAGGTATTAGTATAGATATATAAAATCTCTGAATAAATCCTCTTGTTTATTTCTCGTGATTATTCTTGCTTAAATAATGCTACATGGTTGTAAATTACAATGTGAAAAATAGAATGAAAACGAGATACGAAGTGATACGGTGTGAGTAAAGGATGCACTCATTGACTTGACTCCGTGTAATCTCCCTCTAAACTAGACTGAATCATTAATAAACGCGTAGGAGAAAACTGTCTTCAGTTTCTCTCAAAGTTCCACTTTAAATCTTGTAATTATAATCCACAAGGCGAAATATCAGAGGCAGTGCAAAATTGCACAACTTAACATAAGTAACAAAACAACGGTATAGTATTTACTGTGAATGTGACTTGTGACAAGACACTTTATGTTTGTTTAAATTCCAGTGGCTTAGCTCTGCCTAGTTTACATACATAGCTACTTGAATTTGCAACATTCTGTCTGCATTACTTATCTGGCTGCACGATATGCATAATTCCTCAACAAACTAACAACATCTTTCTTCGGTTTTCCTGCAATACAATCTCTGCAATAATCACTGTAATATAATATTTTCGTGTCTAAATTTCCCCTTTGTGTTTATCACTAAGTCGCATCCATAACTAATTTGTCAGAAATAAATTACCTTAAGCATACCAAGGATTTCAGTTTCTCTGTTTTGCTTAACTTCACAATAAACTAAAACTGGAACAGATTGTTTTAAGTGTGCTAACAGCACCTAGATGCTGTAATTAATTTTGACCCAATTATTTATTGTCGTGATTCCATCTGCGTAGTTCATCCAAATGATATTCCATTATTTTGCTTTAAAGTTTAAAGTCAGTTTACAAGTTATTAATTACAGTTATTATATCACGATTAAAAAACTAATAGGTTAAATCTTGTATCTTAATTACCACCACAAGCATTGGAAATTTGTAGTTGAATAGCATTTTGAATGGGAAACATGCTTGGAGGTAGACGAGATATAATTATTTGGAATATACGGTAAGTAGTGTCTAGAAAATACGGTAAGTTAAGAAAGTACTTGCGTTAATGTACGCTACACGCGTATCAATCTCATCATTTATGGTATGTGGAAATCGAGAATTTTCATACACTAGAGTCCAACAATTAGCGCCTATATAACCACAACAGATAGCTAATACAATAAGTCGACTTAACTATATGTCATAATAATATAATGTTATTAATCCAGTAGTGTAGGAAAACTTTTGGAGCAACTACTATACTACTAAGTAATTGTACTACATCAGTATATATATAGAGTAACAGTGCACTGAGAAACGAGAGCAATTCAATGAAGTGCATCTTTTGGGAAAGGTTCTGGGATTTAGTATTCTTGTCTGTCGTGGCCACTTCGTCTTTTGGCTTGGCTCTTGCCGGCGTTATCAATACATCTACAGAAGTACAAATACTGAGTCACATTTGTTTAACTCAAAGAAATTGCGTATACAGAGAGCTAAACTCAACTTGCTTAACTGTAACTCTGTAGGCATTCGTACAAATGGAAACAGCAGTAAATAAAATTGTGCCTCCGCCTTTCCTATTCATGTTTCCAATAAGTATAACTTACTATTACTCATGTGTATATTTGTATTTCTACTATTTTACTATCCCTACAGAGATATGAAATGAATCTATATAAGATATAACACGATATAGATGTCAAAGGATGGGTTGCTTGGCCTGTGTCTGTCTGATTTCAGTTCAGTTGGCAACGCTTGATTTGCTGGCGTATCTTACTTCACCCCCACAAGTCATTCAAGCTGAGTTCTCCGTTGATATGAAATTAGCAATACAGTAACACATCACTGAGTTCAACAGAAGCATGACATACATCAAAAAGTTCATAATCAAGGATTAAAGTTCGAATAGATAGTAACACATTATTGAATGCCATGACAAGGCTTTTTGTAAGCATAACTATATTACAATAAGTACATTTTCAGAATTGTGTGTAATGTATTTATGTCAGTAGTGAAATCTCTGACAAATAAGAATCAGGGTCATTTACAACAGACTACATATTACTTTAAATGTATCAGAAGAAGAATTTAATTTTCAATAAGTCGTACTTATCGTATTACGTCTGTATCTCTAAAAGTAAATGCAATAAGGTTTCCAATAAATGTATTCCTGCTTTTAAGATGTTTTTCAACAGTTTACTACAACTGAGTAGAGTCGACTTCCAGTTGATTTGATTTCATTCAAATTGGCTTGCCAATGCGATTTCAGCAGTAGTAATCTTAGTGTTTCACATCCACTCTGTAAATTCATGTAGAGAAACCCTACAACTTTATAGCATTATACATCTCTGTAGTTCATAACGAAATATAATGTATATGCATATTATTGTCTATTATCCAAAGGATATTCAGCTGATGTTATCCGAATACTTCCAAATACCAATTGAAAATAATAACAGAAGAAACAGAGGAAGAGAGTTTCGCTAAACATTCTCTTGAGTTAATTCAACTCGACTCTCTGTCACCATATTACATTTTGATCTTGGTTCAGTTGCAAACATATCGGATTTTACTTACTCTACTTACTTGCGATTAAACGAGAAGCTACCTACTTTTATTTCTAAGAGTTCTACGTAGCCAGCAACTGATAAGAGTAAATAGAATAAAACATCTGTTATGCCTTATAGTTGGGTGTTCTCATATACTCATCATGTACATATAGTTTATGCAATCGGTCCATGTATCTGTGGACACAGATTGGTAGCCATATGCACAAACAACCGAAAATACTAGTGGATCAACCCAAACTTCCAGATTGAGAGAGATTTCATCCAGGAGACCAAGGATATTCGTCCTCTTCATTAAATAACTCGGAGGCAGGAGATGGAAACCATCTTGAGAGAGGAAACCAATAATCATTCTATCATCCGGCCAACCATATAAAATCTTTTCGTAGAAAGCTGACTTTCACCCTCCTTGAAGTGTTCCATCAAATATGCAATATATTGGTATAAACTGTCCTAGTGTCTAGTGTTGTGTTCAATTGAATATTCAATCATCGTTCTTTCATAATGTCTATAGGAAGACTCAAAACTCAAAACAACTTCAATACCTTGCCTTCCTTTTTAGAACAACAAATATCTTTCGGGCAACCCTTATTGCAACTTGCTTTCCAAAATTTGCAGTATGTAAACCTTTTGAACTCAATATGTTTTCTCAATGGACAGAAAAAGGGTACCCGTTGCAATATAATGAACTTTTCCTGGAAAGTTCTTGGATTTCTATTCTATCCATTGAAAAATATATTATATTCGCTCGCCAGAGAAGAGTAAAAGGTTGAAAGAAAATATGTTTTGGAGAATTTGGTGGTTTGCCTTCCCTTTTGATTTTCCATACTCAATTTGTTGACTGCGATGTTTCAAGAGTGCTGTGGCATGTAACTTTGTTTCCCTGGCCTATGTACTTAGGAACTCTGCCTACACACAGTTTGAGAGTTCAATGTGACTGAAGCAATTTAACAGTTGAGTCAGAACCATTGACATCTTATGACATGACGTAACCATTGGCACGCACATCCGACAGTGTGCTTTAGAAACATTGATTTTCTTTCATGATATGTAAGCTCGGTTCGGATACTACTACACAAAGACACATGAAAAGAGGCACGTTCGGCAGAGCAAACGTGTTTGGGCCGCGGGCTGCTTTGTCAGAAAACTATCGTTTGCTTTTAGCTGCTACCAGTTCACAAACTAATTAGTAAATCTCATTTCGAGCAAAGTGTTATTTTAACGACATCCTCATGTGTGCTTAACTTGTCACTCGGGACATTTATTTCAAGAGAAAAGACAAATGACAACTTTTACTTTCTTCATCCGATCCGCTGCCTGCATATTACTCCAAACTGCAAGTGATAGAGTTCTACCAATAATAACTTGACAAAGCAATAAGCATCTAAACGAGAACATTCTCATTTGAGTCACTCCTTTATTAACAAAATACCGGGAGGGAAGGAAGGACTAATAGTCAGCTTGGTTCATTTTATGTCCGATATCCAATATATTTTATGGCATTTTCAGTTCTACCACTTAAGATACCTTAGTGTACCTAAAGAGATAATTGTGTAACTTTGGCAGATTTACAGTAGGAAGAAAATGTTAGCCTAGAGCTTTCTTCAGGCTGGCAACAGGCACTCTCTGACACTCAATACGACACTTAATCGCTGATTTTATTTGCTTTGCGGATATAAAATAAACTAGTTACCAATATTAAAGGTGTTTTATTACTCTCACTGCTTGACTTACCCATAGGCTCTACCCTCTTCAAACTATTACTCATTCCCAAAACTCTTCTTACGAACCCATCTAATTGCAACGCGAGAAAATTACTTCGAGAACCTTCCATATTAGCTCTCCAGTTCCAAAAGCCATCGGCCACTTTGTGATTAAACTTCAAACATGTTTTCATAGTTATGTTTGATCTCATCTGAATGACTAGATTGGAAAACTGTCATTTATTAAGGTTAGCCCTTCTCTACTGATTACGTAACCATACTTCACCAAGCAATGTATGCATCTAAAATTGTTTTTCTTGACATTAAAATCTTTAACGTTTTCACAGAGGGGCCATTAATGCAGCCTACTGTGTCTTATTTGCCAAATATTTTAAGGTTAAGCACCCTCAAGATACTTTCGCGACAATGAGGATTAACAGGCATAACTTAACGATTATTCCTTTTTGACCAAAATGTGAATGCTCCTAAATTCCAAAATTTCCAAATCAGTCTTAATCTACTAAACCTTATTTTGTCATCTGTGCATCTTTGCTTTTTACAATGCAGGTACTATTCTAGTACAGAACATGAACTTTGAAATATCGTGGTGATAATATAAACATAATATATGCTGAGAAAAGAGTTATTCTGCTCGTTTACATTTTCTCTCGGATTATCTGATTGCTTCGATTTCAATCACTCTTGCCATCTGTACCGTAGACCGATATAAAATTACAAATTACTAGAAAGAGTTTAATTACCGACGCTGAAAAATCAATAACGAGGAAATCACTAGTTTATAATTGGTGCAACTTTATTAATTGCCAAAACCCACTACGTATCCCTAGGGTGAACCACTACACTACACTGCAGATGGATTACATCAAATACAAGTATCAATCATTGTTGTTGCACTTATAGGTATCTAAGTGGCTGTTCTTGTACAAAGTACTGATATTATTACAGAGCCTAGAGAGATGTTTGAAGGATACTATTTATCAGTATCCTAATATGAAATATAAAATCCGCTTTCTAAAATCATTGCATTTCCTGAAGTGATAAAGAAATTATAACGTTACCATACTGCTAATAAATATGACATTAAATGAAGACAGATTGCATACAGCTGACTGAACTGACTAACTGACAGATACCACCACAAGAATGGGTAAATGTATAGTTTGACTTTGACTCTGTGATTTGAGTGACTGAGCCGAAAGTTAATTGAAGTTTGAATTGAATTGCATCTTCCTTGTTCTTGTCTGTCATTCATAATGGAGTGACAGAAGAAGATGGGAGATACATGATCAATCCCCTAACACGAGAGATAGCATATCCTACAAGTGTATGGAGTGTGTAAGTAATATTTAATGAGAGTAGATTGTATAGATTCCGACAGATATCAATCTTTTACTTACTTGTGAAACGTGTGTAGCCATGAGGTGGTCTCATTTTCCTCTCGGCTCACTAATGTGAAACTAATACTACAGTGCAGTGAGCTGTTTTCTCTTTCAATAACACAGTACAATAATTCGGGAATGTGAGCTAAACTGTTTAATAACCCAAACCAAACAAACTGAGAACAGGCTGAGAGTGAAACTATAGTGCAGTGTACTAATACAACGGGAGTGAGATAGCGCCAATACGCAACATAATTGAGTAGTGCTCTCAGCAGTAGGCACAATGTGATATTGAACGTAAGTGAAGTTTAGTAAATCTGTTTGCCCATCCGGGCAAGTCGAAAAACTGGTTAGTAGGTTTTCTTCGTGCACTTACACTTGAGTCCTGAGACTAACTATATTAACTAGTAAGTACAACAAACATATCGTACCGTAGTTTCTCGAATTCGTTCTGGGGTAATAATACCTAAGCTGCCTAAATTAAAAATTAATTTAACTTTTTCTTATTATGCAACTAAAATCTACATCTTGATTTTCCCTGAGTATTCTAATTCTAATCTATCGACAAAAATCGTCTCAAAGCTGCTATTCGCAGTTTGGTGTGTTCAGAAACCATAAACTATTAAATTTAGATTAAGGTGCGAATTAACAGGTATATGTACCTAGTAGTCGAAATTGGAATGACTGGATTTTACAGTTTCCCTTTGTTATGAGGTTGATAGTTAATATTGTATTATAATGATACTGTTAGAATGAGTTAAGGTAGCCAAATGAGAGGCTAAGAATGGTGAGTGAAATAAGAGGATTTTAATAGGTATTTGCATGCATAATTAAATGAGTGGGGATGTTTAATAAGGGAAATACGATTGGAGGATGCTTAGCCACATACATACATGGAGAGACCAGTTGAAATGGGTAGTGCCATATAGTAGCGGAGTCCAGGCGATGGCAAAAGTTCTGTCATCCAGTTTCTACTTGGCATGGTGCTGCATAGACTGGGCTGCTTTTCAGTGTATGTGTAGTGTTCTTAGTTTGTATAGTTGAGTGCCCACATGTACAGACGAAGGAAAGGCATAACACAAGCTCACTCAACTCACAAGGAGCTCAGTCAGCTTTCAGCTCGTCTTCTTGCATCTTCTTCGTTGGGTTTACTTGCAATCGTTGGTTTGGTGAACTTGTAGCGACTCCTCTGCTGGTTCTCTGTCGAGTTTCTATGAATGTACCATACCGTAAATATCTGGTCCTCCTGCCAGCACAAGTTGAGTCTGAGTTGGTAGTTGGGACTGGTAGTAGAGTTCGGAGAGTAGATCTCTTCTTATCTGTCTCGTCTTGAGCATTATCTCTCTGTCTGTGGGTTGGTTTGCTAATATTATAGCTTTGGTTTGATTTCTTCCTTCGTCAGGGAGTGAATTTAATTCATTCACTTTGTCCTTATGTACTTTACTGTTTACTGTAGGGATTCCGTTAAATAGTTTGAGCAGACCTCTGTGGTTTACTCTCCTGTGTGTTCTTTGGTTGACGTTGACTCCTTCTATATAGTAAACAGTGTAAGGAAATCGAACTTCTTCGACTCTGCCTTTGAAAACTGTATTTTCTCAAAGAGAACTCGAAAGTTTAAAGTCAACTTCTAGAAAAAAAGATGATTTCTTGTGGCTGTGTACGACGTAATATGCACGAGTCATCAAAGTGTATATCTACACGAGACTTTTTTCTGAATCTCACTCTTCCCCGCCAGTGAACTGAACTACATACTACATTATACAACTAGCCCCAGAGATGAACGAGATCACTCCACATTTCACAAGTCTTCCTTTGAATGCCAATGAGGAAACAACAAAGTCATAAACACAAATTATAATTTACTTAGAAATTGGTTTAATAAGAAAATCTAGATAGAACTTTTTTTCCAAAGACAAACAGTAAAAAGAAATTAGTTTAGTACATCAGCCACATCACTTAACTACGAGTGACGACGCAAATAAAAGAAGACAGTGAACTGAACTGATGTATACTGGAAACAAGGGATTTTAAGTTCATAAACGAAGAGAGGACGAGGCGAGAGTCCCAAATTCCCTAAAGAACATAACAGTAACAGTCCATTTAAAAATCTGTATAAAGCATAAGACAGAACATTTGTATTCCAGACAAGAAACCAACAAAGCGATTGGGTTACCATCATCTAAAAACCCTAAAAATCCTGCACAAACTTGTACATCGTATTAGAAAAGATAAAACTACTTATAGTATCTATAACTCTATAGTTGATCTTTTTTGGCAGGAATCTCAAAACAGTAAATACTAAGTCTTCAAACATAAAATCCATTCTAAGCAACTCTCGTATTATCTTAGGGACCTAAAGTGTGTGTGTGTAGACACTACTGTTTTTCTGTAATGAAAATGAAATTGAAACTGTGAGAGCAAAAAGAGATAATACAACAAATATATAATGCACAAGAACTGAGAGAAGATGCATTCTTGAAATTCACTTCGTGTAGTGTCGGTTGGTGATTCAAAGTCTTGTAAGATTTTTTCTTACAGTGTCATATACTATTATCATCATTATTATTGCAGAGCTCAGAGGAAAACAACGCAGAGGGCGAAAACTCAAAAAAGACCAAGAAGAAAGCACTAATACATTTACATGAGAACAGAAGCACTGGACGTTAGAAAATTTTTACGCCTTTCTTTGATGTTCATCTCCACTTGGACTCAAGCCTTTCGTCAGCATTGGTCATCGAAATCCCAACTGAACATAAAATCTACTCAACAGTAATAAAAAGCAATCCAAATCTCAACAATAAGAATAAGTCAAAGTCTCTGCCTGAAGGTTACACTGCTTTTACTTATATTATTCTATATTATTACTCCTTTTCCTGACCTTTTCATTTGACTACAGTGATACAAGACATACAATTGAACATTACGCTCTTGTTCAAAATCGTATCTGTAACATTTGAAAAGCATAAAAATATACAAAGTTTCTATCTCGTCCATGTTCATCACGTCCCTTTGGATTTTCTTTTTACAGCCTAGAACTAGAATCCTCTGGAACTAGGGAGACTATAACTGTGCAAGAGATACAACATTGAATTTCATTTTCAACTGACTCACAGTGTAAAAAGAACATTACAGAACATAACATGGGTGCTTTCCCGAGTTCTACGGCTACTTACTAGAGATAATACAGATACTCTGTCACCAGCCCGTGCAATATTGTGATGTGACAAAGAATGTCATAAGCTTCCCATTCCTAATACTGACTGGACTCCTGCACTTTTACTGCAATCACAAATCGTCAACTGTACTTCCAGATCCTACACAAGTAATTCTCTCCAACTGGTTTAACTACTGGACTCGGCTCAACTGCACTCAACAGTCGGCGACAACTCTTGCTGGAGATTCTTATTATTACTACAAAAGAAGAAACATACCCAAGCTGAAGGTGAAGACGTACCTATAAACGACCATCAGGACAGAATGGGAGATAACGTAACAAATTGCGTCAGGGTTACGAATTCCACTGCCGAATTCGAACTAGCGGATTACAATTCCACCATCACAAATGAAAGCTGCACTCAAAATACTTCAATGGGTTCAGCTGAAATCAACCCTTTCTACTTTTACGAGGTAAGCATACAATTCTTAATTCTCATTCATCACATCATACAGTACTGCTCATTATTACTGCATCTTCTTTTGCGATTTTGTGCTTCGCTTACTTTCTTGGTATTGAAAATCTAATATAATGCTTTACATTTTTAATTATAGTAAGTACTAAGTCCTGTATAAAAATATAAAGAATTATATAGCTAAAAGCTAAAAGTCTTTATACAGTATATAAATACCCCAATCTGCAACCATCCATTTCTCAAAGACGCGATGTGCTAATACTTGTCTTTCTAAAATTATATTATCACTACTCTAATTTTTATAATAGTGGTAGGGAAGTAGTAGAATGCTCATATCAATGCATGTGTTACACAGCTATTACTACTCTATCAGCTATGGTAGAATGTAATGAGTAAACCATTTTAATACACGCACCTTGCATTTACATCGTATAATGGTTAAAGGGTCAAATCTAGATCTAGGAGAATTTGAAGTTAGCATTCTTTTCTTGTAGTGATGCTTAGTATAATGCAATTCACTTCGCTTATAAATTAAAATTTACACAACACAATCTACAAAAGTCAAGTAATCCAGATATAAATCCAGTCAGAATATAATCATGGAAAGATCTTTCAAAAATTGAGCCGTTTGTTTTTACTAAAGGATGAGATATGAGATAATAGGCAAAATCATTTCAAAAAGTTGCTTAAGCGGTTGTTTGTATTGATCTATTATACCCATTAGGGTTAGTACTTAACTTACTTATTCTGCACCTCACGTTCACGTTACAAACCAAGGAAAAATGGTACGAGTAATTTCTTACAGAAAGTTATAATAATCTGTACAATGGGAAATGATGACTATCGATATATAGTAAACTATGAAATTTTTATTTCAAAACTACTCGTAACAGGCTTTTAAAATTGTAGATAATCGTAAATCGTATTACATTACAGTAATGACAACGGTATCGCTGGTACTTACTTAGCTTATGTATGCGTAATGCACAGCTGTAAAATGAAATTAAGTGTTTTAGCTAACATGAAAACTGATATGAACTAGTTAATCCGAAAACCTAAACTAATGTGTTTACCTCTGTAGATAAGTGGATAATGCAGTTTAGCAATAGATAAGAGGTATAAACCCTCCGCGCACGTTTCCTGGCAGAAAGAAAGCGGAAAAGAGAACAAAGAAAGGAATGAGAGTAAAATATCCATGAAAAATAACTCATAGTGTCATTGTATGTTAACAATGTGTGGACGTGAAGTGGAGTCAGTGATTGTATCGCAGATCATTATCCTTTAGTGCGCGTTTACTATATAGTGTGTGAACGAAGGAGTAAATAAACGCATTTAACTGTAGAGATAGGAGTACGCAAATGAATATTAAGTTATAGAGTCAGTCGTAAACGCAACTGAATTGAGTGCCGTTGTAGCTTTGCCTAGTCATGTCATGTTGTCATGTACTTTAGTTTAGTGGTAGGTAGCTCAAGATGAGATGAGACTTATTACTTTATTATTACATAGCCGAATTTTCAATGAGCTGTAACATTACAATAGTCCATTCAATTCCCAACGATCTCATCTCATTTCACTTCATCTCCATATACAAAAGTTGCTAACCTTAGCTAATATGCGATTCTTCGTGTAGTAGAGCATAGTCTAGAGTTATAGGAATACAAAATATATGAGCGTGCACATAAAATGAAATAAAGTATTGAATAAGTGAAGCGTCTGCCTGCCTGTCTCTCTTTGCATTGCCCTTCCTCCTCCTCGAATGTACGAGGTGATGACATTATCATGATGATAATGGGATTCACTTCAATTGAAACTTCTTTCAAGCCAAGTTAGTGTTAACGTTAACATTTCATCCATATGTATGTAATTTCTTTTTTCTACTTGAGCCGTATCTCAAGCATTGCTTTACTTCTCGCGTCTCTTTGTACCCTTCCACATATTACCTTGAGTTTTACCTTAGGATAACGATAGAAAACAAATTCTACTTTGAAAACACAACATTCTGTTTCGTGAATGTGTGTTTTCTCTCTTAGTGTACTTACATTAGACGGGAGAAGTTACAAGATGTTATTTTATAGTATGCTTAGCTAATCTAAGTAAACGTAACCGAACGAGCTGAACTGAACGCCTCATCGCTAGTCACTTAAGTCAGCCAGCCGTTTTTCTTTTCCTCCTGTGAATGAATATATTTCACATTTGTTTTACACATTCAGATGTTAAAACAGTAGTTTCGTTTTACTTCTTTGTACAATCATCACTAGCTTTGAGATGCACCTCTCTGAATGTACCTACATGAATTCTTTTCATAGTTTGCTTTGCTCCTATTAAATTGTTATATTTATGGTTCGTTGAAAAGACGACAGTTCCGTTCTACTAATGAAGTTGTTATTGTATACATCGTACACAAGATTTTCTGTTTATTTCTTTCTTCCACTTAGATATTAACTACCTATCAACACCATAAGCTTATCTTATTGTATTTGTAAGCAAACGTGTCCAAGTTATGTAACAGTGTAAGTAGTTAAGTTGCTACTCAATAAAAACGAAAACAAAGGTTTATGGGATTTCACTTTGGCTCTTGTCATGTTCCTACGTATTGGTTACTAACAATGTGTCTACACTCATTATTATTATGATCATTGAAAGGCTACAAGTTGCCCAAGTCAAGTCAGGTTAATATTATCAAGATATCACTATCAGTAAGACAATAATCCAATCCAGTTCCAGTTTAGAGTTAATAACTCTTTAAAAGCCTTCAAAGGCAAAAAAACATCTTTATTTGTATGAATTGCCTGTAGTACATAATGGTCAACTTATTCTCAAGTCTATGCAGCTATGAACAGAGATAGGGAACGTATAGAGAACAGAAGTATGTTTATAATTCAATTCACAATAGTCAAGTCAATAATAACAAGGAGAATTGACTCTGGTTAGATTTATGTACATCTCATGCTGATTCCTAAGAGTTGGCGCTTATTCTTGATATTAATATGTGGAAAACTTGGCATGGCATGTATGTATTTATGTTTTCATTCGACTTTCTCTAGTTTGCCCCAACTGACAATGATTGTCTCTGTCTACTGCCTTATTTTGAATTATATGCATTATAAACATGCATACAAGTTTATAAGTGCATTGTACTATAACCCACTACTGCACTGTACTTTATAATACTACACATCACATAATAATTGGACTGCCTAGATTTTGTTCAGAGAAAATAAAAGACTATCTAGCTTGCAATTGCTCTTGTCTGCAATTGTCTTGTCTTGACTACGTAACCACCTACACATACAATAGTGCATCTAGTAACTTGCACTACGAGTACAATGATCATTATAATATTACTGGATGTAATGCTATGCAAGATGATGATGATGATATGATATGATGATGTCTAGTAGTACGAACACTACATATGTATGTAGTAGAGTACTGATGTATGCAGATGATGATTATCGTGATAGTGGTGCTTTGATGCTTTTACATGGTCTGTGTCCTCTAGGCAAAGTTTGAATGAAATGAAACGAAATGAAAGCAAAACCCATCAAACTGAAGCAAACTACGAGCACTCACTCCAATTCAACATAATCATCTTTACGTTGAGTTTGTCCTTCTGGCATCCTATAATTCAGATAATATACAGATAGAAGTGTGTGTCCATGAATGAATGCTATATACCCAAATTGAACATCAAATCACATCACAACATCACTCTTGCCCTAAATACAAATAATAATGTAACGACATGATATTACTTCCATTTGCTCTACTCTCTACCTTTATATCAAAGATAGTAGCCATTTAATGAGCTGCAGAAATATTATATACTATAAGCCTACCTTGCGGAAAAATACTCTTATATAACTCAATGTTATCAAATGGTTATGTATTCTAGGTGTGACGTATGCTTAGCTTACTAACTTGCAAGGTTTTAAATTATAAGGTTTTCTTTACATCTCTTTTTACGTATTATATAACAACCAATTGCTTTGTAACTTATATGAGTACTTTCGAGTATAGTACATTAAAGAACTAAAATTACTAATATCCGTTCTGCTCTGTTCTTTGCACCCCTAGAGTTACAAAATATATTGCATACCCGAGGCAGAACACAATAAACAGTATCATAGCGCCACATCTCCCACCAAATACAATCATTTCCAAAGTTATTGCAATTTTTTGCGTTAGTACCTATGTAGGTATGTACCAGAGAGCACTTCAGGCTTTCCCTGTTATCTCTCCTTTAAAGCCGCCCCAATAATATTATTGCATTATGTCCAATTTAAAGTAGACCGACATTCTGAGATCTAAATTGACGAGTAAATCTTTCAGCTTCCAATTTCCTACTCGAGCAGCTTAAACGGAGCAATTTAAGTCCAATTTTTTCAAAATTGATTTTTTCTGAAGTACATACAAATTCACTTAAATAAGTTACCAAAAGTCTGATTCTATCCAAAAAGTTGTTCAAACTGAGTTAATATATAAATGAAACTAAAGTAGTATCTCTTTTTTTATTGAAGATGTACAATACAATATTTGGACGCATATCCTATAAACTGGCGTACCATAAGTGATATTACAATTTCCATAAGCGAGCTGCAGTTTGCAGATTCACTCAGATGCATTTAAATGATAAATTGCATTGCACTTTTTGTTCTATCTCTATTTAGTGTATAAAGTATTGGGATTGGTAAATGCTATTTGCTAAATAGCCTCGTAGATCCTTCTATGTACTTGCATAGTCAAAATCGTTTATAAACTACCTTACTACTATCTAGCTTTGTTCTGTACATTCCTTGAAACCAAACAAAACACCGAAGGACATGGAAAGCGATAAAGAATTTCAAGAACCACTTAGATCAGATATAAGAAAGAGTACCGAAACAGTTCCGAGTTGAGCAGTAGTAGATAGTGTACCGATAAAAAGATAAATGGGTTATAACACCGAGAGCTAAGCATTCGAGAAAGAGATGAAGAGCGGCTGTATGGATCTTTTATTAGATTTGTTTTGAATCCGGAATAGTTTTTTGGTGTGCATATAGCCTTTGGTTATATTGAAGTAGTTTAGGTAGTAATGGGAATCCATCTTCCATATAAATAAAATATTTAGTATCGTATTTCTAAATGTATTTTTACGTATAGATACTTACCCGGACCTACGATACTAGTAGGCTACAGGGCATATAGGGAATTCAATGGAATATTTATATCCACAAATCTCAATTACAATTGATACGGAGCAGAATGCATTGGGAAATTGGATCAAATATTATAAAATTGGAATTTTTATTGCAGACATTCCTACATAGCTAATATATAACACCTACGTAGGTACATATCTGTAGGTACGTGCTATAGAAACTTTTCTGTAATGTCCTGTATATTCTGTGTATTATGGTCCCAAGCAATCTATTTTTCTATTCAATTGGAAGAACAATGAATCATATGGTACTACACAAAAGGCTTGCTTCGACCAGAACTCGAAGCCGATAAAAACAACGTGTGAGGTCCAACTACACTACAACTCTGCGGGTACGATTTCATATCCGAAGCACGTTACGATTTGCCGACCGATGAATGCTACTTACTTGATTACAGACTGAGCTCAATGACCATATGTTTCGCGATCTGACGTAAAAATCCTTACGACATTAACTTCTAACGCGGAAACGAGCTAATATAAGACGCGTCGCTCATTTTAACCATTCATATTATTAAGCATACGTACTCATCAACAACATAGTAAAGCAATAATGAATTCTCATCTGGAATGCTTTACTTTGTTTTATAAATTAAAAATACTAAAAGTGGTTTAAAAATTTCGAATTTTTTTAATGTAGAGAATTTTTTCTGTATCTGATGACACTAAAATCTAATTTTTGTAAACAGCTGTCGTTAAGACATTGACGTTAGACCGGGCCACATATAACTGAATGCCTACATAGGGTGACAGTACAGCTGAAATATAAATGACAGTATAGCCAAATAAGGACGACCGCATATCGGAATGTAAATGACTACAGCCGAAATACGTATGAATGTATAGCCGAAATGCGGATGACTGGTAAATTCGATAATTTACTGGTAAATTCGATAATTTACTGGTAAATTCGATAATTTACTGGTAAATTCGATATTTTACTGGTAAATTCGATATTTTACTGGTAAATTCGATATTTTACTGGTAAATTCGATAATTTACTGGTAAATTTGATAATTACGAGTAAATTCGAAAGTTTACGAGTAAATTCGAAAATTTACGAGTAAATTCAAAAATTTACAAGTAAATTCAAAAATGTACGAGTAAATTCAAAAATGTACGATTAAATTCAAAAATTTACGATTAAATTCCAAAATTTACGATTAAATTCCAAAATGTACGATTAAATTCCAAAATGTACGATTAAATTCAAAAATTTACGAGTAAATTCGAAAGTTTACGAGTAAATTTGAAAATTTACGAGTAAATTCAAAAATTTACGAGTAAATTCAAAAATTTACGAGTAAATTCAAAAATGTACGAGTAAATTCAAAAATTTACGAGTAAATTCAAAAATTTACGAGTAAATTCAAAAATTTACGAGTAAATTCAAAAATTTACGAGTAAATTCAAAAATTTACGAGTAAATTCAAAAATTTACGAGTAAATTCAAAAATTTACGAGTAAATTCAAAAATTTACGAGTAAATTCAAAAATTTACGATTAAATTCCAAAATTTACGATTAAATTCCAAAATTTACGATTAAATTCCAAAATTTACGATTAAAGAACCAAATCTGATTTCCGCGGTGACCCCGGCCCCACAGCCATAAAATTTGAATATAAATTAGATCAGGGGGACTCGGCCCCAGATATTTCAATAGTGACGTCATATTTTCAAAATGCTGGGCTATAGCAACACGATTTTTGATTTTATGTGACTATAGAAATGGGTAACGACAAGGGACGAACTTGCTTGGTGTACACATACTATACCAATGTGTTTCGAACATAACTATGACAGTCCCTCCCCCTTTAGGTGAAGTCAATAGAATGTTTTGCTCTCTTTCTGCAGCCAGTTTGAACAGGAAAACTGGGTGCAGGCCCATGGAAGATCAGCGGCTGTATCCATGACCACAGACTTTTTCTCAGCTAAAGGCAAACTGAATGCACCCACTCCTCAAACTGGCTGCAGAAAGATGCTGAAATTGGTTATTGGCATTACCCAAGAAGCATAAACTGTAGTCATAGCGCTGTATAAGGAGAGTCCAGTAGCGAATTTTGCTATTTAGATTTCTGAAGATTTATAAGGGATTTTTTCTGAGAAAAGTCCCTTATCTCTACCTTGGCTATAATGCTTCAACACTGATCATCCCACTCCAGCATCCAAGTAATCGTTCTGCATTTATTCCGTTTTCAACTACATAGCAACCACACTAAGTTGGATATTTAGTGATAAAATTAGTGAAAAATGTCCCTTATAAACTTTCAAAATCCCTTACCGGAAGTTCTCTATTGGGCTCTCCTTATACAGTTTATGCTTCTGGGCATTGCCTAACATACATTGCCAAGATGCGTCAATTTTGTTATTCTAGTAACGCATTTTATATCAACACCATTACAAGGTGAATCCATAAGAGGCGTTTTCCCGATTTTTGCACCCAATTCATATTCCACTTACTACCACAGAGAAGTAGATACCCCACCACCCAACCAAATAATCATTGTTACTTGGTCTTAGGTGCTTGCATCTCTGTGACATCCACGGAATTATATAAGTATATAGGCTGGAAGAATAATACTATAGGACAGATAGTGACAGCAAGGAGATCAAAAACGACTGTGCGAAACTGGGAGTTGTTATATGCAATACATGATGAAGCTTGTCAGCTAGATAGAAACGGTAGATGGCATATTTACTTAGCAGGCATATGCATACAGCGCAAATATGCCATCTACCGTTTCTATCTAGCTAACAAGCTTCAGCATGTATTGCGTATAACAACTCCCAGTTTCGTCAATGTCGTTCGTGCTCTACAGCTTGTAGTACTCATATTACATGGCTTAGCAGTGGGTTGGTGACATCATAGGTAGAATTCCAATCGGGTGCAAAATCGGGGAATATCACTCAATGCCTTCACCTCAAGGCTAGTAGAAAATAGGTCTGGAACACAGGAGGAATTCTCTTATAATGTCCTTTAAGAAATCACCCGCTGGCCAACAAAACATTTATCTGACCTAAACACAGCTGAAAATAAATACGCTGTATACGAATCCACTCGCACCAAATATTCACCAATAGTACCAGCTTGTGCGGGTAATAAATATTACATAAAATTCGAATTTTCACAATTTAATCCGAAAACTCGGATATTATGTAATGTTTATTACCCGAATAAGCGGGTATTATTGGTGATCTAATATTTGGTGAGAGTGTATTCGGATGCAGCGTATTTATTTCCACTTTTTGTGTTGAGGTCGGACAAATGTTTTGTTGGCCAGCGGGTGATTTCTAAAAGGACATTACAAGAGACTTTCTCCTATGGTTTGGAATTCCTAGGCACTTCTGAATTTTTTGTATGTAAACCGATTTATGACGTCACACGGTGAATTTCATATATATTTGCATGGGGCATCACCATAATGAAAGTGCACGTCAAAAAATTAAAATAATTTTGTCTAAAATATTTTTCTGCGCCATGGAAATGTATAGAAAATGTCGCTGTGTGACGTCACAAATCGGCTATATTACCAAAAAATCGAATGAAATGTCAACATGGGTAAAATGGGGGGGGGCAGACACACATACATACCCCCGGAAATTATAATATAGTATAGAAGTGTCAACATGGTAAAATGGGGAGAGGGTGGACATACACATAATACATACATACCCCCGGAAATTATAATATAGTGTAGATGTTAACACAAACAGCCGATAAAGGATTGCTGCATATTATTAGATGTCCATAGTTACCATCATAGAGAACCTTATCAGAAATGACGTCATACTCTATGGTAGCAAAGAAAGTAGCATGAAAATCGAAAAACGTTCTTCCGGTTGCTGAAACGCCGAAAGTAGGAAGTGCAGCATGCTGGATTTTGCAAATGTTGTGCTCCAATATATAATCAACTATGTCCCCGAATTTCATATCTTTTGGAGTTTGCAGTATATCGTTTTTATACCGAATTCTTTAAGAGATTTTTATTTCCCTATTAATTACATGCAAAAACCGTCCCTACAAAATAATTAATATCTCTCGTTTGAAAGGGTGCAGCACTCTGGTTCTTGCATGTTTTGAAAATAAGGAATTAAATCTACATCTCAGCAAAATTTCAACTTCATATTCCTTTGCAGTCCCTATTTTAAGATAGGGCCGAATATTACACAAAAATGTGGATTTTGTCCTTTAAAAATTTACGAGTACAGTATACAGTCATCACATTCGGCTATTCAGTCATTACATCATTTGCATTCAGCTCAATATGTTAAGTACATACTATTCATCAGTCGGCAAATAGTAGTGGGCTTCGCGTATGAAATCATACCCGCAGTGTGGTAGTCTCATAGTACAGTTCTCGGCTTCGAGTTCTGGTCGAAGCAAGCCTTTTGTGTAGTACCATATGATTCATTGTTCTTCCAATTGAATAGAAAAATAGATTGCTTGGGACCATAATACATACCACATTATGTATGAGTGTGTGGTAGTATAGTTTTGCTAAGTAATGATTACATCACATTGAATTGACTGGTTGGTTTGGGGCGAGTCTATCCAATCGAACAGATCCTTCAGAACATGAAAATCCATTGGAATTGTAGAGCTCATCTCATCAGAACACTTTTCATCACGTTACCCTAAAGTTTCCTTAACTCCGGTTGAAATGTACATCTCTTTGCCTGCATTACATTACAATGCAACGCTATGTTATGTAATAGAGGTAATAATGTAAGTTTTCAAAGCTTTTCCCGTTAAGAAAGGTTAGGTTAGATAGCATAGACTGACTCATTGCATTGCACTGTCAGTAAGTTGGTTGGCTTTTCCCGTTCCTCTCGTCCATTTTGATACATTCATTCATTTGGACGGACCTATCTGTTTGGCTGTGTTAGCACTTATCCCCTACTTTCTACTACTATCTGTAAAAGTAATGTAAGATAACGATAATCCTGATAGTCGAACCGAACAGAGTAAGCAAAGGAAACGATGCCAAAGAGTGGAAGAGAAGCGAACAACGAAAAGCAAACGAACCGATGTGCTTAACTTGATATTGGCTCCATTTCACTCTTCATTGGTTTAGATCTGCTGGATCTCCAGGCAAAATTTCTAGATTAGCGTCGGATTTGTCTTTGACTCGATTTTCTCTTGTTTGTTGAAATCAGTTTGTCTATCCCTTTCCTTATAGTACCTACTACTATATAGTCCGGTTAATACCCAAAAGAAAACGCGTCCAACCTTTGTCTTTTCATTTAACTAGACTTTCTCAGTTCTCACTGTGGACTCTAGGCAGATGAAACGATTTTTTATAGATATGGACTACTACTTGGTAATACTTGATGTATTATAGAAAACGCCCTGGATTGATTTGGTTTGCACTTACGATTAGTCTATAATATTATATGCACTGTGCAGTGCAATGAACAGCATAACCTCAGCTGATTGCCACTCCAGCCAAACCAAATCCATTATTACTGTTTGCAGTTCATATTAACAGCTTGTGCAAACTCACAAATAACATAAGACTACAAGTACGAACGACAAGTTTACGCTGCTAGAATTTTAAGACGAAACTTTTGTTCTGTATCATTGAGAGTCCACATCCATAATTTTAGATGGCAATGAAAATAATATATTTAATTTTTCAGATGAGTTTTCAGAACACTTCGTCCTAAAAGTTTTCACTTTCACAAAAACTGAAGCTGAATTTTTTACTGTAAAATGTAATTAACATTTAATATGGTGATGATGACTATAGTTTGAGTTGAATGTTTATGTAGTGTCATTATTTGATTTTCGTTAAAGTTATACAACATAAAATGGAATTCGGCAGTTAGTTCGTTGCTAGCTCATAAATAGAACGTTGATAAAAATAAACAGATATGATGTACTACTACTGTATTAAAGCATATAGAATTACTCCAGTTTGTGTGCTGTGGCAAAGTACATATGGAATAAAATGTTAGTTCAGTAAGAGTGGTAAGAGTCATGTTATAGAGTGAATGTAGTTACTTATTTGTAGATGCTTAGGTAGAATACACAAGGGATTTGAAGTAATATAGCAGAAGTTACAATAGAAGTAGTTAAGATGAGAAAGGCTGTTTGTAGGAGATATGTATGCGAAGGCGAAGGCACCCGGCATTAATGTCATAATAATTTCAAGATTCGCAACTCCAATTAGGTGTAACAAGCAACTGGGATGGGGTGGGAGTAGTCCAATGAATTGGCTCCGATGCGATTCACTGCATTGCATTCTATCTAATGTTTTCTTATACTAATAAAATAAAGAAAGATCAAGTCTGCTCGCTGTATGGCTACTTGATACTAGCTTTGTTTGTGTTTGCTCATACATATCTGTCGAAGTGCATTAATGCAAATATTGTTTAATTATTAAATTATGAAACAACGAGTATAGTTAGTCAATTAGTTCTATTTTAGCAATTACTATTCAACAACTCTATAACTAAATACTAGGTAATCTTAATATCGTAAGTAAGATGATTTTAATGCAAATGTCTATAGCATTTAGGATTATTGCACTTCAATTCTGTTTTGCCTTCAATAGTCCTTTCCTGAGAATTGTCTGGAATTGAACAATCCTCTTGATTCTGCTCTCGTTACTAATATTGTCTAGAGTTGGTTACTAAGAATTCAATGTTGATAACACTCGAGACCTGGAGCCTGAGTAAATGCAATGAAATGAAAAGGAAAAGCCCTGAAAGTAGATTTCGCATGTAGTACTCCAAAGTGTGTGGATTATTGGCGAGATATTTGGTAATAAGTTTGCATTAGGTACTGCATATCTGAATTTGTCATATTATACTATTAAGTTTATCATTGACACTTCCTACATGCGGTACAGTTATATAGTTAATAACTATTATATCATTCCTGCTGATCTAAGCACGGTTGGAATCTCTTCTCAGTAGAAATTCCAACTTAACCATATAACATGTCGTCTATGAAGATAGTATAAATTGCATAAAGGATTAACTATATTATTGTCTATATTTCACGTGCTGAAGATATCAAATATCCTTTCGCCTTTACACAATGTAAAGTGCCTATTGCAAATGTCTATGCACTATACAACTTTGTTTTTGCACTTGGCACTTGTAAACTAAATAGTCATTTTGAATAGAATTGTAATGTAGTGACTGTACCATCATCGCATTATTGTGCCATCACGTCATGTTTGTTAAGGGTAACGTTTCAATTGTTAACGGATATCTGGGCAGGTTTTGTAATAAAATCTAGACATTGTACACTACACCAAAGGGAAATCAATTGCTAAATGTACTTTAACCTTATACAATAAAGTATTGATTTATTTCTTATTCTAACTGACATGACCTCTCGTCTATTGTATTTAAGTTGTCATGTCATGCCTATTGTCGTTTTTTAGCTTTGATGTTTTAATGTTAGTATTTTAGCAAATGGATTGAGTACAGTCTAATTGTAGTTTTAGGTAAATGTAGTACCAATCATAGCAGACGTGCGTAGAGTAGAAGGTTTAGATTGCCCCATTTCAACTAGCCTGGCTATGATGGCTATCATGTTGTGGTAAGGTGCCTATTGTAAGTTAAAAGTTGTAGCAGTTCATTGTTCGTTATCTATATCTATGTTAACTATATTTCATTTTTCAATTATGTAAATATTATATTCTTCTTTATTAAAGTAAATGAAAGCAAAAGGGTTCTTTTGACACATACAGTCATTACATGTCATTCAAACTATCACATCACAAGCCAGAAGAACGTCCTCCTTGTACATTTCTTTAATGTAAACACATGTCAGTGTCATAGAATCTTCCCTTAATGTGTCTGTCTCTGTTGACTCTGCATGCTTGCCTCCAATCTATTCAATTTTCATACTAAGCACTGTACGTGCAACGCAGGACAACCCTACATACTTACACATCGAAAAAACGGGTTTGCAAAAGAAAACATATTAATGTAAAACGCATGTGAATTTATAGACTGGAAAATTAAATCATAGCGTCTATTCTTCCTTCTCTTGCTGTAGGCATCTTTTTATCTTTCTCTCTACTGTGTATTTAACTTAATAAACTTAGCGTTGTAGTGAGCATTTCATTAATAACACCATTATAACCACACGGCATTTCTCACATTGAGAATAAAATATTATTTTTACAAGTGGGTAATATCACCACACTTACGCATATACAGAGAGGGTAGGCATTACTTTAATTTACTATTATAGTACCAGTTCAGTTATGTAGAAAGAAACATGGACACATTTGCCTGTCAGAAACAGTGAATAAAGAACAGAATAGCTTCATCTGACAATCAGCCGCAATAGAAGGAGTAATACATAAAAATGCAATATTTTTCATGGATGCTATGAATCTACTGTTTATGAATGTTACCTTTATTATCGTTGGCATTTTCTCAGTTGAACTGTTGTTATTTTACATTTATGATTGTATTGTTAATCTGCGTGGTGTGATGTGCTGTATCTTTCTGTGTATCTATCTCCCTATATGACATCTGATTGTAATTATGGATCTTACGTCCCTTCTCTTTTGTAGGCCCACACTTCTCAGAAAGGAAAAGTGTAAATTGACTGCTGTGATAATGAAAGTCTCGTAATGATGATGAGATTAGCAGAGAATCTTTGAAGCCTGTCCTGGCTCAGCTGGACTGGCCCAGCGTAGCGTGGGACCGTGATCATCATGATTGTCTGTGTGTATAAGTAGTTGTTCCTACATTTTTTGCATATATATATATATATCTACACTACTCAATGCACAATTGGTACAGATATTACTGGTATACGTCTGGCATCTGCCTATTACATCTTCCCTTTATACATAGCTGCATAGGTATGCCAGGATACAAAAAAAAACTATGTATAACTTAACTTTACATAATATGATAACGTTTTACGAGTACGAGTATAAATGTTATCTTATTTTTCATGTTCCTTTTTTTATTAGCGCTCAATTACTAATACACACATATATTTAAACAGGATAAGAAAATTGTTATGCATTTTTGGCAGACTTGCTTCTAAAGTTGAATGGTAGATTTTCCTACAGCCAAGATTGTTATTCCTGTTTTCTAACAGCACTTGTTTATTATAATTAAGTTTTCTATCAGATTTAAAGCATAGCAGTATATGTCAATTTTTTTCTGAAAGTATATATATGTGGTACTTATTATTGCATCATATTTACAGTTTTACTTGCATAGATAACGATAAGCAATATTATGTACTGGTTAGGGCATCGAGTGTCGTATCTGTACACATGATTTTATTTTTACTGAATTATTATAATGCATTCAGAGAGGTAAATGGACATTGCATTACAATAAAAGAGTTGCCACGCCAGACCAGACTCAAACCACAACTGGAAACGTAAACTACTAAACTATGGGAAATAATAATTGAGAAGACGTTTATAAAGAAGTATTACATACCAAGCCACTTAAAATGTGGCGTGGCTCTATCCGTACAGTTCCATTATTTCGACTCGAAGCAAATACCCAAAAGGTAATGTGGGCTTGGGTATGCATAAGCATTGTGTGTACACACAACATACATTGGTAAATTCAAAATCCTTGTTTTTGCTGTTTGTATTTGTCATTGTAATACATTTTGAATCCAGTAATATTCAGTAGTGTGTATTGGCTATTTCTTACCACTTAGCATAGATGTGCATACTATGTGAGCTCCTATTGTGTTCCGTGTGAGTTATTTCACTCCATGTCTTTGTGTATTTGTAAATGCAGAGCCAGGTCTCAACCGATGAATTACGAGCATAGTTTCAGTTTTGAGATGTGGAGTGAGTAATATCTTTTACTACTAACTAACTTTGCTTTGTACAGCTACAAAAGTCAGGTACCCTTATCTGTACATCTCATTTTCATTCTCCCTCGTCCCATCCACTGTACAAGTGTGCTCAGATATATTATTATTTCACTTTGTGTAGTGGAAAGAGCAAGGAATCTTTCAATTGGTAAAGTTACCCAACACTCACTACATCGGGCTATCTGTGTAGCATAATTTGTAGTTAGCAGTTGTATGTTTGTATATAGATAAATAATTGCTCAACAAAGGTCAAAATATTCTATTTTACGAATTACGTAATGTAACATAACATATGGCTATTGTAATACACTTAATGTGTCTGTAGCAAGAAAAAGTAAATACAAGTGAAGGTTTCTTTCTGAAGATATTACTTTTGTTTAAAAAATGCACTCAACCATTTTCGTAAGTTTTCTGACCCCGCAAAATAAATAGATTTGATTAGAATTCAATTGATATTTCAGCGACCTAATTATATGCTACTGCTGCAGTGAGATGTCATCAGTTTTAATCAATATCTCCATCTATGGTCTTACGGTGACAGATGATTATTTTAACATTAATTTGTAAAGAAATATGCATACCTAATTGGGATGCTTTAGTATATGACAAAGTTTGATTGTAGAAAGGACAAATAATATTATTTAATTTACTCTTATATGGTGGTAGTGACACTATTTTGAAACCACATATCGTGTCATTCTTATTGAATTTCTTTACATTTATTTCTACTGAAGATGATAATTAGTTTAAGCATGTTGATTAATGAATCGTAGCGTGGCTGTGCATTGTGTAGGATTTTATTGAACTCAAACGTAGGTACTAATTGCATACCCATATGTATTTCGGTGGGATAGCCAAGTAGATTTATCATTTAGACAGGGCAGGCTGCCCACTGCCCACTTATACAATGTCTATATATAAAAGAAAGGACAGAATTGCCTATTGTCCAACAGTAGATATTCAAAATTGGATGAGGTCGTGAGTGGAAAAGGTTATTTTTCTCATGAGCAAAGTACAGAAAGTGGAAATGAGATCAGAGATCGATCCACACCACCAGAGTAATAAATTAAATCCATTGATTCCATAATAGTCGATATAATCATATGATATTGGTTCATTATCTTCACTTAATGCATAGCCAATCGACATTATCTACGGAATCACCATTTCGCCGAAAATTGCTTTTGCTAGTCAGTTCAGTGGTTAATTTGGTTTTGAATATGGCATTTAAACCTGGGTAGCGTAATAATGAGGGAAGAGAAAGGTACATAAGCGTGCTAATAAAATTTAATATGCAAATCATTAAGGATCTTCTGCTTTTTACCACTGAAAAAATACATAGCCTCACACAAACAGAATGATTTTGGATGCGAGTTGGGATCATGTTTCTCGTGTAGCTTTCCTCCAACGCAATTTCATTTATTTGGACTGGAGCTACGCGATGTGGTCTTGTCGAATGCATCACGCCTGCCGTACTATGTTACCATATTGTAATCATGGCGTGTTTGCAAACATCTTTATACATATTCATGTAAGTAACTAGTATTATCTGTTTCACTGAATTTCTCTAACCTGACACTTTCCTATTTACCATTTTAACTCGAGAATCTTTATTCTTTACTCGCTATGCTCTCTATGTAAATTTGCGCATTCCACAGCAGCAGCGTCACTCTTCTATTACACTAAATTGCCTATGCAATTGGATGCATATCATTTATTTATTATTCATGGAGACAGTAAAGCAAAATGCTCACTTAACTTGACCAGATAATAATCCTCTGCTCTAAATATACATACCTACTTACATTACCGACATATTCGGCGTATTTTACGTTGGCAAGAATTATTTTATTGCAATGAAATGTACACTATAATTTAAGAGAATATGTTGTGGATCTTTTTTTCCATAAAATATGTAGTTGACATGTAATATAGTAGTTAGTTAGTGGTATTGCTTATCTATATATCAAAGAGATGACAGAAGAGGTGAGCGGACTCTCCTTATGTTTCCTCCATAAAAGGAAAATATGTTTTCATAATGTTAACTTGAAAGGGTATGGGTAATAAATTAATAGCACATATTTAGAGGAAAACGAGTGAGCATCTACTTCTAAGTATCTTCACATGATGTATTATTAAAAATGAAAAAGGTAGAATGTATGAAGTAGTATTTCATTATTATCTATTTAAATACAGTAACTGCTGATACACAGTGTTAACATAATTTAACATTTACACGCAAAAATGCCTAGTGTGTTTAACAGATTAAGAGAACAAGAGATAATTTTCCAAAGACAGCTTCCCACTGCCCATCTGTACACTAATCCTGATTAGTATACTTACTTTTTGTACCTGAGTTGTGTTTACAATAACCCCAATTGAGTTTAGGTGGGAAAGAAGTGTTATTTTCTCTATTGTGTCCCTTGACAAGTACGTAGTTATCGTATTACAAGAAATATGCTACTGGTTGTGAATTTTGTTGATGTTGCTCCTGCTACTGTATGGAAACAGTCTCCCTTCATTTCTATTAAACTCACGTAAAGTTTATCACAATGAAAAGTTAGTTTTGTATGTATTGCGGGATTGCTATTACTCATTCCGTGTGATAAGCTGAATTACTCTTCACACTTTCTTTTGTAATGTTCACATAAGTGTAATATAGTAGTAAAGAATCTCATTCATAAAAATGTTTTTGTGATTTTTTGCAAAGCCTCTTATTCATAAACCTGATATTATTTTTTAGCCAAGATTATTTGTGGAGAGAGTATATGACTTTATATGAACTTCAGATCTTAAAAATCATCTTCCTGTCTTATGCAAACACATAAACTATCGGATTTGGGCTTGGCTTATGTAAGTAACTGCTATTGTATTTTTGTAGGTATATATACTGCTAAGGCTTACAATAGTCCAGATGCATACTGTACGTCAGTGCGTACACTACCTTATCACTTAGTCGATATCTGTATACCTGTACAAGATAATTTATAATAATAGCAACGTGTGTAGTAAAGAACGTTCTGCTAGAAAATAAGTTATAGGTTCAGTCAACTGACTAGTCTTTCCTTTAAGTAGTAGAGATAGCGATTTTTAGACTAAAAGAAAAAACGAAATGGGACCAACGAAGGATGATTATAGCGTGGGCATCTACATATACATTTTAGTAGCATATAGCTTCATTAGTTAGAGTTAGCCCTATATGCTAAGAATAAAATAAAGCCTAACTAAACTAAAGTACCTAATTGAAGTAAAGTAAAGCTCTGTCGAGCCAATGGTTCTCCGTGATAAGTAAAGTTGGTTTCTTCTATGCCGTAATGTAATGTCCTATGACGACATGACTTTTCTGTTGTGCTTACTACGATTTTCGCAGCTCTGACTCTTCTCTCGTCGACTACGTTCATTCTGGGTGATTGCATTTCCCATTTTCATCACAGTTAGAGATCTCTAATTAGTTGGAAAGGCTAAAAATTCACTTACAGCTCGGGTAACAGACCAGATAGCCAGACTTCACTTCACGACTCTAAAAGTAGACAGAAACCTATGAAATAAATCAGGGCAGAATCTACCCTGCCTTCTTTCCCCAATGTTTTTCCACACTTTCTGCTATGCTTGGGATGTGTATGTGACTTTTTGCAGTCTGGTTGACGTAGTTGTTATATTTTTAGTATGTCACTAGATTTACAAGATTCAGAGAATTTCTAATGGAAAATCTCTTGATGTGCAGCTAGTAACGTTTGCAGTCTCACAATTTACTTATTATGGAGAAATTAATTCATCAACTTATCACGAACTAGTTAAAATTGGCTGAGAAGGAAAAACTTAAAATGAGGCATTAATGAAATGGCCAAAGTTACTAGATTAACTATTAGTTTGTTGCTGTTTATCTGTAAACAGAGATTTGATACTTCTCTTCTGTTTAGGTTTGTATTGCTGAAATAAGTCTATATATATTGATTATGACGCACTATCTGCGTGAGTGCAATTATGAATCATTTTACTTTTGCTAATAAAATTACCAGTTTCAAAGTTTCAGGTGTACTTTGTAAATGTTAATGGCAATTGGTATACTTATTAAAAGAACTAAAAGGAAGGAAACTTAATAGTGTCCTTCAAACTAGGTTCGAATAGTTGTTGGTTGTACCGAATGTACCAATGGTTGTAATTTGTAACGCACTAAATTCAATGAAATTTCAAGTCCAAAAAAACTTCAAAATACTGCCAAATTACCAACAAAAACCCAAAATTGGTGATTTTCAAATAAGGTCCCTTCTCGTTCTATAGATTTCCTATTTCAAAATGACTGTGGACACGATGTATACGATGTACAATGTACATAAAAGTCATAATAACTACTCATAAATAATATATCAAAAGTTAGAAGTTTCAATTATTTGAATTTAGTATTTAATGACTGTGTGAGGTCTTCAAGGAGATTACCATTACATATTTGGACGTGCGAAGTGACATTCTTGTATCACAGGCTTAGCATTGAGACATGACAGTACCAAAATGTCCTACTGTGTAACTAATACAAAAGTCATCCTAGTGTAGAAAAATACTTAAACGAAGAAGAATCCTGTTTCATCTAGAAGCTAAGTAGACTTGAGTCTTTGCTACAATGCTATATGAAATTACAGTTAGTTATTAACTGAGAAGCTTTAGTTTTCTGAACCAGACAAAGCAATGACTGAATTCATTCCGTCCAATTACCCTGACGTTACGTGTTGCAAAGCAATTTACAAGTGCAACACAAAATGAGCAAGAACAACCCAAAGACAAGTGGCATTGGCATGGCATGATGGTAACAGCATGCCACACACAACACAATAATGCATAAGCATTTGCTCTGGTTTGCTTTAGTAAATAAAATATCCAAGAAGGCATAACTATAAAGAAACTTGCGTTAGTGCTACATTTATAGTAGCACCCACGATGTAAAAAACGTAAAAAGCAGAGAATTCTATTCTAAGGCTTGACTTGCGTATTCTATTTCGATTCTTCTAGCAAAGCTCACTTAAGTTTTTTGCCGATTGCAGGAGGTAATTACCCTGCACGAGCTATTTGTGGTGGTTTCCCTTCGTTTTCCATTTCTCTGTCCTTTTACCATTTAGAGAAAAGAAATGGCACGTATGTACAGTAGTATTTAAGTATTTAGTATTTATATCACATGGATATATCTATTAAACTGTGTTATAGTACAGAAATGTTAATAATGCATCTTTATAAGCTACGCAACAAATACCAAGCTAAACAGACATTTTCTTCTTTGGCTCCAAATCTAATGGAAATGTTTTGTCTGGAGTTCATAGACTCCAAAAAGAAGTCGACTTCGCATTTGCAATTTTCACTACTGCTAGTAATTCATTCTAATTATCATTTTCTATCATTCAAAGCTTTTAACGACTAACTGTACATTAAATGCAACTCATTGCCATTTGAATCTCGAGACGAAAGCTCAAGTCATAACAAAAGTATCTGTCTAACTATATGTAGAGTCATGATAATTGATTTTCTCCTTATAAGTACGTAATTTTCCTTGCATTCAGCTTTCAAACTTTTTGCGCATTTACTTTTTGTAGACAATCTCTTATAAGAATTTAACTACTTGTTATGGAAGAATGCTATATAGAATGCCGAATCGAGTAGATCACCTAAAAGCATTTTGTCCACAGTCTACTTAATATTACGTCATATTATATTCTAGTCTAACGAGTGCGATTTTTATACTTTTGCCAAGATCAAAGAAACTGGTACGGAGAGAAATGAAATGGACTAGAAAAACACTCAATTGTTATCGTAGCTCTAGTATTATTAGTCAAACTATGCATTTGCTGCTTCGCTCAGTTTGTAATTGCCAGTTGTTACGCTGTCACTAGTTGGCATTTTGAATTCAACCTAAAATGGAAAAATGTGCACATAATTCAGCATAGACGCAAGTCGATGGTTTATAGCGTTATAAAATAAAGCACCATAAATTAAAAAATAAATAAAAGCGTTCGGCCATCTCTTTGGTCAGTAATGATACTGCAATGTTTCTAAAAGATCATTTAATTTATACCCTCAAGTTTAGCTTGAATGAATAATTGCAAAGAAAACCTTCAATGTGCAAGAATAGAAAAAAGCTTGTTTATGCTCATAATCCAAGCGCCTGTTGTGGAACGTAACTTAATGTAACTGACTACATTGAGTAATAGATTTTATATTTTTGGGACAATCGTCTTTGTATTCATCAACAACTTTGCAAGAAAAAATAATTTTTCCTGTTACCGCAATGAATGATCATAAACAACTGGGTTAACCGTAACAATTAACGTTCTTGTAATGTACGCATTTAATTTAAATCATTTATCCAATAATAATCTGTTGATACATTGATTTCCTTCAACTACACAAATTATAAGGAAAGGAGAAACTGCGTCTAAAGCTATTTTGTGAAGTACTTACCTGTACCTACCATGGCCATGATACGTACACCTACAAATCTATACTTATAGTTTCATGTAATATTACTGTACTCCGCACTGGCAGGACGTTTACGGTCAGATTTAGATTCAACATGGCCTGAATTACATACTTATATTGCATGGTTGAGAAAATGAGTCATAGTGAAGTAGAACATTATCTGGGTAGCATTCTGTAAGTATAGTTGAGTCTTTAGCGCACCCATTTCGATGGAGAGATTAGATAGATACGAAAATCCAACCTTGTCTTTATTTCCTGTGTACCTAGAGGTTTTTTGGTCCAGGGGAATAAAATGAAAGGAGAAATGGAATGAGATGAAACTGAAAAGTAGGTATTCGAATCGACATTCGACTTGGCTTGAGTAAACGGGAAGAACCATGTCACTCTTTTACTTTTCTCATCGCAAACTGTGGAAATACCAATAATATCATGAAATGAATCGATTTACTATGTCTCCAGTGTTTTAGTTCATTCACGTTGCTTACCTAGCCACTTTATACAATGGATACACGAACCTTACATACTTATCCCTATCACAAGAAATAAATTGGTATTGCCACTGTAGATAGAATTGTTAGATAAAAAAGATGCTACATACGTGGTTTAGATATATTAACCTATAGATTAATACTTATATCCATTACTTGTGTACTGTGTAGCGATAGGCACATTGTCTAGTGTTTGTCTTCTGTAGTCCACTCTATTTTATCTGTGTAAATAGCATTACAGTGTAATTTCTTAGAGATCGTATGTGTTATGTGACTAGGGCTATCTCAATGAGATGTGATGTACAGTCATTAATCATCCTTGAAATTATCGTCCATACGGTCCAATCATCTGGTCCAAGACTATTTCTAATCTGTCCATCTCTCCACATGTAATACTTAGGTTTGTGTATAAAAGAATGTCAAACTATCTGTTGTATGGCCAGCTTCTGTGCTGTTTCTTACAAGAATGTTGCAATTGGAGCATTTGTTTTACAAATGCTAATATAGTACTATAATAGTACTTATCTTGAAAGAATCAATGCTGGATCTATTGTTTTAATATTGCACTCTCAGATCTTTTCATCATTGATGTGGGCAGATGGTTTTTCACCTTGTACAAATTGGTTATCAACTGTTAAATTCAATAGCAATGTATGGAACGTATAACGTCAGAAATCATTCTACTCTAGTAGTCTTGTGTATCGAAATCAATTTAATGATGAATTTCATGGATCATACTAGTCGAAACGACTATGTAGGATTTAATAGTTAAGGGTTATGCATTAACGCGTTTGATTATTAACTTTTATTCAAGATTCAACAGGTCATCGGCATTGCTTTACTAATTTTGTTGTTTTAGTGCCCATCAGCTATATTAAAAGGAAACAGTACATGTAGGCTAAGTAGAAAGAGTGTAATGAATAATTGTATTGCAATTTAATTTACAGAAAGCACTGCACTGGCAATTGCATAATACTTTTATAATTAAGAAGAATTACTAATGCAAAAGTGTTTTTTCAAACCCACTCAACCATAACTAATCCCTGAAAATTGCAACAATCAAACCTTGTAAGCAGGAGAGTATTATCATCTCTAGGTACAATAATATATTATTTTTGTTCCATGACTTGTTCCAACAATTTCCTTAATTAACTTTATTTATTTGACTTCTTATTTTTGTACACTCAGAATGAACAAACAGAAAACACAGTTCCTGCACACTTATGCATGATTGCGTGATTTTTAAGTGTTAACTAACAATACAGTGCATAGCATTCGTTTGTCTGTTAAAACCGAATAGTAAAGGTTTTGGGTAATAATATTATATAAGCTTTTTTATGTCTGTAGGTGCGTGGGGCAATAAAACTTTAACACCTATTCCGTCTACTTAATTATTAAATGTTCACTGGATTTTCTATAAAATTCTTGGGAAGGTAATTGGATTGCAGTGAAGCATAGGGCATGGACTAAAGTTGAATATGCACGAGTAGTGACTTTAACTAATAGAATTGCGGATGCCCAGGGCAGGGAAGGAAACTGTTGGTTGACTGGCCGTGTATCATAGAAATATCAGATGAAGTCGTATATCATGAATGGATACACGAACGAAATAGGATTGAGACAAGACGAGACAAGAGCTTAGCAATATTTCAAGCAAGGGCAAGCACACCATGACAAAAAAGAGAAAAAAAATCGACAGTTAGCCTACAGTTAGGTAAAAGAAAAAAGGAGGGAAGCCGCTGAATGAAATATCTTGACTAGTGTCCCGTCCTGTCGTCTCCTTACTTGTACCCACACAATGCTCACTACTATTAAAGATTTAGAATATATAGAGATCCAATAGTGTAGGTATCTCACTTTTACTTGTTAGAACGGGACGGATACTCTTTTCACAGTTGTAGCAAGTGCGATGTAAGTGTAGTGGAACATAGTGTCAAACTTTAATATTTTACGCCAACTCTCTCTCTCCCTCTTCTGTAGTGGCTATAGAGAGCAATAATCTCATCCTTTCTTTTGCTTTTCTCCTAAGATATGTGCGGAGAGGAGTAGCTAACCAAGCACAGCAAAACGAAGGGAAGTCAGAGTCAGACAGAGCAGAAGAGACCAGCAACCATTTCCTTTTCACTCTCATCAATTATTTCCTTGGAGCACTTTTCGGTTCAGTACCTTTACCCTAAACCTCCCCACACACCCTTTAGTACCTTCTCTTCCAGACAGAATGACTGTGCTGTGAGTGAACCTTATTACTATTACTGTGCATACCTTAGCTTGACTCAGAGAGATTCTTTATAGTTTTATGTATATGGCATGACCGGGTGTAAATGCCGAAGAGAGGAGACTCGGTGCAATGGTGAAACTATTGCGTAGTCTTCAATTCTGTATTACCTATTCCTACATCGTCAGATGTAGACAACCTTATTTTCGCAAGATGTGCCATGCCATGCTCTGGCAGGGCATGCTATGCTAATACGTATAATCTTAGAATGTACTCTTCTATACCAATAGAAATCTTACTTTGTTGTCGAGAAATCTTATTTTTATCTCATCATAAACTAGTGAGCGTGAGTGAGTGTGACGCCCACATTAGAGGAAAAGATGGAAAAGTGCACTGCAAAGTTGATTCAATGCTAAACGAACCGCTTGTGGCTTTTCGCTTCAATGCAATTGGATTATACAGTCTTAAAGAATAAAATATTATACTGTTATGCAGTTTAGTTAGGTACACACACTTTAAGACTTACTTTCCGTTTCTCTGTCTATCTATAGCTAGGCATTAAAGTGTGTGTAATATTATTATCTATTCAAGTGTTCTATTTAGTATATCAATGCTGAGAGAACTGTAATACATCATGATTTGTCCAAACCGTCTGATTTAGCACGCAGAATATGAATAATTTATCCGTATTACTCCTAGTCATGTCAACTCAGTAGATTTTACATTTAAGTAAGATATACTTACAGATTAAAGGATTTCCCCGCTTTTCTTTTTAGGGTCGACTCTTCTGCCAGACCACTTTGAACAATTTATAGAATATTGTGCGAGATCAAAGTGCTCTAGATAGCATGAATACTAGTACATCAACTAAATTACTCTCGTACTTTTAGTTACCTATTGATAATTTGGAAAATTTTAAAAGACCATTCTCTTCAAATTTTCTTTCCATTTAGCCCTCTTTAAGATTCTGAATCCTTTGTAACAGCAATTACTATTGTAATAGTATTATTGTCAAAAAATAAAATTACTCATTTTAGCAAAGATGTTCTGATAATAAAACGTTCTATCTAGCATTACCTGTTTTGTATGATAGGAATAAATGATAGGATATAGATACACACGCGATATCCATATATTATAGTTTCTGACAACTAAATATTTCACGAAATAATTTATCTTTGAGAAAGACAAAGAAGTAAAAATAAAAATTTAAATTGTCTGGGTCTAGACAATGTAGATTAGATACATTGCTCAATTGTATTGCATATTGTATAACACAAAAGAATGAAAAGAAGTGAAATAATTTGAATTGTTATCTTGGAGAGATCAAAGGCACGTTCCTAATGGAAGGGGCAAAGGTAGGTACTCTTTCATGTTATACGTATAGTTAATTCTGGGTAGGGCTGAAGCAAAATGATAAAGTTTCTTTCAAACACAGTCTCGTCGTCTCAGTAGGCTTTTTACACCACATTGTGTTATGTTGTGTTAATATTACGTAGACAATTTATAGCTGGTAGGGACAGGGGCTAGTGTGGCATTGGCATTATAGTATTTTGTAAAGAATGAGTTAAATAGGCATGTGCTAGTCAATAGAATGTGGTAAGTTGAGTTCTAATGAGATAGGTCACTGATAAAGTAAATTACCATAAGCTTTCTAAGGACATCAAAAAGTTCTCTCTGGACAGGTATAATATACTGCCGTGTAGGTACTGTCATTTTCTATTAATAATATTTCGAAGGTAGCTACTACTATCTAATGGCCTATACAAAGATAAGCGTGTGTGTATAAGAAGAACGTTATAATTTAGTGTGCGAGTATTGTTGCAACCTGTTGTCTGATAATTTATGGTATCACATGTGCACTATGTAAGTAAGTACTTTCTATATCTATACACTACATTAAAATCCTATACTTGTGATGATATCATAACTTAAAAGGTAAAGTGTATAGGTTGATAGTATGTGAAAAAAGACTCTATGTGCATAAAATGTGGTTTCAGGTCGATATACTCGGTTCTAAAGGGCTAATGATTAATTTTTACATATCATCAACGTGTCTTAGATTATTAAGTTACGTAGGTCGTAAGTACAGTTCGGTCAAGTAATTTTTAAATATTGCATTTCATAAGATTGCAACACGTCGACTTGAATAACTTGCTCTTGCTCTGCTCTCTGAGTTTATGTGTATAATTAAGTGCATTTTGACAAGAGGTACGAGGATGTACATGACTTAACTGCTAGTACAGCCAAAGCATAAAATTAAACATTAAATTCGAGATAAGCTTCTAAATTCTCAAGAAAGTAGTAAAAAGGATGTTAAATCGATGAATCGTCTAACAAGTCTTGTATGTAGTTAAATTAGATACGTGTCTACAGAGTATCTACATTAACCTTACACAAAATGTAATATAACTTTATTATTTACTGCCTATTTATCATATATGTGTAAGTAGGTAGTAAGTGCTTCAATCAGTACTTTAGGTACTTCAGATACAACAAAACACTGAAATACAATAATAGTAAAAAAGGAAACATACTCCACATTCTTATCCTTACACAGCAAATGGTAATGGGTTTGAGGAGAGGAAGTTGTTATGTGTTAATTTGTGGAAAAATTTCCACCTTGCACTTGTTTGCACTGCAGCTGCACCTGTCAAGAATCTGGATCGCTGATTTGTTCTTTCCAAATGAGTGAGTCACCCTCAGTTATTATTTCTATTATTGCTAGCTGGTGGCTTTGCTGTTGCCCTGCGTGTCTGATATGCATCAGCATAAAATTCAATCAAAATCAACTGCTCAGCTTTATCAACTGACCAGTTTACTTTAATTTTATGACTTCTCTCACCTTCCCTTCTCTTCTAATCTCATGTTTTCTCATACTTACTCTTAATAAGATAAGCCATGCCAAAGGTCGTGCATTTATCTATCCAATACATAGAAACTATACAGGACTCTTTTTTTACTCTAAATTGCCCCCTTGGATTTGCTAATCTATTTTGTTTTGCTACTTTATTCATTTTGTGTCAATATCTAATCTACCTATACATGACCTGTAGTGTCAACACTAATTTATTAACTTATTCATAACAAGCTGTTTGTATTTATAGTGTCATGTCATTCTCGTTAACGTTCGCTAATAAAAACAACAGAGTTTAACAACAGAGCCATTCTCTGCTAATGTTACACAAATGACTGACTACACGACGTAGTTCACCGTACGTCTTGTTATGCTTTCAGTTTGCCTTAAGGTCTACTAGTATCAAATACAAGCAGCTCTACATGTAAATGAGATTAATTATTTTATAAAAATAGCTGGAAAGCTGACGCTTAGGGCTGTTTTTATGTTTCCCTTTAATCTGACATACCAAGCATCCTGATGTTTTTAAACGAGGAAGTATTATGTTTAACAGTTACAGTGACAGGTAACATTTCACTTATTTCTATATTGTATACACACTATGCAGTGAATTCACTATATATCTATAGTGCATCAATTGTAAACCCACCAACCAGATCTTTCTTATAACTTGTTTCGCAAATGTTTTCAAAATTAAATTTTTTGATAACAGACCCAACAACGTATTTTGGGGTAGTACTTAATTTTAACTTCGTATATTTCAGATTGGACTTGAAATATTGATCTGTAATTTGTTATTCAATTTATCAAAATCGTATTTAACACAAGTATTTATTCATAATTACAGCATTTCAAACTTCTTTGATAAGGTTCCCATAATATTAATTACAACAACAGGGTTTTTTGGATAGGTAACGAAAGAAATCATCTCAATGTCCGTCTGCCAATCATTTTATCTGCTATGAAATTAAAGTACAATAGGAATATTATAAGGGGTATTTCCCGAGTAAAAACTACTATTCTTGTAAAGGAAGTAAAACTTGAAGACTACAAAGCTTCAAGCAATAATATGTGCTTTACAGACAAACAGGTCTAAGGAAACTGGCTTTTATCGTTAATTGGGCATTAAATGAGAAGAAAGGATCTGTTTTCCCAGAAGAAAATTCACTAGAGGCAAATACTTGTATGTTGTGCTGTACTTAATATAAATTATTTAAGGGGCTGTTTTTGAATAGTACTCACGGACCGATAAAGATGTTGCCGTTAGGTTAGAGACTTAGTTTTGTCTAGTGAAGTGCAACCGGTAGCTATGTGTTTGGGATCTAAGGAAATGAAAGTGCATTTTTAAAAGTAGATGAAATGCTTTCTCTTGTATAAACACAAAATTGATACAGTTATGTGCTCTTGTTTTGTAAGTTTACTCAAGTATTCCTATCTCAGATAGTTTGAGTATGTTTCATGTACTTATGGCAAGATAGAGCACTAGAAAGACGTGCAATAGGGTTGCTGTGCATGGATGGAACGCTTTAAACACGGATTTTCTTAGAAAAATGCATTGGGTGATGTTTATAGCAGGGTGCTGTTTTGCAAACTGAATCGCATAAAAATACCCAAAGTAAGTCAGTCAACAACACTCAAGTGTTTCTAACAAAAAACGAGGCAAGTAGTTTGGAAAATGGAGAGAACGTGCTTAGATTTCCATGTGGAGTGCTTACATAGATTTCGATTCCAGCTTGCATTCCAATTTCATGTCTCTTTCCATTTCCTTCCAAATTGTACCGTCTAAATGTAAAGAGGAGCTTGAGTTGAGCACAGTTCAGCCCAACGAACAGAATGAAGTAACTTGAGATCTTGAGAAACGGAAAACATGAACTGAATAGGCAGGCAACATTATATATTTGTTAAACTATACGATATTCTGTTCTTTGTACATACCAACATTTTTTGTCCTTCCGTCAGTCAGTAGAATATATTTTAGGATCAATTCTTTGCCAGCAAGAGTGTATAGAGCCCAGGTCATACTTGTTATGCAATATTAAATGAGTAAAAAATAACAAAAATTGAGTTTTTTTGTTTAAAGCCGTAGAAAGTGATTGCCATTTCTAACATTGAATTAATTGAAACCATTCTATAAAGAAAACTGTTGTAGTAGTATAATTTCATTAATACGATATACCTAGATATTGCTATTACTATTACAAACTTCCTACAATATTTTGCTTTATATTTAATTTTTAATTGCATTACTGTAAATCTCATTGCGATGTTACTCATCTTAGCCCCTTCGAAAAAATGGGCATACAGTTTGTTCATCATCTTACACAATAACTTTGGTACTCATTTATGGAAGCCAAAGTTCATTCAGTTTATACTCAATTGGTTTCACTTTACTTCAATGCAACACTAAACTAATATAACGCAAAGATTTCAGTTATATAGACAATTTATTTAATTGCATGTAAGGGTACGTAAAAAATTAGCATTTAAAAGGCATTGAAATAAACTTGTGTGTAGGGCTTGTTCAATGTTATTACATGTATTATTTGCATTAGTATTAATAGTACTTATGAATATCAAATGATTATCACTAAATGCCCCATCCAACCTTGCCCTATTTAGAAAATTCTATAACTTCTAGGAAAGTTCTGTTGTATTTGATAGAATGATTTTAAACAAGTTTGCAGTCATTGAAAATGTTTATAGTATAATACTGAAACATGCTGACGCAATTGTATGTATGTACTGAATTTCAACAACAAGGCCACGGACCAATATTATGCAATTCACGTTCTCGGTGTTAAATGTTAAATACGTCTCAATACAGAGAATAAGTATATGTAAGTATCGTGTATTAGTATTAAGTATAGGTAACTATGCAGGCTTGCATATATGGACATCAGTGTGCATGCAACTGTAAAATAAGACAATGCAGAATTTCGTGAGAAACCTCACCGAGTGGGAATAGTAATGGTCAGTACGGAACTGGAATTTTTTCCACTAGTGTTATGTAGCAGTTAGCATTGAAATAGTTTTTGTTTTTCCTGCAATTCTTCCTTTTTTGTTTGAAGGTTAAGCTTAAGAAAATCTGGAAGACGGAGTTGTTTAAAGAAACGATGCAATAACTTACTATAAAGTTTTTATTGGCATTTTATCGAGTATTACCTACTGCCTACGCAGCAGCTATGTGATAGCATCATGTAAGTATAAGTACACGCACATGCCAAGAAAACAAAGTAGATAACAGTATATACATAGTAAGTAATTTTGCATACACAGTTCTTTTGGCTGCCTTCTGCTACGTGATCAAAAATAGGTTTAGAGGAAAAAATGCGTAATAAGAACAGAGAAATATACATTTACATAGATTTATTCAAGTATTGATGCACATTGATAAGTTATAGATATAGTTTTAGTAGAAAACCCATTCAAGAATTTCCTGTTCCTTTCCCTACCAAATGCAGTGAAACCTAAACCTACCCTCCAAATATAGCGCGTAAGAAAGTATCCGACAAAGCAAGTTTTAGAGTAGTAAGAAGGATTCATGAAGCCCGAAAGACAAACGAAGTCACGGTAGCTTGGACATAGATAAAGTCAAGTTTATGTGGTTTGAGAAGGAGCCATTTAAGATCGATTAAGGATGTCAGAAAAAATAAGAGGTCAATTCTGCTTTCCACAGTCTAAATTTACGTTCTCTGTAAAGAGACGTTTATACATTAAAAGGTCAGGGAAAGAAGGAAGTCGGATGGGATGAAACAGCATCCTTTATGTAGTAGCAATGTACAGGGATAGGATTTAAGGCTGAATAAAAGGAGCATAAGGAAACCGAGACACGTTATAGCTGGTAAAGTTTTAAAAAGAGAAAGCGGAGAAAGTATTTATTGTACATTGCCGTACTATTACTTTCGCCAGATTAGCTACTTATTGCTGCATGCACGTGTATCCCCGTCCTACCTATACAAGGTGCTTATATCTATTTATACACATTGCATGCTACTCGTGCATAGTGACCTGTATATTTTATGCGATCATTTTCTTAGCTATTTCTACCTACTAAGATTTCCGCATAGAAAAAAAGGGAAATTCGTGTTGGAAGAGGAGAAAGCAATGCAAAGCACAGATAGAGGAGCAGATAGGTTTCATTGATAGGATGATATGTTGTTATGGTTGAAATGTGATGACACCAGCATGCCATCACATACCGAAGCTTCTTTAATGTGATGTGGTCCGACCTGCTGGTGTGGTGTCGTGCTATTTAGCTGGCTTACTTACTGTCGGCTATAGTCCTTTTCTTTCTCTTCTGCTGCCAAGCCACAGGAACAAGATATTTCAATGTACTAGACCTAATGCCAATAATGCCTTCACGTAACGATGCTTTTGGGCAACAACAAAAACGGCACAAATTGGTAGACAATGTGTTATATACAGGAAAAGAATGTTCCTGTTAAATACAAATACTTGTCTGCTGCTCTATTTGTTTGTATTACATATAGCCAGTAGCAGGTTGGAGAGAGCGCCAATTTTCTTTTGTTCCACCAACTTGGTGTCATTGTCACATAAGGGGGCATTCCTAATGCCACCAGAGCAAACCGAACAAGTCAAACAGAACATAATAGAATAGGACACTTAACACAAGTTGACGTTACATTGACAATGAGATGTGATACGGAATCCGACCGAGGACCGACGAGACTCATCTCTCTCAGCATTTCCTTCTCAACAGATAAGAAATATCAGAACACCAATGGATTTCCTTCATACACTTTCGAAACAGCTGCCAACCCGAGATACTTACTTACATCATAGTACATAATAGGTCTCTTAGAAAATAACAGAACTATCTCCACACATCTAATACGCTGTAATAACTTTATACAATGCATTAGAACGTAACTATATGTACTAAAATATACTAACTACGTATATAATATGTTTCCAGATTTTCTAGTGTGTAATTTTACAAGTAGTTCTCCAGTATCTATAACTATTGTCTCCTTGCTCCGAAAGTATTTGTACCTAGTTACAATTAGTTACATCGCTATTCCGTATAGACCTTTCTGTATGGGGCAATATCCGAAATGTGTGTTTTATTTATTTCAGCTTGTCTCTTGACTCGAGAACCACAATTTCATGTCTACTATTGTCAAACAGTCTTTTCAGCGATATATACCAACTGGTCACATCTCACAATGGTTAATATGTCAAATGCAGTCGATTGCTTGTTGGCTGCCCTCCTTTTTCTCTACCAGATTGGCTACTTCTCCTACTAAAGTGTCTCTAAGATTTCTCATTCCGTTATTCGGCTCAATGACTCCTATTAGCCTTACCAACTAAAGACTTGTGATCCACCAAAGTCTACTTTTACTGTATGTCATAACGTTTTATCATATTTAGGAAACACATGCAAGAACTGAAGTGATCTTTTAAGTCATTACTACAAAACTGCTTTTATTGGAACTCGTTATTGTATGGCATGTTCTTAGACATTTGTCAGAATGTAAAATGCTTTTCTCACCCACAATTGTAACTGCGAGAAATTATTAATAAGTGTAAATAAGTGTTTTCTCACAATTTTATTTAGTCAGATTGAAAATATGATTTGGATATATTTAATGATAATGCAAATGAATAAACTCCAATTTACATTTATCCTACAGTTGGTCTTGTCCTAGGTGAATAAGTACGACAAGTGCCATCGTATTTAAAACCATATCTGCACAGTGGTTGAATAAATCTGGCTTGGTAGCTGTAGTAATTTCCTCCATTTGTCTGCAATGACCTGTAGTTTTGCTGTAAAGGTTGTTTTTTAATTCGGTGAACACGGGCATTGTGTCGTAATCTGTAAGATGTCTCCAAATGATCTCTTTCCGATAGTATTTGTTCAGCGAAGCATGCAAATAACACAAGTATAACCACAACCAAGTCTTGAAAAATCTTCATTTCTTTTCTGTATGCAAAATTAACTCGAATTACTTTATATTGCTTTTAAAGTTGTTTTATTCTTTACAAGTTTAAATTACGTAGCAATAATAACACCTTTGATACCTTGTGTTATTGCTTCCAAGCCTTAATTTCGGCGAGTATTTATCTACTACTATTAAAATATGATTAAAGTGTCTCTTGTTGAAGAAAGTATAGCACAAAACATGCTAACTTTAAGTTTCAAAAAACAGGTGAAATGTTATACTATATTGTATTTTCTCCACTGAGGCAACTTTGTGTAATATTTTTCTTCAAATTTTCCGTAAGCTATGGATGCGTTTTTCCTTTAAATTTTTATTTACCGTCTTATTTCATTGATTGACCAGTAATACGCCTATTGGCATATATGTATACGTCAAAAATGCGTTGGATGTTTATAAGGTTGATTTCATGGAATTTCATTTTGGTTGACCACTTCCGTAGCATCTAACCACACTCGTACTCAGTCAAATGTACTGTGGATTCAGAATTCCAAACAGACAAACATACATCATTTGATAATGCAAATGTAAACTATAGGCACTACAATCTAATACGATATTGCCCAACCACAGGCAGTATAGTGTTTAAAACATAATGTTTTTCAAAAACGTACTACAGTCACAGTACTCATTGTACTGTACTATTGAAATATGTTTTTAAAGCATAGAAATATATTAAAGCTACTCCTATTATATATTTCTATGCATTTCTAAAGATACTAGCGTTCAATACTAAGCTACTATCTAACGTTCAATACTAAAATAATGTATTTCTGTGTATTACACTTACATCACCCATAAGCTTCTGCTCAATCCCAGCAGAATCTTTTTTAAATCATTCCTTCACTCTCAAATGATGGTTAGTAAGTAATACAGAACAGAGAGAAAGACGAAAGTCATGGTTCACCCAAGCAAAATCTCAAGGCTTAATTATTAATATGCAGTGGAGCGTTAATTTTCAATAAAGTAAAGCCCGACTGACAACTTCTCATTAAAAAGTATAAAAGAGAAAGGAGGATTTTTAAAATGTGATTAATAAAGTACCCGCGGAGTGTCCTGGGAATACTTTACAGTACAATAAACTTACCTTTCTGTTTTCCAAAAAGTTGTGGCTGTATTGATTGCATAATGAAATACAGAGAGTAGACGTAAACAGCCTTAAAACTTAAAACGTTCAAAATCCAAGACATCATCAACAATTTATATCTGTAATTAGTGCTAAAAGTAGGCGACAGAGGATTGTGGTTGAATATTAATGTCAAAAGATTGAGTTGAAGCAAGAGTTTAGAAGAAGTAGCTGGAGGCGGTTTATTAAAATGAAAATAGGGCTGAAATGGGAAGGTAACCAACTTGGCTGTAAAAGTTGAGTTGGACAAGAAAGTAATACATCAGCCGTGCCCAACTTATTGAAGTGGATGTTGGCCAAGTGAAGTCAACTTTAGCAAAGGAAGGAAAGAAACTAACCGAAACCGGATTTTGTCCTTTCCTCTTCTTCGTCTTTCGACATCTAACTTATTTAGTGGAACATGGTGAAAAGTACCTATGTAAGAAAGGGAGTAGCTTTTTCGAGTGCAGACATTTTGTATTGAGTAAGTAGGTAGGTATGTCCGATGTGCCAGTAAATACCTTGTCCCAAAAGTGCTCCTAATTCTATCCCTAAAGATATAATATACCACAGGTTGACGTCCCTACAAAATCTCAATTCCCAAAATCACTAGAGGCTACAGTATTACTTATCTTTCGACAGTTGGCAATATATCTTTACACCATAGGTACTATATGAAATGCAATATATTATAAAGGCTCTATCTGGTACTCCAGTTATTTGAAAGTTTCTACCCTAAACGGGTTTTTTACATGAAATCAAGACAGGGAGAGACAGGAGAACTGAATTTAAGTTGAAACTCCCAACTCCCCTTTCAAGTGCAACGATAAGACATTTCCGCACGGTACATAAATATACTACCTTTCCTCCGTCCTCCTCTGGGTACTGAAAAAGTCATTGGCTAGGTTAAGACTACGAGTCAAAACAGGAGAAACTTGCAATCTGTAAGTAGCCAAAGCTGCTGGCTATCTATAATGCTTACTTATATATAATAAGCAGAGCAGTCGTGGCATGGCAAGGGTGGGACAGGAGGACAGACTGAGACTTCTTGGACCAAGCCAGTTATGTTAAAGTTAAAGAGAAAAGAGGATTTCCTATTCTGAGAACTTGAGAGTTGGCTTCTGTGGCAAAAGAGACTTAGTTTCTTGTGATGTATCTGTAGGAGAGGAGAGCAGAGATGAATGTAGCTTCATAAGTTGTCCAAGTCCAGAGTAGGATCAGATGACGATTTATTATTATGACATGACAGTTTCCCACTGTGACACAATTGTATAACGCTAGATAAAGCTAATGTGTACTTGTTTGATTGTCCTCGGCTGTCGCTGTCTATCTCCCCCCTCTTCGCCCTTTTCAATCCCTGCCTTGTCCTGTTGCTATTCTTTACTTTGTTCTAATATTAAGGTTCTTCGTCTTCAGCTCTACCCTTTCCTTTTGCCAAAAATCCCATCTCATCTTTCCTTTATGACCACCATTAAGAAATCCTAGTTGTGGTAGATCTAGGCATATAGAACTGGGCGGCAATAAAATTGTCATTTTCCACGTAAAAACATAAAACTCATGTTACATCTGCACTTTAATGCGTAAAAATGTACTTATTTATTGCACGCAATGTCCCATGAAAGCAAATCCGATTTTCAATGGGAAAAGGTTACACACAGAAAAAATCTGAATATAAATTCTTAATGTGGGTTTGTGGCCACATTTAAATGACGTGTGGAGCTAATACTTATAGTATTGTACGTGTTTGAGTGTGTGCAGTCAAGTCAATCACATATGGAATGTCTCACAACAGAATTCCTTCGCACAAGATTTATTACAAGAGAGAGACCAGAAATAGCTTTCCCATCTCTGATCTTCCTCTTCCTCTGGGTAAAAAACATTCTCGTTTTGTATTACCTATGGGGAACTTATTTTAATTTCGCATTTGACTTGTAAGTGTTGTTCTTGCCTTTATTTTTGGTTTGTTGCGTATGTCATTGCTCTGAATGTTAAATTAAACTTCTGTACTTAGTACTATATGGCCCTTTTATTTTCATATAGCATTTCTTCAGGCTTTTCATGAAATATTTTTGTGACTGGGTAAGGTTATGTAATGCTGTGTCATTCTGTCGGTTGGTTTTAGTGGGCTCAGAAGCTCCTACTATTTACGTTGAGGTATAAATGGCTAAACGATTGTACCGTCGGCTTCTATGTACCATGCTTGTAATGTGTCAAAGGCATAAGTTAAGCTTTTGTAAGCCGAGTCGAGCTCAACTTGAGCAATACAAAATAAACCTATCAAATAAACCTGAAAAATTGCTGTCTCACTCCCAGTCTCCGGTATACCTCATTTCTTTCAGTTCAAAGTGCTATCCCGTCATCTACTTTCCTCTTCTCTGCTGATAAATAAGTAAACCAACAAATTCTAAAGACTAAAGATCATCCCACTATGGAACATGTATTCCCCAAGTCAGTTCCTTGACTTGACATTTGTTTCCCCAAAATGTTTTCTCCTGATTGTTCTGATTTATAATGTAAAATGAGCTTTACATGCCATCATGTCGATTTGTCAATTTAAATACCTCATGGCCTCAATCTTTCACGTACATACTTAGCACCATCGTCCAAAATCAAGATTAAATTTCAAGGAAAGGAAGGAAATCTGTTCAGTATCAACTATCATTTACAAGCCTAATCTCAAAAGAAATAGGTCACTTATATACATAGTTACAGCTTATCAGTCAAACATAGCTTGACATTTCGAAAGTTTTATCCTTGCGAAATATTTAAGATAAGTGCCATTGTTCTGCTTTCACTGGAATTTAATCAACATATTTATTTTATCACAGGCATTGTAACAGTAAGTATGGAAATCCAATACAGTATGTCTATGCATCTGATTTAGTAAAGCATAAATAAGCCTTTGTACTCAAAGATCTTTTTGTGTAAACTGTATTAGGATTAGTATTGCTGTTTCTTTTCCAATAACGTATGCTTTTTATAGCAGAGATAAGTTAACCTAACAGGTCCTTGGATTGACCTCTGCTGGTCGAGATCAATAAATCTTCACTAAGCAGTTAGAAAACACTTCAAGTTGTGGTATCAGATGACGAATTCTCCACTCGAACTAACTTCTATTCAATGATCGTCACATTAGATTCCTCTGGGACTCTTTTCCAACTGGCCATGTCTACAAAACCGTATGCGCTGTATTTGTAGTAGAGATGAGAGGCAATGTCAGACAGATTTCCTTTCCGTTTTCTTTTTCCTTCTTGATTATTATTCTGCATGCACCACCAAATGCATTACCTACCACACCAGCGAAACAGACTTTTGCCTTGCAATTGCATTTCTATTTTGGCAATGTGAACCTTTTTTAGGATCCATAGTCTATCCCAACTAAATACCATACATTGACTCATAATGTATATATTTCGTGTAAACCGTGTAAACTAAACCCAAACAGTCGAATGGAATAGACAGCCACACAGTTACTTACTAATACGACTAACCTAACATGAGGTCTGAAGTATTCTCTGCCTTTCATGAAGACAGATAAACAAAAAACTGCCGCAATCCCTCTGCATCTTTTAATCCCTTACTTTGTGGTCATGTCATTTTACTTCTTACCCTGTCATCCTTCTATTGGCAAGAACGTTTTTGCTTGAGAACTTTTAACAAGTCATTCTACAAGCTCAACATTAGTGAAATACCTCAAATTTTCTTATTTATTTGGTACTTGCATTTTATTAATGTAGATTGGATAATATTATTTGATTATATTAGTAGGTTAATAAATTATTGGGTATGACAGTTAATGAATTTTGAAATAAGGAAATAGAATGATAAATCTATAATATAATCCTAGACTTGAAAAAAATTACCAATCTATCTATGTTTGTCTGGTAGGAGAACTTAGGAAATCTACATATATTACATAATACAAAACCCTCTCCCCCATGTTTAACGCAAGTGCTGACTGCAACACATTTGAGTACCTCCTCCTCCCATAGACTGCACACGTAATATATGCATGTTCCTTTAAAAGCAAAATGCGCATGCCCAATTAATGTTTTCAATAATGTACCCCAACGCATACCTTCATCTGCTAAATTTAGTACATGGAGGTATGCGTTGGGGTACATTATTGAAAACATTAATTCCTCTAAACAACCGAAATGAGTCGTTTCATATTATTGTAACATCAAAATAATAGTAGAAATTTACATGAGATGGTTGAATTGTGGTGATTCGTGATTGAATGGAAATGATTAACGAAAGGGGACATTTCGTAATTATCGTAATGGGCCTTATTAAATAGCATTTCAAAACTTCTATTCCAAATTGGTTCTGTTATAATATCGAAAAACTTATTCGACATTTTTTAATAGAGCTAGGTTTACTTTTTACTACCCTCTTAATTCCTTTGTGCCAGTTGGGATATCTTTTTGTAGAATTAAATAACAGCACTGGGTAATTAACTATTCTTTAAAAATATTTATTCGTAAGTTGTACTCATGGGATTTGAACGTATTTCCAAAATCCTAGAGGGAATCTTATTTTTTCGATTTTAAAAGTTTTGGTAACTTTTTGGGGTTTTTTTTGGAAATAGTCTTTCATTGTTCCCTATATTTGATGCTACTATCTACAGTTATTATTTTGGTGTAGGAAATTCCTTTTTATCAGGATGTTGGGGCTGCAGCTAATTTTTCCAACCACTGTAGAGAATAAAGGTGTATTAATTTAAATGTACTTTGTATTTACAAAGTTAACAACCTAATGGGATGTTTTCGAAATTGTTTTTTTTACTGTGATGGGTGGCCTGCCGAATTTCTCTTGAGTGCTAGATTTGCCCCCTTAGCTAGGTTCACTAGTAAAAGATATTTTTGTAATTAATAGCAATTGTGATTCAGTTAAATGCCGCCCGTTCCCCAAAAGCAGCATTTTAGCTTATAGAATTAGTTGGAATGTAAATGAGATAGCTAAAAGGTTAAGTTGGGTCAGTTCCCTTTTCCCCGTCTCACATATTTCAACAGTAGATATGAAATGAAAATGTGGTTAGTAAACCGTAACAGTAGGTAGTTGACAATAACTCAAAGCGCACTCCACTTAAAGCTAATGCAAAAAATAACGAGATAATGACGTAATTATTGCAGCGTAGAGTAGAGGCGTGCGAAAGTTTATAAATCGCATGTTGCAGTATTTGTTTGGGGTCTTGTCGGAGCCGTTGTGACATACCAAAGTAGATTATGTTATGGTAGAACTGAACTGTGTGTATAGGAAACTGCTGAGACCGCTTTGCTAAAGTAATGTGGGTAGGTAAGTGAGTAGATAATAAGGAGCGAGTGCCAGGCCAGTATTTATACAAGATGATATAGATCGAATGTTCTATAGAAAGTCTGTTTTATACAGACATGTAATTTATGTGTAAATATTTCTAGAATTAATAAATTAACTACTCTTGGTTAGATACGTGGCAGATATAGGCATTGTATTGCTATGTTGCTTAAAAGAGTTTGGCCGAAGAACATGAGACATAATTATACATTATAAGGTGCTGTCTGGGATTTGTAACTTGAAACTGGGATGAGTAGAGTTCCTGGAGCAGGAAAGCATTATTTACTGTTTGAAAGTAGCATAATGTTGTCGTATAATAAAGAAATAATAGCTTTTTGGAGAAAAACATAAGAATTCTGCGAATTCCTCTTTCAGATTCATTTTAGCTTTTCTGCATGTGAATAAATAGTTTCCATCTTAGAATATTCGCTATAGTGCGTAGTAGCAGTGTATTATAAATGTATCTACCCCGACAGAAAAGTTTTTGGGAGGAAGAAATCAGAACTGACTACTGACTCGGCTAAAGTCGGAAAGTTTGTACCTAATGTAAGTTAATGATCTATCGAAGTTAGGGTAAGAAAGGATGGAATTGTCAGAGTTTTATGTCTTTCCTCTAATTTAATTGCTTAAGCCATTGCATTCTATTCTTTCGTTCGGATTGTTGGAGTACCTAGCTGATTTTTGTATATTATATATGTAGGTATATACTCTAAGAATGCCCTTTTGCATTTATCAGTCTCAACGTGACATGTCGTCTTGTCTCATCGGCATCGTCATGTCTGCCCCGTCTCTTTAGTTCGTTAAACAGGAGGCGTACGAACGCATTTACAACAAAGTGCAGAGAAAATGAGCTCAGGAAGTCATCTTAACAAGTGCAATCAATCCGTGTGAATCGTGTGTAGAAAATCCAATTGAGAAGTTTTGTAGATATTTGTATGCATAAGAGAATAGTAGGAGTTATGCACTCGACCAAAGTACAATACAATAAAATACACAAACACGTAAATACGGATGCTTGAATTATAACGATGTGATAGCTGAGTCGATGGAATTCACTTAACGAATCTGATTACTCTCTCTTGAGGCATCTTTTCCCCCTCTTAACAGAAAGAGAAATGGAGAATCAAATTTCATCGTCTTTAGTTTCCAAGATTTACTAGATCTTCGTTGTTATTCTCACACAAAAGTTGGCTCCCCAAGAATTTCCTCAAACTCTGCAATTCTCCTCTCTCTACAATTATTTGTTATTCGTTAGTTCGGAAGGTACTTATTTCATTCATCTACACTATAGTTTCTCTCCGCCTTTCATTGAATTGACTCAAGCAATAAACTTCAGAGGATTATAAGTGTTGGCTATGAAAGTAAATATTTCCGCTCTGGAGAGGAATGCTAAACAATATTTTCTGGACTGGAATAACCCGTTTATTATTGTGCACTTCAACATTCTAAGTAAATGAGATATTTAGATTCAGTCACCTAAAGCAGTTATACATATGTACGTACACCAGATGTGGTTTCATCCTGTACTTCCATTTCCTTCACCAACATCCTCCACTTCACAGTTGTGAACTTGTCTTAGAGAAAAGTTGGTTGGGTAACTACAAATATGCCAAAACACTCTTTGCCTCAATGAAATCATTTCACTGATTAATAATGCCAAGAAGTTAATTTGATAGAACTAGTCCTGGGTTTGCATTTAGAAAGTTTCTTTATGGATAAAATGTTTTTCTGGCGCAGTTTCGATAACTTCCTATTAGGGACCACCCACATACTACGGAAATCTTTCCCCTCGATTAGTGACCCCTTATTCTACAAAGATCATTTTAGGCTATTTAAACCTATTTTTACAATTTTGTGGGTGCATTATCCTACCTTGCCATTGTAGTATAGTTATATGTATATCTACGGCCCATCATTCATCCATTTTCATAACAAATCCTTATTTTCCAATTTCCAAATCCATGCACTAAACCAAAATCAATTACATTATACATATACTGCAAGGAAACCTGTTAACTCGTTATCTATACACATCGTTTTTCATGTCATGTCAATTAAGGATGATGTTGAACCGTGAAATCAGAGTTGACAATCTATCCGTGTGGTGTAAGATAATTTAATGGAATATTGTACAAATACATCGCGTGAATCTTGGGTAAAATATTAATATTTCTTACTTTGAGTTATACAGCTAAGCAAGTGCAGTGAAACCAAAGTAAACATATAAGAGAGTTTTGCTTCAAGCATGGACAGGATTTTCAACCGCGAAATGAAAGCTGCCACTCTCACTCAGAATTAATGAATGAAATTATTTCGGAATCTGTCTGTAGAAAGCTTTCTCATTGTTGAAGTCGGCAAAAATAGCATTGCCTAGAGCCTTTTCCTTCAATTTTACTAATGTCTTACTTCCAAAGCTTCTTATTTGAAAGGAACACATGGTGAATAAAGGTGTATAGTGCTCGTGAAACCCATCTTCAAAAATGATTTGTTGGCCATGAATTTGCCAAGTAAATATTTCAAGGTGAAAGTATGCGTGCACGAAGCATTTTAACTATTATCATATACATAGTAGAAAAAGTTCTTATTAAGATGAGACTACAAAACCTTCAAAAGCCATTCGGGTATGTAAGGCACGCTATGAAAATTCTGTATGGTATTTACAGTTTGAATAGAACAGTGTCGGTATATTTTACTGGCCCAAAAAGGTTCAGAATTGCACGCTAATATTTTGCTAAGTATTTAGACAGCCTTCCAACCATCACATCATGGTTGGTACGTTATGGAAGTAAATCGACGTTAGGTAAGAAAATTCAATTTGAGACTATTGCAATTTGACTTGGGAGCTTTTAAGAGTGACAGTCGGTTAATCTGTCATTGAATCTGACGGATAGAATGCAAACTAAGTAGATGAAACTCTATCCGGCCCAGATCTTTATAATGTAAAGATAGAAGAAACTGGAGAGCAATTCCTCTAGATTTTAAGATAAAGTGTTGAATTACATTATCTGTAAGCATCTAAATATTCTACGCGTCAACATCATCATGCTTGGTATTTTTGTACCACATCATATATTTTTAAGGCAGATGGTAGTTAATATTCATATGAAAGTAAATTATAATATATTTCAGTCCAGCAACCCCTCTGAGCTGATTTCATTTTATAGCAACCGTAAAAATAGCTTCTTTCTAATTTCCGTCTCATAAAAATCTTGAGAGTTAACAACTTTGTGTTTTCCAGCTAAAGCATCTTGAGTTAGTCTCGTCTAATGTAATGGCTCCCTATTTCTATGCAGCATCACATTTGTAGTTCACTTTGTGCACTCTGCTCCTCTCACCTACTTTCTTTTCTCCCCTCGTTGCATTTTCCGTTTGCATTCATTGTCAGTCATAAAAACTAACGTAGTATGATGTGATCTATGTATGTACGGAAGGGAAAACACTCTCAACTCAATTTACGTTCTACTATTTTACCTAGTACAGTGAACTGATGTTATTTCACTTCCACTCCCACCACGCTCAACGCAAACAATTTCAAAACCTGACCGAAAACAACCTAAACTTTAATAAGTGGTGACAAACATTATTCTCCCTTGTATTAAAACGTAAATAGAGGACGAAGCCAGACGAGCCGAAGAGATAATGCATAATTTTCTACGGCTCACTTCGCTGTTCAACAACCTTCTTTGTTGTACTCTGAGAAAAATGGCTAAAAGCATATTAAATATTAAGAACAAAGAAGTGTATTATAATATATTATCTTGTCTGGAACAGTATTACGTTCTAGTAGATACAGAAAACCAATATAGTGTCTTAGAAGCAGACCAAGTGGAAGGAATAACTATAACATCTTGCATTTTAACAGCTTATCAACATCAAACTAAATACATTATAGTGCCATTCCTAAATAGTTCATACACACCGAAATACATTCTTGTTTGGATTTCTACCATGTACAAAGTTACCATGATAGAAATGAAACACAAAGAGTGTTTTTCTAAAAAGAATATGGAAAATGAGTGCATATTGTATGAACATTAATCATTACGGAGTCATTTACGTGTTACTAGTAAATTCCATCATGCATGACCCACTACCTACCATAATCATAAATGTAGAATAAAATAGCGAATCCATTACAGCTAGGAAACCTTTGATATGGAAATTCCGCGTATTATCACATATTTTGCATTTAGGAATTACAAAATAAATATTTGACTCGATATTACCTTTACTGATTGCACATTACTTGTCTCTCCAACATTTACCCACTATTTGGTGCATGAAACTAAATTAACCTACCAAAGCTTGCAATGCTCTGCTGTCAAAGAAAATCTAGAATTAATCACCCAGAAATCGAACTCAAAGCATATTAACATGTTAACGAGTACCTGGTAAAAACCATTTACTGCTTTGTGAGCAATGCTTGTTGTAGCATTTATTACTGTGTGGAATATATAGTGTATATCACTCCACGGAAAAATTATGCGATGAAAACATATGCAGATGTCCACTAATGCTAACATGCACTATATTCTGGGATGTTGACCGAATTATTATGAATATATAATAATTTAATGGACTGAATGCTGAGGAGAGGTTTCTGACCTCACCAAGTTCTGAACGCACGCGAAATGCAGTTGCAAAAGGTACACACAAGAAAGTCAATTGGAAAGCAGAGTAATGCTGTGCTAGACCAGGACGGCTAAGTATTAACTCTGCAAATGGTAAGATTAAGGTAGCCGGCTAGACTATAAAAATATTATGGTCATCAACCAGAGTCTGTAGAGACTGTGTACTTTTATCTGAGTACAAAAAATAATGCTTGGGAACATAACCCAAACTATGTTAAAGAATCTACAGAAACCTAGAACAAAGAAAGTCAACTAAGAGAAGCAGGCCTAGCGTGTTCAATTATTAATTTTTATGGAGCCAGTTTTGTCGCATATATAGTTTGTTTACTTTCACCAAATTGTGAAAGTTTTATTTTCAGAATGATCTCTATTTTCTACGTGAAAGTGTTAGTTATCTGATTTTCGAGAAATGCTTTGTTTTAACAGATATTATGTCCAATGCACTGTGAAGTAAGAAGTTGTTAGCAGCTCGCAATTTTCAATCTTTCTGTAAATCATAGGAATATTGACAATAGCGATAAGTTTAAATGTTTGTTTCCATTCAAGATAGTGTCATTGTAAAGGAACATGTTCAATGCAAAAGGCAATTTTATGGTCTGTTCAACAATTCTTTTCTGTTCATTCAGTGTCCTAGCAGCTTAGGGATAATATTTATTGACACAATCCGGTAGCACTCTGTATGTGTGAATGGGAAAAATAAAGCGTCCTTTCAATTTACTTCGGTGGACGCTAATTGAATTAAATGAAAGTTGACAGTGGACTCTAAAAGCTTTTTTGCTGCTTCTGCGTCGGTAGAAAATCAATGAGGAATGACAAATGTGTCTGATTTAATTAGGAAGCTCGTGTTTGATTACTGTTGGACTAAGTTATTAAACTTTATTTGACTTGGCTCTTGTTATTACTTTTTACTAGTTATTGAGTCACTCTTAAAAATAATTTAAGATGATGCTTCTCCAGTACATTCTTGTATAACAATTGGAAGATAGAAAAAGTAAATACTGAAGTTTAGTTTTTTCTCACTTAGAAATGTTTAGAACAAAATTAAAATTTCGACACGTACGTAACACATTGGATAAAACTTACAAATTAGCAATGTTTGTACTTCCCTAATAGCCATAACATGAGTAAACATTTCACGATTTTTATGCAAGTACTATTTATATTAACTCAACATTATTAGAAAATCATGCCAATGGAAGATGGAATTGCAAACTGCAAACTTAATAGATTTTTTCGGAATTATTAGCTAAAACGAAAATGGAAAGAAAGATGACAAATAATCGATTCCAGTTGTTAATTTAACAGTACCTTAAGTAGATTTCCTTTTTCATGCTATATCGCTATAAAAATTCTCTACTATCAGCAAAGAGAAATTATTCTCTCCAACTACAATAACATTGATAAAATACATTGATAAAACTACAAAAGTTTTAAATGACATTTTCGAATACATATTTTAGTGGGAAAAGTGGAACGTACTTGTTTGACAGAACAATTGAATATTATCTTGAGACAAAAGATTTCCAGAAAGTTCTATATCTGAATGAGATATATAAATGATTTTTTCACTAATACTAAGAATACTATTATTATGTTTAATCTACAATTCCTACTTACAACTTGAGAGGCAGTAGATTACAATTACAGACTTTGAAATGATAGATTGGAATGTGACTTCAAAATTATCAGGACTACTACCTTCTAATGATGCTCACGGTCTGAATTCTTAGAATTGAAAATCACTCGTGACTAGAGCTTAGTCGAGTTTACAAAATCAATTCGTTATCCTTTCTTGCATTTAATCTTAGGCTTCATAAGAACGAGCTACCTAGAATTTGATCTATGCAAGTGTTGAATAAACACTAATCTAGAAGGTTGTCTTGTTACTGATGGATAATTCTATAGGTATCCAATAGTTCAATGTACCAAGTCAATGTAAACTAAATTCAATGACAAAATGTATAATCTCTATTAGTAGTTGGGTATTATTCTGCAAAATCTCTATGAACTTTACATCGTTAAAAGCTCAAAGGAACTTTCAATTTCATAGCCATAGTGGTGTCAAATCAAGATACTTTAAACTTCAATTGATTAAAAGGACTTTTCCCTACATCGTTTACTACTTAGTTTGATACGAATGTGTTCAGCAATTTATTCTAAATTGCTTATTATAATCTTGATTGATAATATTTAAACTCCAGATTTACATTTCATTGCAAGCAGTAGTGGCGTTTCATTTCGGAGTACAATAATTATAATATAGGATCAATGCTAAAAGTTTTAATAAGTAGTAGAACGTAGTGAAAATCAACTAATATTTTAAGTGTTAAAAGTTTAAAGAAAAACAGGTTGATTATACAACAGAAATTAACTTGCAAAGTTGTTAACCTCTTAGAATATTCATTACTATGATGGATGTGTTTAGATAAATACTCTTTCTACCTTACATAATCAAATTGAAGTTCTGTAGTATAAAACTCACTGCTGAACAACTTTTTCTCAAAAGAAAGTACTTAGAGTAAATATCGGACCGTAAAATGAAGTCATTTTGTCGGAATGATATTAGTCATATCATCTTAAAAGTTTGTGATGTTAATTTGTATTCATTTAAATTTTTTTATGCGAAGATTTATTTGGAAATGTGAAAAGGGGGAGATTAGATGTGAAGGGTTGACACTGGATATGTAAACTAGTTACCAACAATGCGAGCAACTTTTAAAAATAGTTTTTGTTCGTATTTGTATTGTTATCATGTTTTTCTTTATTGCTTACGTCATTCGATTTAGGAGAATCCTTTCCTATTCGATTTAGCAAGTTAAGTGAAAGTCTAGTCGTCATAAGATTTATTGACAAATTCAGTAATTGAACTGCAAGAAACTGGAAAAGAACCATTAGGATAAATTAAAATCCATCCTAACTGAACGGAACTATCTTTGTGCTCCTCCTAATATAGTTTTGTACTCATGCAACTTTTCTTTCTCTATTAGTTTGCATATTGTAGCCCTGACTTTACAGTCCTAGTTATATCCAGTTATCTGGCTACATTACATGTAGGCACTTGGTATTGATGACATGCGAAAATTAGCTACTTCTCTAGTAGTTTGCTTTCACTTCCATTCTTATTACTGCAGAGATATATACAATTCACTTGAATCTCAGTTTTATACATACTACTTTCTATAAGGAAATGGCAATCAAACTCAAATGTTAGTGCTCTGCAGAATATAAGTACAAAAGTCGAATACTTATTGTCAGTTCTTCTGTGAAAATACATAGCCTTTCGTAGAATAACCATATCCACCTACATTCTAAGGAAATGTATGCCTAGTATATCTAATTTGCGTGTGTATAGCCAAAAATCGGACTATAATATTTATACATGTGGATGATCCCAGTTGTGGCGTATATGAAAATGTGTGCATGCAAATATAAACTTTTCTCTATGTGAAGATTTTATGTGAAATTGATGTTTTCCACTGTTTTTCATTGCAGTTCGAGACTCTAGCTTTCCTCTGGGTCCTTCTCCTGTTCGTGGTTGTCGGCAACTCTGCTGTGTTGGCAGCTCTGATGATGACCAAAACACAGCGGAAGTCCCGCATGAATTTTTTCATCATGCACTTGGCTCTCGCAGGTTAGATTTCACTTTCTACTTATATTTACTGTTTGTTTTACTACGTGAAACGTGAAACTGTGTCTTATAAGCGTGTATAAACGGAGGCTGGTCGTCGACAAGGCTTCTCTATGCTTCAATATCCATAAATATCACTGTATAACCTTTTAGCAGCAGTCTTGAAATCCGTCTGTCTATATGCAGACAGAAATAAGTAGTACAACAGACAGAACGGAGTTAAGAGTACCCTCATCTGCATGTGTACCTAAGTAGGTTATCAATTATCATAAAATATCCATCTTCTGTAGGTAAACATTAGATTCTAATTTTAACTCGGTGTGTCTTTTGTAATGTAATCCAGATCTTCGCAAGGAATATCAGTATTTTATATTTATTCGCTATAGCTTTAGACACTAACGCGTGTACTATAACTTGTATTTACAGCTATCTTATTAGGTTTGATTTTATCTGGGCTTTTTACTTAAGGGAAGTGGAGGAGTTTTTCAAAGTTTCGTGTGTCTCATTGTCTTTATCATGTAGTAAATACATAAGTGAATGACTTATCTGGAGATATAATGTCATGTGTGAAGTATAAGTATCTGTATTATATCCTCGGACTGTTCACTTCTGGAAATGCGGGTTGTTTGTGTTCTTCCAAAGCCAAGTCAAGGCAAAGCTAAGCCACGTGCAAATAGCCCTTTTGAGAGAAAACATCTTTCCACTTTCTGCTAACTTGTTTCTAATAAATTTTGTGCACAAAGCCAAGCGCCATGAAGGGACGATATCCCTGTCGTGTTTTTGTCTCTTACTCCTATACTTTAATTTCCTGCTCTTTTTTCATATCAACTCAGCTACAATAAGAATAAGATAGCTAGTTTGTTTCTACATACATGCCCAGGAGTATAAAAAGATTGTACATGTAGTAGACCGCGAGGCAAATCAGGCCAAATGTGCCACTTATAAGCTATCAAGGTGCTAATCGAACATCTAACCAAGATTTTTTCCATTTTGAAATAATGCCATAAAAATTATGTTAAAAAACCGAAAATGATGCTTTAGATCAAGTTTTTGTGTTTATTGTCAAAAGCATCAAAATAAAGTATGAAAAGCAATTTAATGTTGATTTTTTAAAGTTTGATCAGTTATAAAGAATATATTGGTGATTTAATTATCAGCAAACTCGACCGTTTCAATAGCATTAAGGGTTTTTAAAGTCCCTTGAGATTTAAGTATGTTTGAAAAGCGTGTGCGAATAGACTGATGGAGGGGGTGGCCAACTACATATGTTTATGGTTAGACAGAATCTGTGTTATAATAACATTTGTCCCAAACTTTTTATCCCAGTGTGTATTGACTGTACTGTTTTCAACTTGGACAATTTTTCCATTTCATAATACAGTCGTCTTGAGGTGAAACAAAAAGCGAAAGTTTGGTTAGACTATAATACGTATCGAATAGTAGGTATCCTTAAGTTGTTGTTAAATAGGTTGAGCATGAACTCTCACGTCCAAACAAACAAAGTCTGAGAAATATCTAGGAAAATGGAACTGAATGTATAGCAAATAACGATTTGGCTTTTGAGATTTCCCCAAAAACTTTAACTCCACAGAGCTGACGATAAGTTAGTTCAGAAGAAAGTAAGTTGGGGGAAAGCAAACTAACCATTTGTGAAAGTATCTATAGAAAAGTTTATAGTAAGTGAGAGGTAATGTTATTTCCAAATTCGAAATCTTAAATTGATCAGCTGCATAAAAGAGTTTTTCAATAAGGTTTAAGCCGATGTGGAAATACAAATAGGTGACATGACAGTCGTACATATTGTTCGATGTGTGCAGTTTGACAGTTTTTAGTGTTGGAATCTCTTGAATTTCCTCCTAGCATCTCCATCCATCTAACTTTAAGCCTTCTTTGTCAGTTAGTGTGGAGGTACTACAAGGTAGAAGTGAGGGAGACCTCAAGGGGAAAGAAAATAGGCATTCACAGAATTTGATGAACTGTAATGATCCTCCTACGAATATAAGCAATTCTCCCCAAATACACTGGCTGGTTTAGATTCGAAGGCAGAGTTAGGTCCAGGAGACAACCGAAATCAATATATTATGTACTTACAAATGTATATAAGGAATGGGCGCATTGGATTAGAATGTGAAAAGACAGAGGAGATCGAGTTCAGTGATGCATAGCATTGCATTCCAGATATAACGGAGGTAAACAAACAAAAACTTTCGCAAAGATCCATTCACTTACTGAAGATGAGGCTTCCCCGATTTTCCGGTGGTGTCGACTAGACCGTCAATAAATCTTTGCAGTTCACTTTCACCGTACTTATGTTAGCTATTTAAGTACATCGACTCCTATTGACTTCAGATAGATTTTTCCGCTATTTTTATCTTCTGCGAACTAAATCTTGTTTATGCTTTACAGATATATAAGTGCTGTCCTACGAAATTCTTTGCATTGAAGAGTTTGTCCTTTCTAAGGAAAGATTTATAAATGGACTATTACCTAATACTCATCCTCGTCGTTTTATATCTAATGAATGTATCTTCTTTACTACTTCAAGCATTTAGCGTCGCAGTCGCATTCGTTAAAACCAATGCAATGATAAATATTTACAAAGCAATGAATTGACAAACTTCTTTGGAATGCTACATTTTGTAACTACCAACTTTTGACTCTTGGAATTTGTAAAGTTAATTGAAAGAGCATTTGAAAGCAATGAATTTTAGAATTAATAAAGTAATAATTCCAAATATTCAACTAACTGGATAAGTTCAGTCATTTACTCAAGCAGAGACTTTGTAGTATTCACCTTGTTTTGCTTTTCATTTTATTTAGCGTGTTTCATGTATTAGCAAAAGTTATATTATCTATAGACTGCAGGCAGCAATGTTAACTTATATCAGGAAGCCTATAAATAGATTTAAAAAATCTCTGGATTTAACGAAGCCTTCAACTGCGTTCTATTTTACAGACTTTCCCTGTGAATATTGAATTTGTGAGCATTCAAAAAATAAATTAAGACTTAGTTACATGTTTTCACTCTAAGAATGAACAACTTTCTTTTTAATTCTTTAATACCATTTGTGCCTGTCCCTAACTTACTATGGAGCCAATTTCCTAATCCGTCGATCTATATAATACGAATAGAGTTCTTCGTTAATATTCGGTCGATTTTGAGAAGAATGCACTCAGTCGAAAGTTTTGCAATGAAAATTTATTTTCATATAAACTCATTTCTGTTATTCGATAAAATAGTCCCATTTACGTTATGGAATTGAATGTACTTATCTCAAGATACGAATTTCCATGAATGTTTTAAATCAATTTGATGGGTAGGTATTCAGAGTTTTAAAACATGATTCATAGTTTGTAGTATATCTATATAGGTTCCAGATCTTTGAGAATTACATCTAACTTGCCAACTTATGCGAATAATCTTATTTATTTAGCTTTTTACCAATTAATGGGGAAAATATAGTCAATCTTTTACATATGTATTTATCTACTCATTGTGGCATGAAATACATCATAACGCCTTAACATAGGTTGAAGGATATAATTAGTATATTATAACTAAATCTCTGTCATATGATATGTACATTCTACATCTGTTGAGGGGCAATATTAATCAATAACGTGGAAAATCATATTTTAATTATAAATGCTAGTATATGCAATTCCAATATTGCTAAGCCTTCTGCGAGACCTGTTAACTTATGTAATTTGTATTTGGGTTATACAGTTAGATATAAGAGGAGAACATTTTATTAGTCCCTTAGTACTAGCACATGCATGTATATGCTGGGGTCTAGTTTAGAGTATATAGGAGAGAGATATATACTAATGATATTACTAATGAAGGATGTGTGTTTGTTTGAGATTGCCAACTAAATACATTTTGTGCTCTAGATTTGTCTGTTGGTCTCATCAACGTCCTGACGGATATTGTTTGGAAAATGACTGTCACCTGGTATTTCGGAAATGTAGCCTGCAAGATCGTCAAATATTTTCAGGTCAGTAAACAATTGTTGTTAAATATATGCAACTTAGCCAATAATTCTTTATAAACAATGCCAGTTTACTATTAATTCACCATAGAAGTAGTACAACAAATCGGTTCTTTTTGTCTTTGTCAAGTAACATCTACGCGCAAGGAAATGCAGAATTGGTACATTAATGACATAGTAATAAAGCGTACACTGTTCTTGAACTGAGTAATGGCACATATTAGTATTTGTATAAATCGGTATGAATAGTTTTAGCTTATTGTTGCAAATGGCTAAATGCCTTAGTATATACTATATACCATATAATATACGAGGATTATAAATAACTTTATTCGCTCTCTGTAAAACTGTAAACAAATTGTGTACCTACTTAATTTTTTGTTTTCTTACGCAGTTTCTATTTACATAAAGTTTCCTTCTCCCAGCATTTCAAAAGCCACTTCGTTTTTTTTCGAGTGTGAGTGTACTCATCACATCAGCACTTTGCTTCTTTACATCTTTTCCACTGTGCGTGCAACATAAAAAGGCTTACATGTACTTCAAGTTTTCCCTTCATTCATAAATAGAGAACAAAAAGGTTATAGACACAGTAGGTACCGTGCTTTTGTGTGCCAGCTATTATACAACCCTTCACATGCCTACGCAATGCTTTCAACGGTACTAGATTCAAGTAGCACACATTACTCGTGACAATGTAAACTGAGACGAAGCGTTCTTATTATGCAGCATCCCTCTTCACACACTCATACGTAGGCTGCTAAAATCCTATAGACAAAAAATGTTTTCCTGTTTCGTTTTTCTGACAAGTAAAGCACAAAAGACGAATGAAATTGGAATTCTAGTTTGCAGCTTTTTTATTCCCTGCTTTCTCCGATGCCAAATACTAATCCGTGGTCACATGGCACAAGACGTTGTGTGCCATGCCATGATGGCATTTCCTCGCCCTAATCATACCTATATCTCTTAAGTTCCCAGTGAAACACAACACTGGGGCCTTGAAAGATTTATGTAACGTTTTTTTATCCCCTCTAAAGCAATCCACTGTTTCCTTTCAAACTTCAAATTCAGCAGTAACATATTATTCAACCACAACTGAACCGTGTATTTTTGTGCAAACAGAGTTATCAATGTACTAGGCATCGTTCATTCTTTGGATCTAGTAAATAAACATGTATTATTATATAAACTTTTTTTTATCAAGGTATCCCTTTTGTTGATTCATCGATAACAAATTGTTTGGTAGATTACAAACAGTAACAAACCAGCAAATGCAAGCAAAGTAGGCAACGCTTGCACAGAACAGAGCTGGATAGAAATTGACCACAGAACTTCGTTTTCTTTGAAATGCAATCATAAACATTTATTCGCAATACTCTTTTACTTGGCTATACATATAGATAGCTTTTTGGAGAGTCTAATACAGAATACAATTCTCTGCTGATCTTGTATTCCATTTCTTGTGCAAATTCTATAGTCAGATTTTACTATATAAGGTATAGAATATAAATAAGTTTAGTAAAAGAAAGGCTAGTTTGAATTTCTTATAAATTCTTCCATTGTACTGTGTATAATGTAAGTATTTATATCTGTACATGCGGTTCAGTGTGCAGTGCCATACTTTATGTATATCTCAAAGTACCTGATATTGCTGTTGTGAAGTACTTTACCACATATAAATCATGACTAGGGCTACTTGAGGACATACAGATGTCAAGGGATCTCTTCGTCGTTGAATGTGGACAGTGCTCATATAGCCAGCAAGTAGTTCTGTAAGGAAAAAAATAATGCTATCCTTACAATAAAACTTAGAACGCAATAATATGCAACTCGTTTAACCCTTATTGTCATTGTTAGTAACCACTATACCTACATACTCTGTTTAGCAATACTAATCCTATATAGAAAAGTACCCTAAAGCAGTTTGCACTGTACATCCTAAGTTTGATATTAAACATTATGCTAAAAAAAACTTGGTTGGTTCACATTTTCCTTTTGTATGGTTATACCAAGTCTGCATTTATTCATAATATTACGTTATATCAAATGCATTAAAGACATACATATGTAAAGATATGCAAATCATCTTATCACTGTAATCGGTATTGGTGCACTGTTTCCCATCCTCCATTAAGTACAATCTGTCCGAATCGAGAGTAGTCACAAATGAGTTATGGTCGTTTTTAACCTGGTTTGTGGACAATTGCTGCGTTAGTAGAAATAAAAATAGTGCCAATTCAGCGGAAATGTAGAAAGTAGGGCCAAGAAAATGGACTTGCAAAACTTATGATAAAGATGAAGCTTAAATGTTTTTGTCTTCACGTATGATTTATCTGCAGCTTCTAAGAAAGAACATTTATAAATTGTATCGGGTTTTTATTTATTGGTGGGATAGTGGGATCCTGTATTTCTGTATGTAGTTATGCGTACTGTTATTGATACCCTGGTTATTTATATCATAACACCCCAAAGTCAAACCGGTATTGTTGGTACTTACGGATTTGAAAGGGTGCAAAAATGTCAACGAACTTATTTCAATTGTTCACTTAAGCACTATACTGCTAGGTACACAATATACAAGTCCAGTAATCGTATCAACGGACAAACCGACCATTACCACAATATGGATCCCCTGAAACACGAGACTACTTATTTGAGAGAGCATTAAGTCCACAGATTTTCCGCAGTAAATATGTGAATGGGGTTATGGACTGAGCTTATTGTGTAATAACACATGGTGAAATGATTTGTCGGGAATGAATGTGATTGCTTGGATCATTTATCCATCTTTACCATACCTTGTGCAAAATAATTCAAGTTTAATCCAAAGGACCGTTGACAGGAAATGTCTGAAATGAGATTTACTCGTGGGTGATTTAAAACTAGGATTGCCTATATTGAAAGAAATGATATAGCCATTAAACTGCCAACGACGTTGTTTGTAAAGAAATGCCTCGATGATGCATCTTTGCTTTGTGTGTGGAATCGCAGCTTTCTCCATTATCTGTGGACAATAACATTGCTTTTTAAATCCCCTATTTTGTAGGAACCATTTATTACTTTTATTGCCTTAAATCGTATATCCTTGCCCTTAAGTACAAATGCTACTTAATACGATCAACCTAAACATTGAAGAAGGAAAGTAAGCTCTAAACGAATGAGCCAAAGTTCGAAGTTCAATTTTGTTAATAAGGATTATTTTAATGATTAAGTGTTATGTGTATTTATAAGCTAATTTTAGAAAGTTAGATATTTTGAATGGAATAACAAAATATAATTTTATTTGTTGATAATGAGTACATAACACTTAAATGTCCACAAATTAGAGTGATAAAATGCACAAAGACTTTAGCTAAAGAATAGTTATCGGGTAATAAAGTATTGCACTTTATGTAGAAGAGCTTAGTTAGATCTGTAAATGTTGGCGGCTGATGAATTAGATTAAATACGGAGAAACAAAGTAAAGTGAAAAGAGAAAGCAATCTGGTAAAAATCCTCAGTATTGAAGGGGTTGTTTAGATGTCACCAATATATAGTCGTTTTTGTGCATAGATTACATAAAGCTATCAGCGCAAAAGAACGATAAGGCCGAGAGAAACAAAAGCTAAATTGAAGCAGAAAGTTTGCCAGTACTGATTTGCATATGTATTTATTTGGTCATTCACTCCTTTTCTTTCTTCTCAACACATAACTTTCTCTGCTGGGCGGCATTCCCTTTACTTCAATAGATACCAAACTTATTTTCAATACCACCAAATTAAATTGCATCGTTCCTCGCTTATATAAGTTGTGTTATGTTATGTTACGGAGTATTGCTTCTGCCTCTGAAATTAATTTGATCTGAGCTGCTTTCTCAATGATGCTAATTGAATGGGCAGACATGAACTCATAAATTCGCAGAACACAAAACACAACTAAGTAATTTTGATGAGAGATTAATTAGAGTGAAAGCAGAGAGTCTTATTATATCAGGGATAATAATTAGCATCTTCAATATCCAACTATGTTGGGGAAAGTAGACTTTCACTTGGTTGAAAGTAAAAGCTATCATAAGCTTTCATGTTTGTGGGCACGTGTCTTTTAGTTTGGTTGATACCCTTTCATCATGTAACCATACATATATTTTATCCTAAAATAATTCACCAGCAGCTAATTATTATTCTTGTAATTACATACCCAATACCTAAACATCATTTGGGTAGTGATTGGTGTAAATATTAAAATGTATATGGGTAAGCAGATACATCATAATAATATATTACTGCATTGTATGTGAGTGATCAAGTTATAATCTACGTTCTAATTTGTTTACAAGATTATTAATAGTGGTTTGTTAACCTGGTTTCATTTTCTGTTTGCAGACGGTTGTGGTCTACGCATCCAATTATGTATTGGTGGCTCTCAGCATTGACAGATACGATGCCATCACCCACCCTTTGAGGTTTTCTGGGAGCTGTAAGTGCTTACTTGCCTACATTTTTTTCAATCAATATTATATATGATATAAACTATAGTATTTAAGCGACTAGAATATAGTACCTTGGAATGCAATGTTCCAATGCTCTAATAAATATCTTTGTACAACGTCATGTGCATTGAATATAATATACTCAGATATTTTTCACTTACATTTCAATTCTAGAAGAAAGTCTTTATATTGAATAATGCAAATATGCATTCTGTATTCTTAAAACGCTAAAATCTGCTGGAAGTCCTTACAATTGTTTACTTCAAAGGATAAAAATTCAATAACTGCAAAACATTGAACTATTTTTGGAGGCTCCAACATTTCACTTCATAGGGAAAGCCAAAAATCTATTATACATTTACATTCTGTGTAATAAAGTGCATAAAACGAAATTTTTACGTTTGAATGAATTCGTTTTCTGAGCTAATTTACCGAGTCATACCAAATAATATGTGTGGGTAGGTGTCAAGAATATATCTGTGACATGACATATCTTTATTGCCCAATTTCTATTCAAGTGAAATATGACAAAGAATAGATATTCTTTAAGTTTGACGATAAAGAGACAGGAACGACAGGATACCAAATAATCATCATTCATGAGTTACATATTTCACGTTTTCGAGAAAAGTCTAAAATAATTTGACATTCCTCTTATGGAATTGATAGGGTCTTCAGTCACGTTGACAATTCAACTTCCTGGATTGAAAGTATGTAGTATTCAATATGAAAAACGTGGCCAAATCCCCGTTGACTGAGCTGTCGCGAAACGGAAGGCGCATTTCTTACATTGATATTTCAATTTTAAATTGACTTCATGGTTAATCGGTCTTTTAGATGTAAAATAAGTTCTAGTGCGATCGGCAACGCGATTTAACCGGGTACTTACCATTCAATAACCTTTGGCATCGTGTGAGCAGGTACATGAGTGTGTTTATTGGATTGTGAAATGAAATGGGCCTAAGGTCTGAGTTCGCCCACCGATTTTGCAATTCAGTGTAGTCACGCTTGAAAAGTCAAAGTGGTACGACTCTGCGACATATGTACAACAGTTGTGACATAAATATGATTTTTTTTCTCGCTTGAATTAAACTCGACGACTTTCACCGGAAAAGACATTTTTACTTTCTCTATTTCTTAGGATCTCAAATCATTTTTCTGTACACTGTCAAAACAGGATACCGTTAAGATATGACTCTATAGGTAGTATGTCAAGTATAAATAGCTGACTAATTGACTGACTTGACATGAATTGCTACCACCCACAACACTCTGCTCCACAAGTCCTGTCCAAAATACTATTTCGTCAATCATAAGTACATATTGTGCAACCATTGATTATTCTTGCATGTTAAACGATTTTCAAAACTGCTTTGGTGTTATTTTGGTCCCAATATTGGATTATAACTACCTATAGCAGAGTTACAAGATTAATACTTGGAAAAATAGGTATTTGTATGGTACATACATGACTTTTGTATGGAATAGATAAAAATAGATAGTTTGACTTTGTATGGCTGTTTATGAATATGTATTAGAAATGGAATAAGTATGGGACTTGTCGGAGCTCAGAGAATTGACTTAGCGCACATACCTAACTATCCATGCATTCTGCACGGCTATGATAGTTTCTACTTGGACGATATTATTTGCATCACTTTTGCTTGTTTTAGGTTTATACAGTTGTTACCTATTTAAATTATCACCATGCATAGTCAATATTCAGCACATTCATACAGTGGGTCACAACTCACAAAACACCATACAAAGTCACACTATTTGTTAAAAAATCCCCCATACAAAAGTCATGTGTGTGTCATACCAATTAATTGACAGCCTTAATACGTATTAATTTTCATGATTTCACAAATACAGGAATCATGTATGTATCATTATCATCATCACCAATTATTAACATGATGATAGAAAATATTTTACCCATTCCATTCACTTTTAGGAGAAAGCTTTCTCTTTGATTGATTTTAAAAGTACAACAAAATTTAATGTATTAGGGTATTAGGTTAGACCTGTATTAGTTATACAAGTAATCAGATTTTCTAATAACCTTGATTTTTACATCAACCAATCTACAGATCTACTATGTCTAGTCTGTCTGTTTTAACTTAAACTTTTTTTGAACTATTTGTGGGTATCAAGAATACTTTTAAATGAAATTTAATTTGGTTGTGATTTTTCTTAGGGAGACGGGCACGACTTCTTATTGCATCCGCGTGGTTTCTTTCCTTTTTGTTTGCAACTCCAGCAATTTTCGTTTTCCACGAAAAAGAAGTTTTGGGAACCGATGGTAAGAACCCTTAAAATAAAATTCCATAACATTTTTGGTTGGTAATGCTTACAGGATCTATGTCAAAACTAGAAATGTATTCTAAGGGCTAATTCTTTGTTAAATGGGCGGATAAATTTATGTTGTGGATGACTGCATTTTATTTTTGTTCTATTTGTATTAGGGTATGTAACTCAATGCTGGGTTCAAATGGAGAAATACGAATGGAGATACTACATTACAATTATATTCATCATCCTATTCATGATTCCGGCTCTTATCATTACTGTTTGCTACACAATCATGGTACATACAATCTGGACGCAATCATTAATTCTAACTCCACAAGGGAAGAAACCTGTTAGCACTACAAGTAATCACACAATATCCTTTTAATTCTGTTGTTTAAATTTACAACATAATTCTTCGATGCCTACATTTTGGCTGAGTGAACTAATCTTTGCAGTCACATGCTGTTGTAATTTAGATGGCATCCTTCGGAAGTCGACCAACAACCGAGCGAAACAAGAAGTGTTTTGTGGCGGTGACGACGACTCAAGGAGAGCATCTTCAAGAGGTTTGATTCCGAAGGCCAAGATTAAATCCGTTAAAATGACGTTCGTCATAGTATTTGGTAAGTATTCACAAGATTATTTAAAAGCAGATTGCAATTTACCTGTAGGAATGATTTTGGAAAGACAAAAGGTGAAAGCAATTTCTCTTTTCTTGTCCTACCATTGTACCATCTTAATCCTGACTGAGACATGAAGAAAGGTTTAGTGGCAAAGTAAAAGAAATATGTTACATTTTGTTTCATTTTAGTCTTCATTCTCTGTTCGGGTCCATATTTCGTCTACTCGTTGTTGCAAGTGTACGGATACATCCCAAGAACTCAGACGATGGCAGCTGTCAGCACTTTCTTCGCGAGCTTAAATCCTCTTAACTCAGCTGCCAATCCAATCATCTACTGTGTCTTCTCGACTCATATCTGCAGAAACCTAAGGTAAATAACATTGAAAATAATAGGCTTTTGGTGAGAGGTCTATGTACATATAATATGAAGAGACTTTCAAAATCTGAGTAAAGAGTTTAGATCCGTAATGTAGCAATTTCCTGTTATTCGCCTTAAAAGTACAGTAAGTATTATACGTCTTAGTTTATTTCATTTTCAAGATAATCATATCATGTACTTGACTATTTAGGTATATACAATAATTTTACGTAAGTGTTTGTTTACCCAATAATAACTTTGCAATTTAGATAAGTACCTAACGCGGTATTAGGTTTAATCAAATGTTGAGGTTATACAAAATCTTCTATGTTTACAGCGATTGTCTAGTATTAATTTGTTGGAAGATATTTCAGAGAAAATATTTTTTTTAATCTGTAGTTGTACAGAGAAAGGTAAGCAAGCAATAGCATACGGAAGAAATATCTAATAGTAGTAACGATTGACACAAGGAATAGAAGTTTAAGGTAGGCGTAAAATATTTCTCTGGGGACTTATGACGTAGAACTCAAAGTAGCTCTTGACATGTGAATGAAGCAATTTAATAATATCTGCTATGTGTCATGTCATAGCCGACTTTGGAAATAAGATTAACCTTACCTGGCATTTCCCCAAAGGCTACGTCTATAATCAAATAATTGTAGTTCCAAGAACAAAAAAGGACGAGAATAGAATTTTATTGTGTTAGAGTTTTGTGTAAAACATAAGCTGTGGGACTTAGACATAAGTGTATGGTAAAAACTCTAATGCTAATGAAGTTGTGTACACATGTAGTAGGTAGTAGGTAGTTAAGTACCATTAATGTTTTCCAGTCTTGAAATTGTTCTCTTTTAATATGGAAATGCTATTTCTGTTACGTTGTACATTTCATTTTGTAATATAATTTATTCCTTGTTGTTTTTTATAACATAAATTAGGATGATATAGTACATTTTAGTCACTCGGGCAGAAAAAGAGTACATCATAATCATAATTCACATAGAGGAGGCAAGTAAATAGACAAATGGTAAGTAATTAATTTGCACACATAAGATTGTAGTGTGGGATATGATATGTATGTTAGTACTGCCTTATTGTGTAGAAGTTCTGTGACTCCACTCACTCCTCCACAGCTCGTATTTGACGCTACTGTTTGGCCTGGAGCTACAGATGCACTTTGGTTTGGTTAAAGCATAGTAAATGACATGGGAAGCTTTAGGTACATTACAGTATCCAAGGAATATTATGCAACAAATGCGTCCACATTTAGTGGATGCATATGTCCAATCGGTTTAGACGCATAAGTCCGTCCCATTCCCATTCAAGCTTTTTTGTCATCGCTAGCGCACTGCACCGCTCTTGTGTGTGCTCAAGTGCGCAGCTAAGCAAAGTTGCCTCAATGATACTAAACTCATCGTCAGTCAGATATAGGGATGATGACTGCATTTCCTTACATCTACATATTATGTGCAGCAGCCCATAGTGGAGCGGAGGGAAGTCGAGCAACATTCAGAAGCTTTTACTCAGCCATCCCATTCCTTTTATATAATTTTACATAGGAGTAAATAGAATTAGTTTACTTTGTACTTCCAACAAAACCGTGGTATAGCAAAGATTTTGCATGCACTGATGCTCTCTACACGTGTTATGCTGTCACTGTCATTCTCTCGCTGAGTTTCATCTCTCTGCTGTATAGAGTGTAGGTGTGCATCTGTGTGGTCTCTCGTTCTCATCTTTGGCCTGAGAAATTAAAAAATGGAATGAAGAGGTAGGTATACGTATAAACATCATGATCATGATATCTTTATGTCTCCATCAGAGTCATCCTTGCACTCATATTTAAAGACTACATGTTTATGTAATTGATTAGGTACCTACTTTAATATGCGAATGTAGTTCAGTTAATTTATACATAAATTAAACCACAGCATGCAGTCATATTTTTAGTAAAACTATGTGAAATCTTCGCTGATCCATGCCAAAGTGAAAGTTTGCCAGTAAGGAAAAGACATGAAGGGGATTTTCTACCTTTAAATAAATCTTGGCTGCAATGCATATCATATCGAACAGGATATTAAAATCTCAGCTCAAGAGTATAATTCCTTCGACAGCAATTTCGTAGAGAACATATGCATTATTCACGGTTCACTTACACACACATGATATTTTGCCAAGAGTTATCGTCTTGAAAATTAGGGGCATTCGTTTGTTAATTTTCCTATGAAGATAAACGTAATAATTCCGCCCGGCTGGATACAATAAATAGAGCATTGTAGTATGCATTGACAAATATTATACAAGTACCTAGGCTGTACAATATTATTGTGGAACAAGGAAACTACCAACTATGAGTTAGGTAATATAAAAGTATTTAAAGAGCAAATAAACTTACGTAGCGTTCTGATGAAGATCAACATTCACACCTATGGAGATGAGACAAGTCTGGGCCCTCAGGCATCAGACGTAATAATGACTACGTCTCTCCAAGATAATACGGTTGAGTCACCATCTGTATGTCTCAATCAGTTGATTAAATTTGATTTACAAATTCCATACCTTCCAGGAATAATTAACAGTACTGTAAGTCTAAGTTTTGCCAGCCTAAAACTTTACCTGCCCCAAATTACGCGAAAAGCTGTGAAAATTGGCTTTTAGTAAATTGTTATCAGCATCAGTACTTCTGAATAGGATTATTCAATGTTATTGTTGGTCGTTGGCATCTATAAGCTGTACTTCCTCTACCTTTGCGAATTCTGTCTTTTATAATAATTTGTACTTCCTTTAAAGATTTCATGAACAACCAAATTGAGTCAATAGTTTCTCAGGCGTTGATTTTCTATCATGTTTCCTGTATCTTCAGTTGGCTGATTTCTATGTATTTTGTCTCCTTATTAGAGTAGTAGTGTGTTTTCGAGTGAAAGGTTGCTGATTGTCAGACAGAATGTGTCTGTTTGAATAGTTTCTACAGTAGTAGATTGCATACAAAGGGAAACTGTTGAACTGTAGCAGGTAATTATTGAGAGTTGACTCTTAGGAATAAACGTGAGTTCCAGTTTGCAGAATTCAATTCTCCTTAGGTGCATATGCTCCAATAACAAAACCCAGAAATCATTATTTGCACCTGAACGGCGCTTTTTAGGTTAAAGGTCGCATTAGCTTGTTGATTTCCCATTTTCAAAGCTGAATAAGCTGTTAAGAAGGGACGGCTACAATAATTATATTGCTCTTTCATGTAGAAATTCATTATCTGGAGAGAGAGAATTAAGTGCTATAACAAACTCTGTTTACTATTTTCTTTATGATCCGTTTTATGGAGATAATTGGAAGTTTATGTAGTGCATACTTGTTAAGTTATTGCTTTTCATAGAAATCATCTTTGATTTCGCCATGAACCTCTATGGAATTTTCTCTGTCACAATATTATTTGTTGCATCCGTTGGTACACAAACACGTTAGGAATTTTAGTTTGCCAATACACGTATTTGGGCAGTCAGGAGTCTGAGTACTTTTTGTTCCACCGTGCTCTTTTTTCCCCTCAAATTTCATTTAGCATAAATTGGTACACAGAAGTATTACTACCATATACTACCATTTTAATAGTATGCTTTTGTGCCAATTTATTTTGTAAAGTAGGGGTGGGATTTTAAACAAAATTTTCTATAAACCCTACAGTTGAAGTCAAACACAGTAACAATAACTGTTAGACTAGAGTTAATTGAACTTAAGTATGGCTAAAGTAAAACTGAAAGCTAACGCAAATTCGAGACAGACAATAACACTTTAGACATCGTTTGAAATGGTTTGAACTTAGATATCAAAGCTTTACTCAGAAGTTCACCTTTGAAATGGTTGTTTCAAATTGTCTTTGATATTTGAATTGGAGGAAATAGTAATATTCTGTACAGGGAATCGTTTCACTGAGACAGGCCTAATAAGTATGATCTTTCTCCAGCTGCATACATATTCATAGTTCGTTTTATATCTCATTAGACTTGAACATTTACTAGAACAGAAATCAAAGGCTATGGCTTATTAGCATACAGTTTCAAATGTGCGCATTACCGTGAGAAATAATCTTGGCTTTTCCGCAGTAGCTGCCAAATGAATAGATTTTCGTATATGAATTTATTATCAGCAGTTAAAATTTTTTGGTGTTTTCACTCATTAGACAACATTTTTGGTCCCTCTTGCTTCATCTTGAAGAAAGTTTTTTCCACGTTTATTTCGTACTATTCGTAATCTGATATTACAAAGTTTATTGCATTTCGCAACAGTTGAAACTATGATCTAAAAGCTTGTTTTTTCCATCATGTGTTTAGTAATCTGTTTAGTAATGCTTGTGACCCAGTTTAGACTTTGACTATGACGTTTGATGCTAGCCATTAAACATCATGCATACTGATCCTCCATTTTGATAAGTACTTCCTAACGGTCTTTGTGATAAAATTGGAAACTCTATTGTTAATAAAAGTTTGTCTTTTTGTAAAAGTTAGTGTCAAAAATTGTAACGTAGTTGAACAGTAATTCTCAGTAAGTACTTACCTACATACGCTCTTGAGTTGAAATTGCAACACTTGTTTCTGTAGTTTGCTAAGTATCTTAGTTAAGACGAGCTTATCACTAGTCATTAGTGACGAAAAACTTTTTAGTATACATTTCCACAAACTGCAAGCTTTTTCATTTGTAGCAATGGAGCAACATATTTTCATTCAAGAAGCAATTAGTTTCATTCAGAAAGGAACAATACTGAGTGTCTCTAGCATAATATATTATACGTGTGCTCTAATTAAATGATGGCTGTATCATGCAATTGATAATTATAATGTATTTAGAAACTACAGAAACTTTTACTAAATGGCTTTTGAGACTCGGTTTCAATTGACACAAAATGGTTGAGTTGGGATTTAAAAAGAGCATATGAGAGGATCTATGCAAAGAGAAGGAGAGATTGAGCAATGTTATGAACATCAGAGCGGATGTTTAGAAAGCAAAGTCGTGTGAATGTTGCTCTTTGATGTGCATATGACGATAAAGTGGTGACAAACAGATTTCGAATGATCTTTGTATGTACATTTATTTCAATACTACAGTCATGCTTTCACAAATATTCTGAATAGAAACTGCGACAGAAAAGGAAATCCATGTTCTGTATTTTTATTTTGCAATATAATACGAAAAATGTTCTTCTGAAGTTCAAGTGTATGAAAGAAAGGTAGTTTCTAGCGAGTGAAAATAGGAAGGATTAGGCTTATCAGAGCATGCTACAAAAAATTGGGTGTATAAAAATGCAGAGCATATAGGGAGTTGAAAGAGAAGGAAACATGACAGATTTTACATCTCCAGCTACGAGAAGCGTAATAATCGCCGCAATTCATACACTTGGAAAACTCAAGATTCATTTTTAATAATACGATTTCATTCAGTACAGCACTTTCGCAGGTGCTCAATTTATAACAAATCTCAATACTTTGTACATTCTAAAGAGCTTTACTAACCAAGATTAAAATACATAGGATATAATAGTTGTTATTCACAATGACTTCGCACTATAAAGAAATGAAAGGGTGAAAGCAAATAAATCCTATTGAGAATTATGTATATTATGTGAATAGGGTTGTAATGGTAAAAAGAAAGTGGGTTTTACTTTGAAATCAAGTAGATGCATCATGCATGAATAGCATTCTAACACTTTTGCCTTGGTTTTGTAAACTACATGCGTACCTAAACCTTTAATGACCTTTTCATACCCAATTAGTACCACTAAAACCTGCTAGGGCATATAATATTTTACAAATTACAAAGCGAATGTTGTTACTATCATATGCTTGACTTTTTCTGCTCTATTGGCTAACAAAATATGAGGATTTGCAGTTAATATTCAAAATTATGGTGTTAGCAAGATAAATTCATGGAGATGTTTAATATTATGTAACGTTCCTCTAGCCTCCAGGGTCACCTATCAGCTTATGCTTTTAGTTCTCATTGGTTCTTCCCTTTTGACATTAAATCCTAGAGTTGCATCCAAACAGGAAACAAGAATCTGATCATATTTATTTTGTGAAGATAGAAATTCTTGTTCAGGTATTCTTCTTTTACTTAAATGAGAATTATTTCTTTTTTACAGGAAAATCAAGATCATTAACTGGCTTGCTATGAAAATGTGTCCAAAGTTGGGAAAACCAAGTCCAACGGCAGGAAACAAAAGAAGATTTGGACCAGCTCATCAAGATACATCTCAGAAAACACGAACAGATTCCAGTTCTTTAACTGATTCACTAATGAGTAAATCTGGAAGATCAACTTTAGCATCATCTAATCGCTATTCGGTTGGAGGACAGAGACGACAGTTGGATGCTACAGGTTTAGTCAACAGCAAAGGTAAGAATCTTCTAATATTTTGAGAGAGACGATTATTTTGTTGATTTCTTTTTAATTTTTAACAACACTTTTACCATTCCTATCTCTACTAAATAGTTATAAGTGCACTTCATGAATACACTAAACATGTGCATGTATAATATGTCATGTACTAAATAGCAGTAGTGAATAATAAATGGCCAGCTTCTGATATAGTTACAAGTGTTATCGAAATGATTTATAGAAGTTCAATTTCACAAAGGACAAAAGGAGGAGTTTAATTCGATTCGACCATCTTGACAGCCAAAATTGAGTTTGACCGAAAGCATTGAGTTAACAAGTATCATTCTCATGGTAAGACAAGATCTACATTTTCAAGCTTTCTTTATAATAGTGAATATTTTTATCTATAGGGTCACTTTTTTGTTTCTGTTGTTTTGTTGAGAAGAAATATTGAATCGATTGGTTTGTCATTTTGCCCAGGCTGGTCCAGAAGCAACGGAAGTAAACGCTGATAAGAGTTTCGGAGAAAGTTTTCGCCAGAGACAATCTCCATTGGGAAATCAAAACAAAAATAGTCAGGACATCGACTGGAGAGAGAAAGATATCTTCAATGGAATGTCAATATGTGACAATAAACAAGAAAACATCCCACACCAATCACACTCAGAATCTGCACTAATGGATGAAGTTCAGATCCACACTCAAAAATCAAAACTCAATAGGAGTTTCAACTTATCAGTCCGGTTTCCGTAGATTCTATTCTCATACATGAGACTAGCCCAGGAAAGTCGATCGATTTGTATTCGACATGTTGTCCTACCTGTAGATGCTGAAATTCTCAAAATATCCTCCTGCAACGTTTCAATTCACTTCTGCTGTGAACAGGAAGAAGCTTTTAAGATCCCTGTAATCCAATCCATGTTCCAAAATACTTTATTGTATGACGGTGTGGTCTTTAGTTGGGCCAGTATTATACGAGTTACATATTCACTGATATTTCATACTATTGATTATTTATTGATATCAGTGACCACTGCAGTTCAAATTTACAGATCTCATATTCTAAATGTCATGTTAAAGTATGCTGGTGGTACATGGTATACTAAACTAGTTTATATAGGTGAAAATACAAATGGTAAATGATTTTTGTTTCAAAAAGCAGACAACAATAGATAGTTACGTAGTTTACGTTAGATTAGTCGTGGAAATGAATTTAAATTATGAAAATACGAATTATAAATGGTTAAATGGGTTTAGGCTGCAAGTTTCCAGAAAAATACTTGGGACTTGGCAACTATAGATAGATGTATAGTATGTATTTCGATGTTGTCAATTTAATCTATGCGAAAGAAAGAATTACTTAGAATGTAATAGCAAATATAGTACCACTACTTTTAATGACCATTCAATGGTAGCAGAACCTTATATCGTAAGCTATCATAATATAACTCATAATCAGAACATAAATGGAATTAAATATCATTTATTTATTAGATTAGATATAATTTCAATCGAATTATGAAAACGTACCTACTACATTTGTTGTGGTCAATACTTTAGTACAATGTACTTAGAAAATATAGTAGATCAAGTATTTAATGTATTAAAAATTAAATGAATAACATGTATTTTGGTGTACCTTACCTATTTACCTAATAGTAGTTAGAAACTGTATTGTAAGATTTACATAAATCATACCCCCACAGATAAGTATACAGTGTCGTACATATATAAGAATTTATCTTGTCAAGATAAGAGGAATTAAGAATCTCTGAATAATATTAGGAGTGTGCAATTTACTCCAATTAGAAGAGAAAGGCAGAAGAACTGGAGAATCTGATGAATAATTCATATTAAATACGATAGTAAAATTAATAGTTCGTACCTAGCAAATTAACGACAAGACTACAACTTACAACCCTTAAATGATACGAATCTTTATTGTATAAATGATATACTGCAACTTGTCAGCCAGACGCTTTTGAATAGAAGATATCTTCGTATTTTATGTGAAGAGCAGAACAGACCACCCCACAGGGCATATTAGTATTAAGAAAGACTAGTTCAATTTACATAGATTCGCGTTCTGTAGCTGGTAGCTAATGATAATGTAGGACAGATAAAGGCGTAGTTTGAATTGAATAGAAGTATGAATTGCTATTATCTGTACAATCATCGAGCTTGACCCTAATTAGGTTGTAGCAGAGAAGAGAGAATTGCTAAATTAACTCCAATTCAGTTTATGTGCTCTGTGACATATCCGTTAGAAACTACTCGGTAGTTTAAAGTTATTATTTCAATTACAATTTACCAAAAACTGATACGTAGACGGAGAATTCCCCGGAAAACTGGACCTTTCTACCTATCAATAATAATTCTATTATTACAGTTAGACACTAAGGTGTACAAGTTCTATTAGCATCATTACTGTATTAGTATTTGTGCTAGTGACTTGAAAAATTGAGAAAAGAGGTAAAACAGCAAACAAACTACACGTCCCGATGCATTAAAAGCTAAATGTTGAGCTATTGCGGATATGTTACACATGTACATAAAATATGCCTACAATACAAATGGCAGTCCCTTTTTGTCAATATGTCAATTATAAATTGAAAATAACGACGACGATTAAATACAAAGTGGTACATAGATCCTTAGGGTATCATTTGCGTATATATTAAAGATATCCCAAATCCCATGTCAGCATAACATTTTAAAAAAATCTCAATTAGCTATGGTAGTCATTATGTGTTATACTATGTGGGTAAGCAGGCTCTTCTGTGTTCGTAATATGCTTAACAAGCCATTATAAATGTTCAATTAAATATACTCTATATGTATATTGCATTCCAGTCACGTTAATGCTATTTGTAGTTGTTGACCGGTAAATGAGCAGATTTACATGGTTGTAGGTGTTTGGACTAATTTTCTGGAGTGGACGATTATTTTGTATTTCTGAATAGCACCTCCTACGTATATAATTTTGGTCCTTTGATCAGCATGTAAAACTATGAATTCGTCGTAGGAAGATGATTAACTATGGCAGGGACCGACATTCGTTAAGAACGATTATAAGGAAATAATATTAAGTATTTAATTAGGAAATTAGTTACTTTTAAAGTATAAGTCGATTCAATGCACCCCTCGGTAGTTAACAGAGTTTTCGCAACGTTTTTCGTAAAAATGGGTCTCCGAAAACATTTGCATAGTGTACACGCTTTGTGGTTCACTACAGGGGTCAACTATTAATCTTTCGTGTAACATGATTGAAACAAAAAGTAGTTGACCCTGGTCAGATGAATCTCGAGTTATACGGTAAGTTGATTGGCATTGGAAAATCTTCTTCGTTTTCATATTACAAAGCTGTACTTGGCTGTATGGTTCCGAGATTTATTTTCCATTAACTAATAGTAACCAATTTCAATGTTTAGATACGTTAGGAATATGTAATTCTGTGAGACACAAGTCAATATTGCTGTACCTGTAACCTGGAATTGTGTGATGTGAAGTCCCGTGTCTGTGTGTATTAATATAAATTGCAATTACAAGATGAGTTTACTGTCTGAAATGTACCTTCATTAGTACCTATCATTGTGTACGAAACAAATACCTCATCTTAGGAAGCGTATAATATCATGTTGTAGCTTTTGGCTAAATTGTGTAAATATTAATAATACATGTATCTACGCTAAATATATTTAAGATATTGGTAAGTCGAATCTTCCAAAGAATTGCGCGCTACGAATGGATAATCATTCTGTAAATGAATGTAAATGAGTTAAAAGTAATTGTATTAGGACTCAAGAATTGTTCCTTATTGTTAAATTAATTTGTATGTCATAAATATGCATATCTATATGCATGCACTATCTATAGTACTTGTGCTCTATATGTTCACTCTATCTGTTAGTTGTTTACGATTGTAATGGCATGCAGTAATATATTTCCCTTTGACATGCCACTGGCACTAAATCATTTGTCTGCAATGCTTCCTTAATAAATTATTAAAACATCTACCCACTCATAATCAGGCAGCGGTGCTAAAAAGTGTTTTCGATTGAGACAAACTTATTCTTCATTATTAATGAGGACAAAAAAACACTAAAAGATTATGTTAACGTGTTTTGTGATGTGATTTCGTGTTGTGATGTGAAATCTGCTTAAAGCACAGTAAATGTTAATAGCATAGTCCTTTATGCATAATGTATGTGTTAGGCATAGAGAGATATACATTCAAGAATAATGTGACATATAATCTGTTAGCACGTGTGTTAACATAAAATGTTACTCATCAGTACAATATAAAAACTTGCATTTATTTCCTAATTGGTATCACTTGTACAGGTATAGCACTTGCCTTTAAGTAATAAATATAATATATACAAGTCTGTCTATATGTAGTTCCAAGTGTAATTTATTGAATGTATTCCGATTCAGTAGATTGGTTCATATCTCTCTATTGTTGTGTATAATAGGTATTACTAGGATGATAATGTATTGTGTTATTAGTTGATTACAATGTATGATGAAAATATATAGGAGTAATAAATCCTAAATAAATGTTCGTGCAAAAATATTCATTTGCCTAAAATTACATTTTTAAATTTAACTAATCGAACAGAATTCCTTTGAATTTTATACAGCCTTTAAAGTTACCTAACTAATGTTCGTATACGGAACCGGAAGACTTGAGTCAAAGCACAACGCAAATCGCAGCCTGCATTTATCTGATGTCATACGTAATAATGTGAACTTACTACCGTCTACCTACATAAGTAGAATGGGTACCTAAGTCGCTTGCAGTTATGTAGTAAGTAGTAGTAGTAAAGGTAAATGCATAAACATATCTGGATTTGTGAATTGGAAAAGGTGGAAAATCAGCACACGTTCACTCAATCGATAGTGACCCTATAATAATATTCCACAGGTGAGTTGTAGAAGTCTGTTTATTATAATTGTTATGCAAATCTCCTCAAAGATTAATCATTTAGGAAGGAAGTGATAATATTTTAATAAATCCACTGCGTAGCACAGTGAAGGAGATTGCTTTGGGTCGACATCTAAATGGAATGAGTAATTAACCTACTAGAACAACTCTATAGTGACTGTGGACTTATTACTTCCATTTTATGGGTACTTCATATACTGTTTAAACACAGTTATGTAGTTAGGAGGAACATTGCTACAGAATTCTTAATGACAATCACTCTAGTTCCCATTTATATAAGTCATGGACACTGCATGTAACAGTACTTGGAGGCATACAAATTGCAAATTAAATCATATATAGCCCAGTAGATTATATATGATCGAATCAAATGCAATCCCCTTACTACCAGCAATAATATGTATCCGGTCCAATTTAACAGAGACACTTATGAGCAATATAAAGTTAATTTAGCTCTATTGCAATTTCAGATTAAGATTACGAATAGTGCAGTGAGCAATCTATTCGGAATATTATGGTTCAAAGAGTCTCGACCTATAGCGTCTCATCTCTAAGCGTTAAAGGTGAGTAACTAATCATTTCTGTGGAGTAGACAAGAAGGGGCAGAATATCCAACTATCTTCTATAGTCGATGACCTGGTCACAGCATTTAAAGGTATACTTATCCGCAATCAGAAAGACTATCTATACTTATCATCCAGGATCTATATAGTGATATGGAATTGCAGAGCAATTTACTTGAGAGCCTTGAAGATCGTTATATGAGAATTCTGATGAAATGTGCAGAGGTACTGAGTCAGGAGTGGAAGCCAATGATTTGCAGTGTCTGCAGTGCAAATACTACTTAGTATCACCCATACCTATATATTTAGGCATATTTAATAATGTTACTAATGCATAGTAATGTATATGATTACGTGTCTTACTCACCAGTGCACTACAGTTAACTACGACAACCTAGCCCTTCGTTTTGGCTTGGCAGCTACTTATCTTATAATGGCGTCTGCTCCTAAGATAAACGTATTATTGCGTCATATACGTACAAAAAGAGGAAAAGTAAACGCGCACAATTTCTGCATGCAATTTTTCTGATATTTATTCATTTCCAAAGAAAATATAGAGGTAGTAGTTAAATTAAAGGTTAGATTATTTGATACGTTACGAAGAAATCCCATAAGCCACTTCGTATTACTTCGTCTTTACCATTGAACATTGAAGAGCATCGGAGGTCGCTGCCTATACTGTGATCTACTTACATCTGACCAACTCAGCTCTGGACTTGTCCATGGTATGAGTGAGTACCATTTAAATTAGATAATGAGAATATGAAGATAGTTACACAACTAAGTAGTCTTGAATAGATGGGTGATGCACGCAGCTTAGCATAAAATGAACTCTTCGTGAGTACTTTTGATGAGAATTTCTTTGTTTTAAATTGCCTACATCCCTTTTCATTGCATGTATACCTAGCCAAAGATAATTAATTTACCTATTCCTTTATGCTCGTCTGCAAAAACTCAAGTGTTAACTAGACGGATGACGTCTGTATGGCAGGCTCGTACGTAAATATTACTTCCATTTTCCCTACTTGCCTGCTGAATCTTTACTTATATCTATTACGCTACTCTGGAATCTATATAGCTCTTTTGATTTCCTACTCGCATGCAAATGTCATAAAAATTGAATCGCGCGTTTCTATTCTTATAATTTTACTATTCAATGGGCGGTTTTTGCACAGTCATTTCACATCAAAGCATGTGAATTGTGCGTAGCAAGTTCACGAAGATGCTTTTTGCTCCTCCAATGTTAAATAGGATGACATCTTTCTAAAAGGTGTAAAAATATTTATTCATCTGTTAAATTATATTCAGTAAAATTGGCGGTGGAAGTTTTTCAATAATATTAAAATGGAATTTATAGTCAAATTAATTTGGCATTGTACTTTACATCCCAGTTTACCAAGATAATTAAGTTCGTTTACCTTGGGATTCCTTTATTATGATGTATTGGTTATTTCTGCCGTAAAGACAATAATTGTAGGAAGGTTCTTCTATAGATAGTTGACTTGAATCACAGGTGGGTTTTCACATTGAAAATTGCATGCCAATTTAGTGTGCAAGCCAAGCCAACTGAAAATTGAATTACCTACATACATTAGAGTAAGTGATAGTTGGATGAAACTGGTTTTGACATCTAATCTAGCAATGAAGAACGATTGACGTAGAGAGACCTGAGAGTCAGAGACCGACCGTTATTGTCGTCATTGTGGAAATTGTCCGCTTCTTTTTGCATTGGTGTGAACAACTATATGCAGCAGAGGTGATGATATAGAGGTGAGGGTTTTCCTTCGTACTTGTTTGTTCAGATATTCTGGATTATCTGGATTGATGCAGTTAAAAGAATCTATATCTAACCAACAAAAAATAGTAGATAGGCTTTACCCAGCTAAAAATGCCTAAGAGAATGTTCATTCAAATTTCTATATTGAACATAAAAAGCACACATTAACGTGTAGCCTTTAACTGGGTGACTTGACACATTGTTACACAAGTTTATGACTCATTTTCATTGGAAGTTGTAAAGGAAAATAAGAAACTTGTGAACAATATATATACAACTGGAAGAAACTGGAAAACGAAAAAATCTCAACTTATCTATATAGTACATAAGCGCAATTAAGAAAGCTGCATAACAAAAAATGCTAATGGTAAACTGTAAACATTACAACAATCATTGGAGAGCGTTTGGCAGTTGGAGCAATTTGTTTACTTAAAGGTTCTAATTGCGGTGCATTGTTGTTCATGCACGTGAAATAAATTCATGATTATTTACAGGTTGTCCCGTCTCTAATATTTGACCATAGGTGTACTAACTGATAATATTTTGTTTATGTGTAAGTATATCATAAAGCTATGTTGAACTACGAGGTAGGAGACAAGGTTGTCTCTGAATATCGCTGTGGGATAATAATTATTCAATATTACAGTTCATAAGAATTACCTTAATGGTAAGTAGGCAGATTGCAGTAGGAAGGAAGAAAACAATTTTTTTACTTAGCAATGGAATTAATGTGTGAATGTAGTTAGTACTCTTTTTAGTATAAAAAGTTTTAAGAATATCACACCCAACTTAGCATTGGTTAGTATACAATATTACAAGTGTACTACAACTACTTAAAATCTTTTTCTTAAGCTTATGCGCTTATGTTAACACTTAAAATTCTCAACGTTTTTCGTTGTAATTACAGCATAACATAGCCTGTAGGGCATTTCTATACAAAATTCATATTGAATTAACTTTTTTGTCATCTGTTTCTATGTAGGCACTTGCTACACAATATGGCATCTTTAATTATATTGAGCACACAGATTGTATAAGTAGGTGGTAATATTGTGTCCATATAAAAATTGAAGCATAAAAAGTCACCTTGTCAGTTGAGCCATGTCGTGATGTGTTGTATCGAGTGGCAAACACAAATAACCAGCTTCAACTGAAATAATCTGAATATGTAATACATTTTGCAAACACAACGACCAAGAAAACAATGTGCAATTGCTCAGACCAGAAGAGGTTATAAAAATACAGTAACATATAAATGGTGTAATATGGCAGGTGTGTTACTGAGTATACGAGAATGTAAGTAAGACAGAATGGCAGAGACTTGATTATTATAAATATGAGCCGTGACATTGACTGAAAACACTTTTATGTACTTATACAGCATTCGTGTAGCAAGAAGAGGTAGTAGTTCATGAAAAAATAGCAATTTAGCTTGTTTACTCGACATACACAGAAAGATTGCCTACTTGTACTACATGGTAATGTAGGCTGTGGATTATAATGAACCGACAGATCTGCTAGCTTTCGTTTCATTGTCTAGGGCATAAAGTTCAGATTATACAACGTAATATAAAAACTGCAACATATGTTAATATTGTAGTAGTTATTATATTATTAAGATTTAATGAGCAACTCAGAGAACAAGTAGGTATGGTTAAATAAATTGCAATGTATATAACAAGTGCAGTTTACAATGTACATTAAATTAAAATGCGCAAAAAATGAAAATCCTGCAAAAAAATGAAAATGCGTAGCTTTGTACAAGTAGTAAAGATTTGTTTGTCACGAAGTGCCTTTGTAAAACCCTTTGTACATGAATTACGCTAATATTAATCCAGCAGAAAGCTATAACTCAGCAGAACTGCAATTACCACATTAAGTGCGCTCAACAATAGAATATTCGCACAATGAATGGCAAAAATAATATTACATAGGTTACATTAGCTGCATAACATAAATAGGTACCTATATGTCGGCACAATCCATTGTTCACCATTCTCATGAGACTGGACTGGACTGGTTAGCTCTATGGATTCATCTAGACTCTACTACGCAATAAAAGCCGAAGGAAACGCAAAAACTTGCACCTTGTTTTAGTTAGTATGCCAAAACAGAATACATTTACGATGAGATGAAAGATGTGAACTGACCTGAGCTCAAAATCAAATAAAAACTACGTGGCAAAGTAAAACTTACCTGTTTTGATTTCTTACGTTGTTGTTGTTGCAACTTTGTCTGTAAGTAGGCAGAATATATTAGGCGCTTCATCCATCTCTCTTTGTCCTACCTTATAATTCTGACAACAACTCATTGAATTTCTACCGCACTATCTCCAATACTTCCTAAAATTAATCTACTTTTATGTCATCGTAGATAAGTGATTCTAGTAGATGCAATTTCCATGTTGTTACTAGTTGAATGTAATTTTTATCCGCACAAGAACAAAACAAATATTATTGTTTATGCTATCATCCAACTTCCTCTGCTTAGAATTATTGTATGCACTTAAGTGTAGTAAAAATTCTCATAAGGTTGCTTCCTCTCATCTTTCACTAAGTAAACAAACAGTGTAGACATTTTTCTACTGAATTTTACTATCACTTTTATTTTGTACTGTTTCTCTTGTTGTTTCTCAGAACATAGGTACATGAAAATCCATGTATCTTTGGCATGGTATTGATTGATGTGCAATATAATGCATTTCATGCACATAAAAAATGTGATTATGCGGACATAGGGAAGTTGCTTCAAGATATTCGGCCAATGCAATCGTTATACTCAAATACTAAAATTATTTATGACCTACTGAATGGCCAACATAAAGGAGAATATTTATTTTCTGATGCTGCTCTAACCTGCAGCGTGTGCAATAACGTCATGTACTTGTATTTGGCATATTTTATTGCAAATGATAATTCTAACATTTTTCTAGTTAGGATTTCGATCTGCTTTTCAAAAGGTAATGCATTCGTTTATCCAAGGATTGTAATCACTACCTTTATATAGAAAAGTTGTGTGCTACCTCTCTTTTGTGGTGTGTACAGACAATTAGTGGCAGGGCTTATCTATCATTATCATACGAGAATGCATTACACATTAGCAAATTAAGAGTAGACCATTACGAACTTGAGTAGCGACAAAAAGTCTAGCAAAACTGCCAAGTGCCAACACAATTTGGACTGATTGTGAGTGAGTCACGGTTTTCTGTTAGCAGCCGGTCTCTCTTCTTATCAAACTAGTTTTCTTAATTGTCCATCTAAATATTATTTGTTTACCTTCCATCCATACGTTATAGCCAACCTCTACAACCTGATACACACGTTGTAACACTACTAGTATATCTTGTGCTTTTGTTGTATAATTTGCATACTCAGTGGCGTAGTGGACTAAAATGCACCTTATTGGTGTGACCTTTTGTTCCACAATCAACAATTCCTTTAAGATTTTCAGTATTTTAAGGATAATAAAGCCATGTTCACTGAGTAATCAAAATGCTTCAATGGGCTGTGTATTCATTTCTAATGCATGGTTTGATTTGCTTGCAGAATGTTAATTTGGTAATTTTAGTTTTCAGATTCACCAAGTGCTTCGGTATCTGATAATAATAAGTGTAATTATTAAAATGGATCGAATCAATTAAAATCTATTCGGAAGTTCGCTGGTTAAGAAATAATACCAAATTAATAAATTCTCTAAAATACTAAAAAGGGCCATAGGAAAATGCACCATGAGAAATAGTTATATTGCACCTATGAAACAAAAAGGTCATATAAAAATGCACGATGGAAATAGTGAAATGTTATTGCAACGGTCAACTAGAATAGTAAAAGTTTGGAGAATGTTTGTACATTTTTTCTCTCTGATGGAAGGGGTTTTATTTTTTTATGCCTTACAATTGGCACCGTTTTATTTACGAATCTTCTATCATTTACGTAGGTTTTATAAAGAGATGTATTGTGATATGATAGAAAAGAGTACTCTACTTCATTGCATGTGGTTTGATTTGGTTGACTTGTCTTGGCATGGTTGTCGAGTTCTGTTGTTTTGTATGGATCTCGATAAATTGGATGAATGAGGTAAAATATTTCGATTGTGAATACCTAAATGTATTGTATAAACGATACAGTGATTAACATATACATTATTATAATAAATACTACTCAGGCAGAGATAGGCAGTAGCCAGATGGATTAATACACACAGTGTTGGGAGGTATGCAAAAACAGAGTAAAGTACATGTATAGTTTGTATGGTAGTTGCTGCAGTGTATATACATTAACATAAAATTCAGCACAGAAAGAGTAGTATGTGTAGAATACAAGTGCAAATAATAAGAGTGGCGAATATCTCTCTGCAATTTCTGCGTACCTGTATGTTGAATATCTATAGCATTGTAGTATGCGAGTAAAAAATAAGAAATCCCCATAGCTTGTAGCTTTAATGTAGCCATTCTGCGTTATAAGGAAACAGCCTCTTTGTTCATCCCAGCAGTCTTCACCTTTATGTCCTCGTTAGAGCATCACGTTTATTTTACGTCGAGTAACTTACCAAGTTGATACAATTGTAAGCGAAGAGTTTTATAGGTATTTGTCGCAAGTACTCTATAGTATTCTATTTTCTTGTATACACGAAGTATCTTAATACAGGATACATAGAAATCACAGTTTTTGTTTAAAAAAGAAAGTTCGAAATGAAACCGTGTACTATTATCGTAACTGACTCTGATGGAAATCAAACAATGGCTGAAAAGGCTGTTGGACACAAATCTGAGTAAGAAGTTAATTCTAAACCTAATTATTTCATACTAATATTATTATTTTCAATAGTAAAATATTTGAAATGGGATTTATTTAATATTTGAAATGAGATTTAATAATTTTCCTTGTGTCTATTTCAGGAACAGGAAAGTCTCATTCAATTCTACATCACCGAAGCAAAGTTTCCTGAAGATGTTTCACGAAGCCCAGAAGCAAATCGAGCAATTGCTCAAAAGTGAACCTAATAAATCTTCGAATACAAGAAGTAAACAGAAAAAGTTAAGTGTTGGAAATATTTCAGCGGACAATGCAAACAAATCAGAAAAAGTGCGCAGAAATACTGTCAGCAATATTACCAACAGTTCTTCGAAACCGATTCAGCAACAAAGAATCAGTAAAACAGATTTTTACAACGATCGAGCTGTTCATCGCGAAAGTATGGAAACGATTCGTCTGTCCCAGTTGGTTGCCCTCCGAGAAGTTCACCCTGATTATTGGATGAATGGAGAAACATTATCAGAAGAAGATCTCGAAGGGATTTTCGATATGAATTCGACAATGACTGGATACAAAAATGCTGGGAGTAAATCCATGAATAATTTGCCCACGGAAACTGTTTCTGCTGATATTGCACCACCGAGACCTCCGAAAAAAGGCTCTGTTCCAACGATTGAAATTACTACACCTTCGAGCAGACGCCTAAGTGAATACGATTTGAAACACAGCCCTTGGAAACAATACTGTTCCAATTTCAGCCACCTTTTCGAAGAACAATCTTGAAACCCCCGATTTTTTTTATACCAGTTCTGCAATATTTATTCGCGGTCAACATCAAATCCACCATGAAATCTGTTCATATCCATTGGATAATCACAAACACACAAACCATAAGAAATGAATATTATAACACCCTACATAATTAACCTTGAAACTATTTTCTTCACTGAAAATATATTTTCCTTGTATTATGAGAAAATCTGCGAATAATAAACGAATTCATTTCATTCCATTACCAAAAAAACTTTATTCAGTATTCACATTTTATTCCATACATTAGCTATCACAATTCGGAGAGTATACGTATTGTCAGTGAGGAGGTACAGGTCCATTTACCCAATCGACGATAGTAGTATCTCTCCATACAAAATCTCCTCTAGGGGATTGGACATTCTCGGGTAGAAGGGCACAATAGACAGGGGCGACAGCTCCTTCCTCAACAGTGTACTTTCCACGCCATCCTGTTAGATCTGATTTTACATAACCAGGATGAACAGCATTCACCAGAATGTCGTCACCAGGGCGAGTTTCGTCAAAGGTCCTTTGTTGAATTCTTGACAGTGCGGCAACACCTACTTTGGACACGGCGTAAGCACTGTTGGGCCATCCGTTGGAACGATGAGTTTCATCTTGACAACATCTGACATGATAGCATCAAAGAAAGTAATATTAACATAATAATTGGGCTTGGATTTCTTGTAATTACAACTCGCTATATTATTAATAATTCATTAAAGGTTGAGATCTCAGAGTGACTGTGTGCCTACTTTACGAATTGTCTCATTAAATCGCTCAATTTCTCTTCTGAAAGGTCTTCAGCTGAAAGTTGTTTTCTTAAAGCTTCTCCTGCAGGTTCCTCTCCATTTATTTTCGATAAATGACCTTTACAGTAAAATGTACCAGTTCATATGCTTAATAAATTCATCACTTCATTGATCTTCACAACTCAGAGAAAATCACTCATCATTTAATTATAACTCCTACCCAGTGCACTAGACACATTGACAACCCGTCCATGTGGTCGCAGAAGAGAAAACAATTCTTGACACACATCCACAGTTCCAAAGTAATTAGTTCTAACTGTACCTTCCGCTTGAAGTGATAACGGCTCTGGCTCTGGCTTCCAAAATCATAATCACCATTTATAAATTAGATTCCACATTCTAGGAATTTCCTAAATGAAAACTTACATCTTTCTTAACGAAGTAAGCGATTGCAGCGTTGTTCACCAGAATATCTATTCCACCATGGTCATTGCTGATTGAATTCTTTAGAGCTCTAATACTTTCTAATGAAGCAATATCCAGCTGATGAAATCGGGGTTGTAAATTCAACTAAAAGTAGCAATATCATATTGATTTAATTTCTTCGTCATTGTAAAATTAATATAAACTGTTCATGGAACTACTAACGAACATGATCCTAGGAAGTAATTACCTTCTCTAACTGTTGAACTGCTTTATGTCCTCTTTCCTCATCTCGGGCAGTCAGGTACACAATTCCAGGGAATTTTTCACAGAGTGATTTGACTATTTCAAAACCTATTCCTTTGTTCCCTCCTGTAACTATTGCTACTTTTTCACTTGCCTTCTTCATGATTTCCTTCAATGATAGGAGAATGTGACCCCAAACTAAAAGCCTCAATGTAAAATGAGGTACATCTGTGCATGTATATTCTGTATTGTTCTATTTACATAAAATGCTATTTAAATACTATATTATATTTTCTAGCTAACTATTTCTATACAAATTCAAAATTCTGGAAAAGTATAAAACAGATAAACAGACTGCTGCTTGAACTTCGTACAGATTACAGATCCCGGTTTATTTCCCTCCGACTACGGCGATGGTCGCACGCAAACAATATACATCATATGTGTGTAAACACAGTAAACCTTCAAGAGCAATCTGTGATGTTCCTGTTATGAATATGAATTACTTAAAAGTATATGTTTAGTACGTAAATATTATGTTTCTCAAGGTTTACAGAGATAAACAAAGTTAGGCCAGTGGATTTTACTTTCTACAGGCTTTATTGATGCTAATTAAATTCAGATTTCCCGATTTTATTGCTCTTATAAAAACACATCACACATAATGATAGTACAGCTACTAACATGTATATAATACCCATTACCTAATTTACAACAGACGTTTCAAGAGGTACTAATGTATATCATTACGGTATATTACACGGTCACAGATACTTATATAGTAAGTAGGTAGGTACATATAAGATGCATGATGCACCTAAGTACTTGGAGATCCATTAATGATGATTTCTATGCATATAAGATTGTGTATTGACCCCAAGTAGCAGATAAAGGTTGACTAATCGTAGGAGAACTGGTTTTACTTTACGTACAATTAGAAAATATTGTACTTATTGCAACATTGAATAAGATTATAATTGTAATTAGTTCATGTTTTCATCGGTTGCATTTTAAAAATGCTATTACGTATATGGATGCATTTTTTCAATTTTCCTACTGTGGTTAGAGTAAGGAAAGTGTTTACCGATTGCCATGCAAGGTGCTACACGCTCATCATCAATACTTGGATTTCGATTATTCTTTTATACACAGAGATATCATCATCAGAGCAATGCGGCTGTTTAGATGAATAGATCTAACAATCATACTGATTTATCGATAAAACACAAAGGATTACTACAACTGGACTCTGCACATAAATCTTTTTGGAGATAAATGCCCAACTCAAGTCTTTTGAGAAAATTTAGTATTTATAGTAATTAAATCGAAACAAATAGAAATAGGAGACAAATGTCTTCAAGAGTTACATATTATGGGAGGAAACCAACAGCCACCACACTTCCACCGAGATTTACTCCATCCGATTGGTCTAAGGCATCTGCACTTACTCATTATGAAGCTGAGAACGAAAGGGAAAGAGCTGAAAGGCTTCTAGCCGAAAGTATCCGGATCACTGATGAAACTAGAGAAATCAGTGAAAAGGCACAACTAGATGTGGACTGGAAATTTAAACAAAGGCTGAATGATATTGACCAATGGAAAAAAGAGCTGGAGATTAAATTTACAAGCATTAGCGAAGAAACAGACGATCTGAATATCTACTTAAGAAGGGTAGAAAACTCTCTTGCCTCTCACGAGCATATTGTTTCTGTCAACAATGAAGTTCTTCAGCTCAGGTTAATTTATTGATTCTTCACATAGCTTTTCAAAACTTTGAATGAGTAAACTTTGAGTAGGATGCTAATCCTTTATGCTTCTTATAAATCGAAATATATTCAGGGAGGGTCGTAAAGGTATTGACTTGGTAAATGACGCACCCCACGAACAATTGATGAAGGAAGTTAACCTCGTAAAAAGAATTCAGTTTGATTTGCGGAAGACCATCGAATTTTGCAAGGAGCAAATAAGAATCTTGCGGAAATGTTCATACAACCTGGACAAAGAGTTGCAAGACAAAAGTAAAGCTTTGGAGGTTGACAAATTGGCACTCAGTTTAGATGAACACCGCTCTGTTGTCCAAAGTCAGTACGCAGCAGACTTTAGGTAGGGAAAAAATTGTAATTAAATATCTTGAAGGTATATAATATGAGAGTTTATTGTAAATATACTAAACTAATTTCGGCGTTTTAAAGCCATGTTCATAACGAGGAGGAATGGGATGTTTTTACAAAGCGACACAAATTGGCAGCAGAGAAAGTTTTGAAAGAATCTCAACGTCTTCGTACAAACATTGATAGTTTACTCCGAAGAGTTTGCGAAGATTTGCAAACACAGGTATGTGAAACAAATGCCGCTTTGGAGCGTCGACTCAGAGAAGTTACTGATGCCAAGGGAAAACTTCAAACTCAACATGCCGAAGTAAAAATTTAAAATAGTTAACTTATTGAATACTTTTTTTGCAAGGAATCATTCTTTATGTAGCGTATGATGAAAATTATACTAATGAAATATTTTACAGATTACTATTAAGATTCGTGAGATGCAGGATGCAATTAATATACTGAAGAAGGCTTTTGAAGAAAGGAAGAGTTCTGCTGCTTTAGCAGAAACAAGAATAACGATTAGAAGAGGACGACCAAATTTGGAGCTTGTCAAGTACTTACAAAGTTTATTTAACAAACCATCATACTTCGCGTGCAGATTTTTCTTTATAACTAGGCTCTTTCATTATAAATATAGGAGTAAAATATACATGTTTAAGAACTAACATTCTTTCCAATTATTGACGTATTGTTTTTATTCACAGTGACAACGTCCACAAACGTTTGCTGTATGAAGTCAGAGAAATGTATGCCACAATGGAAAATCTGCATAAAAAACATGAAGAGGCAAATGCTTTGCTGAAGAGTTTAGTGCGCAAACAATTAGAACTTGAAGCAGACATCAATATAAAAGTTAACACTATTGAAATTGAAGAAACTCGGGTTTTGCCAGTAAGGAGGACTATTCAAGTTGAAAAACACTAACAACTAAAATAAAAGTAGATATGACGGCACTCACTTTACATTAGTTCAGTTTTTTCACTGATACAAACACAGGGCACAAATATGTCCCAGCTATTTGCAAATAATTACTTAACGCAAATTGGAGATAATTGTTATCAAAAATCGACAAACATTCGATTGAATCATATTATACTATACTACAATATAAGTCTATATTATATATTATATACTAAATTCGGCACAATAAATTATGATCATGCAAACACTTTCTCTCCTGAGACTTTTTAATTTCAATTAGTATGGATTAGTAAGTACCTGATAGACATAATAATACGAATACAGTGTATGCCGAATTAATGAGTAATACATTTGAACAATTTACAATCATATTACTTTTTAGATCACATGTTACTAATATTTTAGAAAGGTGAGCCAGTCAAATTCAAATGTCCCTTCTATTTTTTCTAACAATCAACTTTTGACACAAGCGGACAGTAGTAATAAATACTATGGCTTAAATCATATATACCGAGTAAAATCAACTACCTAAGCCTTACGTAGTTACTTTTTAGCTTTTGCAGCTTTCGGTTTTGTCACTGCTTTAGTATTTTTCCCTTTGTCATCTGATGAAGCTGCAGCTGTAGTCTTTTCTCTTCCAATAAAAGCAGCGTGTTGTCCTCCACCAGAAACATAAATAATTTCTATGTTGTCCAGTTTCAACACTTCGGAGCCATTGCATATTGTTGGCACATTACTATCTTCGTCAGTCCCATTTCCCAGTTGACTGTTTTCTCCAAAACCCCACGAAAACAAACGACCAGCCTCTGTTACCGCGTAGCCCTGAGACAAGCCACATGCAACATGAACACAGGTTTGATCCTGCAAACCTGGAATCAGTGTAGGGACAGTCACATCCTCCACCCCTGGACCTAAACCTAGGCGTCCGTCCTCTTGTCTCCCCAATGCGTAAACTTTCCCTAATTATAAAACGTGAATTGCTATATAAACTACTTAGTTCTGATAATAATTTTTATCACACCATGACACCATCATATAACCCGATTCAATTACCCGCTCCAAATAAGTGCCCGGTTGGACCTCAGAATGTCACAACTTTAATCATGTTTTATATGATATATTTATGCCTTTTAGAACAGCAGATACTTTCTTTATAACTTACCGTCATAACTTAGAGCTACGCAATGATGTTCACCTGCGGCAATTTCGGCCCACTGATTTCCTATAAATCCAGGACTTTTGGTGACAGTTGTTACTACTAAATGCGTCTCTTCGTTGCCTCGTCGTCTTATCCCTAAATAAACGTCATTTAATTGATATTTATTGCTGTAACCTACAACGTATGACACATTAAACCATATTAAACTAATAAATATGTAAGTACATCACAAATCACCCACCAAGCTGGTTAAAGTTGTTCAAGCCGCAAACGTAAATATCTCCTTTTGCAGACTTGCAATAGGTGGAAAAACTCCCCGCAAATATGTCCACAAATTTTGTTCTGGATCTCAACTTTATTGGGGTAGGAGTTAGCCAAAAATCTGTTTCAAATGCATGTATTAATTGTAAAATGCAATGTAAAGAGATGATTGTAAGATTGTGAAATATAAAATTTAATAATTTATTAAATTATTACTACTTTAGAATATGTAATGTATGTAACATTTACAGTGACACAATTTTACATAAATTGAATACAAACATGGAGAAAACAAACCTCTAGCATTCTGTGGAACAGTGGGTCTAGACCTAGTGCTTCTAGTGTAAGTAAAGACACGACCTAATTGGCCTTGTTCCCCCGACCCGCATGTATACACAACACCATCGGCTCCTAACATTACCAAATGGTGTGCTCCAGATGCAATTTTAATCATTTTTGTTGGTAAATCCCGAGAAAGACATTGAGGAACGGGCTGTGGATTAATTATCGCAGGAGTCAATCCAATTGAGCCATTTTGGTCCTGCAATTTGAAATGAAAAATAATAAGTTAATGTGAAAGGGCTGATTTGTACAAATACAACCTACTAGGTCAACTAGGTACTTACTCGAAACTGGCCCCACGCGTATACAGTTCCATCATCAGTTAGCGCAGCTGAGTGACTGTCGCCGGCGGAAATTTGAACAACAGTTCCTGGCACATTTACTATAGTAGGAATGAAGTTATCATCTTCGTCTTCTGTCACACGACCCAAAGCTAAGTCATCGTTACAGCCAAAACAATAAACGCTTCCATCTGAAGTTAAAACGATAGTGTGCATGCCGCCAGCAGCAACTTCCTGAGCCTATTTAAAAAAATTATTACTATGATACTTTGATACGGATGTTAGCATTGGAACTATTAAAAATATAAAAAAAGTTTTTACAGCCAATTTCTTCTGTTCTACTAAAAGGGGCACATATGCAGGATGTTTACGTCGGGCAGCTACAAATCCTAGTTGACCCACGTCATTTTGACCGCAAACCATAGGTTTACCGACACCCCGATTGTGTTTAGGTTGCATTGTTCCTGTACAGATCAAAATTGTCATTCATTTCATAATACTATATCTATTAAAGTGCAAGTAACCAGAGAATATGACCAATTTTACCCATACACGAATACAATTGCACTATTTACCAATGGCTTGCACGCACACATACATGAATATTGAACAGTGTCATTGAATAAATTAGAAACGTATCGTGCACAGCGATTTTCGGGTGGATGGGCAGCCAGAAAAAACTCACAAACTACCCTGAATTATATATAACCATGATTGAAATGGAAGTAGGTAAGAACGGATCTACCTCTTTGGTTGCGGCAATAAGTAATGCAAGATAATGAAATAAATCACTGTAAATGACTGCCCGTCTATTACAATTAAAATCCCTGGGACGTAATAATTAAAATAATAATAAAAATTAATAAACTTCCAGTTTACTACGACCCTGATAGTGTGCGCATAAAATTACTAATTAATATTATTAATTATTGGACTAATTGAAAATTAAGTAATTAATCAATTAGCAACTAATTAAACTTACTCTTAATTTTTTTGGCTGCAGTTTCATTGTTATTGTTGGAATCAGAAAGCGGATCGGGAACTTCATCTTCAGCAGCCTTTCCTCTCTTTAAAGCTTTTGTCGGAGCTGGATCGATTTCCATCGGAATGGGTTTATCCTTCGTCATCTATTAATAATCCCATACTTTACTATAGGTAGTCAACACATACAAAAAGTACAAGAGCTCTCCCGGTCTATTATTTTAATGCGTCATTAATTATACATACCTTAGTTGCTGCTTTTCTTGGTGGCATTTTGTATGTGATTTTGTTTGTTCGGATAAATGTTAGCGCACTGCAATCTGTGATTTAATTTAATCAGTCAAGTAAGCAAAAGGTAACTCGCGTGCCCGATTCGATTGATTGAACGAACTGAAAGCAACAAAACCAAATAATATCAAAAACTAAAACTCTAGGCAAGTATTTGGTGCACTTGGTGCACTGTATATATATGCATCAGTACTTATGTACTTACAACGTTTAAAAAAGCAGGTTTGGTATAACAACATAGTATATAATAAATACCGAATCTACATTACTAATACTTACTATTACTATACTACTAAATATTTTCTAAAAGTCAGTATGAATGAAGTAGACGTAGAGTAGGGGACGCCAGTTTGAGTTGAGATTCAGGTGCAGCCAGTTAACGTTTTTGTACGGAAAATGTGAATGTCATAGTCCGAGATCTTTTCCCTCATCTTCCCCTCCAATTCTTTTCAGAATAAATTGGCCCACTAAAGCATTCTTCTATAGTGATTATCTAAGATGCCTCGAATTTGTCACTCTATCTTGGTGATTATCACTATGAACCACTGCAGGTTATACACATACAGTTTTGTGCCAATTTATTCTGAAGTGAAGTGGAGGGATTTTAAACTAAATACGTCGTAGCTAAGGTGATTTAAAAAAAATTAACTCCGACTCTTGATTCTATTATTATGAAATAATACGAATAAAATAGGAAGTCTTCCAGTTTGAGGTTTGGGTACATTCAGTTGACTTTTAGCTGTGAAAAATCCCGTGGTCATGGATACAGCCACTGATCCCCCCTTGGCCTGCACCCAGTTTTCCTATCTAAACTGGCTGCCGAAAAAGAGCAAAACATCCTATTGTCTTCACCCTATAACGTTCGAGTCACCCTGCTTGATTGGGTGTTCATAATGCTTCTAATTTCTTGCTTTTATTATTGACATAGATAGAATCAAGAAGCATAAACTGTATTAGGAGGATCAATCCAATACAGAATTTCCCGTAAGGGATTTTGAAAGTTTATAAGGGACATTTTTCACTAATTTTATCCCCAAATATCCAACTTTGTGTGGTTGCTATGTTGTTGGAAACGAAATAAATGCAGAACGATTACTTGGATGCTGGAGTGGGATAATCAGTGTTGGAATATAATAGCAAAGGTAGAGGTAAGGGACTTTTCACTGTTTTCACAGAAAAAATCCCTTATAAATCTTCATCTAAATAGCGAGGGATTTTAAATTAAAATCCCTCGCAATTAGCTAGAAGCTAAGGTGATTCTCAAATAATTTAACTTCCGTCTTGATTACTGGCGGGGAACGATGCTTGCAACCAACCTACTTGACTTTCTTTTCTTTTAACAATAAAATGACTATACCATAAGATATTTAAGAACAAAGATTGGGAATATTTTGCTTCAAAAAATTCCTACCTTGTATTCTAGTCAGCTACAATTAGTGTGACGTGACTAAAATGTCCCAAAAGTTGAGTACGTAGTGACTTTGACTGTTGACTGTGGACAGAAAATGATTTTCTTTATACTTATTTGAGTTTTCTTGAGTCTTGTATGAACCGTTTCAGTGTTTTGAGTTGTTCGTGAACAGAATATAGAAAAATAGATGATACTACTCCAAAAACTGCCAGAATAGACAATAAAATGACCGAATAATTTTCTCAGATTTGTAAATTCAAAAGCCGAATTGCCGAAACGAAAAGCAAACGGCTAAAATTATGCAATTGCAGTCCCCCTCGGAATTGTTGCCGCGATGAGCTCCCAAAATGTTGCGGTAAATTCAACCCCGCTAGCAGTATATAAATCTCTGTGGTAACATACGGTATTAATAGATAGATGATGCTTCGATCAGTAAAATACACTGGCTAGCAGGCAAAAGGTGCACTGAGCAGTGCAAAGTGCAATGCATGTAGTGTAGTGCAAACTTTTGTAGTTTGTTGCCACGACACGACCCTCGGTATGAATTCACCTCTGGCTCTCGAACCGGAGTGGAAAAGTTTTCTGGGATAAAAGCTTTCACAATTTCCACTTATAAATAACCAACTTTTTTCGAAAATCCTAGACGAAGTTGCGTGCATGCTTAAACGGAAGGTTTACCGAATTTTAAGATATGTATGCATTTATCTTTATGTTTTGGAGGTCTTTACGGATGTTACCTGTAAAAGGTAAATAAATAAATGATGGTTCCCTTTGAGAATTGTCGTGATGCAATTTTTACCTTCATCATTGTCTATACAGATTCTCCCCTCTTAAACTTATAACCACACAGAACAAAAACGCGTACTTTAAAAGAAATACGATATTAGATTCAAAACGAAGTTACGTTATAATACTAATTGTCTCCGTAAATACAAATAAAAGTGACCCCAATTTGCATCCTTCACCCTGCTTTAGTTGCTCATTGTTTTTATGTAGCTCTACATTCAAACACCAAAGCTATTACATACAGTCTCAACAATTGAATGGGAAAATAATATATATACTGGTAAACAAACTGTACATTTAGCAATAATGCCATAAATCATTTTACATTGTGTATAAAATAGCCATGTTGACAATATTAACTGCTATGACGGGATTTCTTTCAGCAAAGCAAATATTGTTATACATTCCAGTTTGTTTTATGTGGATATTCTTTTCATTTTATTACAATTTCATTGCTTGTGGCTTCATTATACACTTTAGAAAACTAAGTGTGTATCGAATGTGTGAACCCGTAATAACATACTTAAATACCTATATGCGTACCTATACTATACATTCAAACATTTATAAACAATTCGAGGAATTAAATACAAATCATAAAGAAAAATTGGTTGTTGCCGTCAAAAGACACTAAAGACATGCAGAGATCCAAACTGATTAGATCACTAGAGAGCTGTGTCAGTCCTCAGTATAGTCTTAGTGAACTATTTCCGATTTCTCACAATAAACTAGCAAAATAAGTATTTCAGTTGACTTTTGCTATAATACCAAAGAAAAGTAGATTACAGCGTGGGAAGTCTTTTTACTTGTACATTTTCCAATTAAAGATTGATTGCAAACATGTTAACTACCTTTACGTTTAGTAATAGCAATAGACCTCCTCATACTAAATACATGTTTAACAGTTAGCAAAATAATCAAATTCCCTAAGGAGAAATTCTTCCTATGCCTTATGCCTTATAGTACTTATACCTAATATTATTATTTTGAGGTAGTATTTTATTGCACTAGCTGAACATTTGTCAGTATATCTATACTGTTTATTCCCTAATTGTATTCAAACTTGAGTCGTCTTTACTTTTCCTGTGTTTTCTTGCATATCGGGGTCACGTACATCCACACGGAGGTATTATCTGTTCAAACAATTTGCTTCAAATTGAATTAAATAATTAACTACCTACTTAGCTATGAATGCCACACACGAACCAAATGTTACGATTTTAATTCTCCACAGGATAATATTATCTTAATGGCTTGGTTAGCACTTAGCACCCAATTTTGGGTCATTCGATATTTGTTAACTTTTTATTTGTGCCACGTATGCGTACACGTACATATTTTAGACAAGATTAAAGGTAAGTTTAGATGTAATGCTTGCTCATCATTTCTTAATGGTTGTTCTTCCGCAAGCTGGTGACGACAAACATTTGCAAATTCTTCTTTGGCTTGCATTATTCTAATAATGTGTAGTGTACTAATTTGGACACCCTAATTACAGAGGACATAGTAAACTAAATTAGTAACAAAAGGAATGTACCTTTCTTATGTGGAATGAATAATGTGATATATTAAAAATGAAAATGAATGAGCTCACTAAACTAAATGAATAAGTTAACGAAATAACATTTCAACATTGCTTATAGTAGATACATACACACATGATAAATATACAAATACATTACGAAATATTTGGAACTATGGGAAGTAGCAGTATTTAAATCTTTTATACTTCTTCGTGTAGTTTGCAGTAGGTAGCATTAGCAATAATGGTAAATGTGCTAGTACCATTTTAGTATCACACTACCATAAACCGAGGTAACTCGCATACTATGCTCAACTGCATCTCTCTCCATTTAAGGCAGACGATAATTATTTTCAAAGCGATACTTTAAGGAAGCTAACATATTGTAAGTAATTATCAGTGTACAAATAGGTATCCGCCAAAGCGATGTGCTTTAACAAGTCTTACTGACACACTCCATTTAAATCATAAGAAAAGGCAGCCAGATGTACTTTGTAGTTCAGATGGAATGGCAAAACTAATGATATGAAATGCATTAGTCAATTTTTTCATGTGACAAACTGGGGATTTTGCTTGCCGAAATCCCTCTCAGTTTTGGCAAGAGGCTGACCAAAGCAGGAGCAAGTCTGTTGTGAATACCTATAGACTAAAGTGCAAGGATGAATGATGACGAACTATTATAATGCTCTTCCTTTTTTGTTTTCCACTGACGACAGTACATTATTTTTATGCCTAAATCATATCTTAGCCATGCATTGTCATCCCTGCTTTTGTTGGCCATTCATTGTTCAACATATCTTAGCAGTATCACTACTTAATAATTATTAGCCATTTCAATAGTTACTTAAATCAACCACCATTCGACTTAATCTTCTCCGATCATACAGGTTGTCCATGTTATTAGACTTAATGAATCTACAAGGTAATGCAGATTATTTATTTACATCATATTAAATCATAACCGGGTTTGTATGAAAACTAAAAAATTTTTCCTTTCCATTTAGGTCGATTCGAACCAATTCAGAGCATATGAAATATTGTTGGAATGGTATGAATGTCAAATAGTGTAATATAGGTCATTGTCATTGCTAATGCTGGTAACACATCAATCAAGTTGCACCTACAATAATATGATAATAGTGGAATAAATGAGCAAGCACTAAAATGTAGTAGTGGCTATCCTGATGTGAAACAGAGTTAGGGTTGCTTTTCTTAAGATTCATTTTTGAATGTTAAGTGGATGAAGCAGTAGAAGATTTCCATAATTGAGTTCGCTTTGCTTTCACTGTATTAATCATCTCTGCATGTATTTCTCGTAAAACTAATTTTGCGGAATTCTGACTGCGATAATTCATCTCGCCTACGTAGTGCATATTCCTCATCGTATATAAGTAGTATCCACACACAGTGACATATTATTAGTGCTTTTTAGGTCGGTTTTGTATAATATGGTTAAGGTAACCCGTACAAATAAATAATGCAGATGCAGGCTCAGGTTTTTAGGTTGTGTTGACTTCGCTATGCTCACTTACTCATTCAGACATTCTCATTGGATGTAAACTTTTCTTTTTCATGGCTGTATATGTAGAATGTAAATAAGTCAAAAGAGCAGGTTTAAGCGAATGTAAGTCTGTTATTATAATAGCAGGGACAAGTACTTCAGACGAAGTGAAGGTATGCAGTAGGTCTTACTATTGTTGAGATAGTTATAAATGTTTGCGGTGTGGTTGCAATTGTAATCTGATACTAATAAATAGATAGCTAGGTTAGGTAGATTAAATGATCGATCGTCTCGCATTTCATTCCAACTGTTCTCTCTCTAGCTCATCTAATAATGCCATACGTTACATTTCAAGTAAATAGGCATTGTGAATCGGTATGTGGTTTACTTTGGATTTCGAAAGAGATAGACAATAGACCAAAGTGGCACTGCACTACTATTAATAGCCGAGTTGACTTGACTTATTTTATTGTGATTTCTGAGTAGAGCAAGGCAAGCCAAGAACACACGACTTTATAAGCTCACTCAGTCATCTCTATTACTGCATAGCAAGTGCAAATGTTATTGTTATTTATATAGTCAGGTGACTTATTTAACAATCAAACACAAGTAGTAAATACCAATGCAATTTGTAATCTGTCCGTAATACACTTAAATGTAGAATGATGTCCTGCTAATAGGTACCATGATGGATGTGCCTACTTACCTGTAAATATGAATAGTTTGTGTAAATAATAGGCAAATGAGGCTAAAATGAAATCACAGTGCAAATAGGCATTTGTCTAAACACAAAGATTCGTTTTCATTGGCACAGACAGATGAACAGGCATACATTTACATTAAATTACAGCTATTTACAAAGATATGCTAAATTATTTGTACGACTACTATAAGTCATAGTAAATAGATCATTGTTCTCCCCACTCAATTCAATTCACCAGTTTTTGTTTGCCGACTTGACGAGTGGTCTGGGGCTACTGTTGTGAGACTTCAAGTTTTGCAAGACATCATGCAAAAGCTTATTTCTATATGCTTAGGTATCATTTTAATTCCTTGGCTAGTATCTTTTTAGTTGTGTAAATACTCACTACAATATAGTATTGAGTGAAATGACAAAACAAACTTATAGTAGATACATCATGGTTAAATGATTTGGTTTTGGACTTGATAGTTTCAAAGATGATACTGTATAAAAGTAGTACAGAAATAAATCATACCTACTTATTTATGAAAACAACATAGGAAAGCATGAAGTCTATGTAGTAAAAGTTCACTCTTGCTTTGCTGAGTTGTTAGCAAAGATTTCTGTTACACGATACACCACACGATAGATATAGTACAAGTCATTGTCAATTAAATTGGGTTGCTGTAGGTATTTTCAACACACAGCGGGTAGGCCGCAGAAAATACAAATAATATGACTCAATTTGTCTTCATTTGGGATTTACAGCAATTGTTGCTCATTCACATCCATTCAATTTCTCAAAAGGTTTTTCTAAAACCAGTCAAACACAAACACAACCGTGACAAACACCTACAGTTGAGTCTGAATCAATTCAGGCTTTTCTATTTATTCAAAAAATGCAATGCTATGTAGCAAATACAATCTCGAGGTTTCAGTAATAGATAAATTTATCATTTGCAACTACTCTTCTAAAATATACCTTACCGTACTAAATTAATTGCGTTACAGCTTCTACATTAATCCTAATAAATGTTTATCCGATCTATCTGTATTTTCTAACTGAGTTAATCATGAAAATCGCCTTTAAAATGAAATGGCCAATATTTATGCAAAAACTCTAGGCATGAAAAATGTAATAAGATAAGATCGATGGATATCTAACACCAAAGTATGTAGATTTGACGTTTAAATTAGTAGCAAACGTTCATTAATGCTGTGTTGGTGCTTCGAAGGATATGAAATGATAATTTAATACAATAAAATTGATTCGAAGAGGAATGGACGACTTAATGATTTTATACACATTTGGTTAGAGACACTACTTGTTAAGCATGGTCACCGACCTTGATAGGTTGGATTTGTAATGGAATTTAAATAAGCACGTAGACACATTGAGATAACTCGTGTCATAGAAAATATTTATTGATTGGTAGAAGTCGAAGGATCTCAGGTTAGTTGAATCCACACACATAAAATAGATAATATGACATTCGGCAGAAACAATTTGATTTAATATCTATTATCTATTTGGAAATTCGCATTGAGAATTCGAAAAAATGATTGTTTAATTATAGTGACACGACAGTTAGAAACGTATGTGAACTTCGCACGAGATTCCTTGTAAAATAGAATGAGGTATACAAGTAGTCTGTACAGAATCCCTAATAAACTTGTTAATTATTGTTGTCATTGAATTGAAACATGCATAAATTAATAACTACTGCATTTTGCAGGTAGACATCTACAGCTATGATACTTTAATCGACTATTATATACATATGCTTCATTAGATTATCAGCCTGTAGTAGTGAAAATATGGTCGTCGTGTATGGAAATGATACCTACTCTCTCTTTTGATCATTTCTGATGATATTAGATACACTTTATACAAGGAATCAATACTTATAAGTACATTAAGTATTAATATTCATCAAGATTATTATATTATCATTAATGTATCAATTCATAGAAGTAACTACCAACTATCTCCTAATTCTAATGTTGCACAAGATTACTTTCCGACGTGTTCTGTCTACTTTGGTGCATTAATTTGAGAAAATGCTCTCGGCAAGGCAAAATTCGACCCAAGTGTGTGGCGCAGAGTGAATAATCACAAATGTGCTAACTTGCATCTGCTGAGATAGCAGGTAAATGTGAGATAAAATAAAAAAGGTAAATCAAATCACGCTGACACACTCATAATCTTATGAGCATTATATTTTCTCAAATTCCATACTGACCATTTGGTTCTGCTCTGTCTCTCTATGATAATGTAATAGTAATTACAAACTTCTACCTTCATTTGACTTACACCGCTTGCCTGAACATACACACACACATTTACAATGCTAAATAGGAAGGAATAATAATATTATGTGCATTATAACTGAAGTGCAACTGCCATGAATAATAATTTGCGTAGCTATGCATAATATGTAAATGTAGGCAAAATACTGTAGCAAAAACAAAGGCTTAAGCTTCTTATTGTTATTTTGCCTTGTGTATCCTTGATGCGTATAAATTGCTTGTATTGTACGGTTAAGAAAGAAAGGAGTGTAAAAATGTTATTGCCCAGTGGATGGTCAACTCTTTCATATTATAGTTACAAATAATATCAACTTATTGTTATTGTATTCTAACTACAAAAGCTATAATTATTAGTAATGCAGTGTAGCTAAAGGTACAAGTACAATAATAAAAATTTCATTGGACGAACATATGTATGCAAGGTAAATAATCTTAAGATAATTAATATTCAGAGTATAATGTATACCTTTCGCGTATTTATTTATAAATAATAGGCCCTTTTGACCATTACTGTACAATTATTTGCATAAAAGCAACCAAATTAGTATTTTTAAATACACAATGCAATTTCATAGGTATTCAGCCATAGGATCTATGTCCACGCTAGGCAAACACATTACATCACAATGTCAACTCAACTCTAAGTTTATACCTTGTCATAACTGTAAAATATCTGCCCTCCCGTGTCTCATATTATATTTACGTGTGTCTTATTGGGAGTGTTTCTTACTGTTATTATGCCTTCTATACTTGTCTTACTTGCACGTGTGCTCCACGATTCTTTGGCATATCTCCTAGATAACTATCTGTAAGTCCCTCTCTATATTACATTCAATACCATACACAAAATACAAATGGCACTATACAATAGAAAATATTACACCTATACGTGAGATACGCTCACACATGTACATGAAACATTTTAATAATATTTTTCCCTATGACATTCAACACTACGGCCAGGTCAGGATCATATTATCAGTCATTCATATAAACATGTGCACGTTGCAGTAGTCGACGTTCGTCGTAATAGTTATCGCGTAGTAAACGTGAACTTGGACTGACACAGTCCAAGTCCATGTCGTGTGTTCAAAATAATAACACTCACTTAATTGCACTTTTCTGCGTTCTGCCAGGTATACTTAGATATACATTTATGGCACACACAATCCAGCCACAACTGGTCGAACAGCCTAAACCTTCTGTTTCTTACCAATTATGTGACTTTTTACCTAGAGTATAGCTACAAAATGCTACCTTGTATTTTTCACCGAATGCAAAACAATTTGTAGGCTAAGGTAAATAAACCTAATAAAGCATTTAATAATATAGTCATTAACATTGTAACTTATTATAAAAAAGACGAATTGTAAATCTAAATAGGTAGAAACTTCAGGTTTCTTGAAAAACATTATCCTAAAAATAAACCTGAATTTTAAGAATATGATGGTAATAAAATTCGGTACTCATTCAGAATGATATACGTTTGCGTGGGATAAATTATTGTCTATGTGCCCACATATGGCCATCAATAAAGCTGAGTGTATCCTTATCACTTAATTGTGCATATATCTAGCAAATAATCAACCCTGCAAAACCACGGATAGCGAAATTAACTTGACAGTATAGTATACGAAGTTGTTGTCGACTAGGAGGACGTGGTGCACGAGTCTCCGTCAGAAATCATGTCACGATTTGATGACAACCAAGTGATTTGACTGAAGAGTAGAAAACTCCCAAGACATGCTCTTTTCTGTTTGCCTATCTCCAACTATTGTGCTTCTGTATTTTTCAACTGTGTAGAGCTATCATGTCTACATAATGTGCATCCAGTATGTAATTCTTAAATTGAAAAACGGAAAATTTAATATCCTGTCTACATGAACCAGCAGATTAAGTAGATTCGTATCCGTTACAGTTTTCAAGAAAGCACAAAACAGAAATATTTTTTTAATTTTTGCAGGTACATGCCCTAGTTTTGCACTGCACCCATTTAGAGCATTTGTGTTTTTGTCTTACTTAATATGCATAAGAAAATTCATGTATTTGGTACATAATGTTTTAAAGATTTATGCAAAGTGTATCATTGTTTCGTGCTTTGATTTCCATTTTTGAATGATTTACATGCTAAACAAGGTACCCTAATTTGATATGCATTTGTAGGAAAAGTTTGAGTCTTAATTTCCGGTTTAATTTTACATTGTTCTAGTTTTAATTACAGGTTGCCCTTTAGCTAGTATAAACTTTTCTTTTATTTCACGTAATCTTCTTGTTGCACCCACCTACTTAGTATGCTGTAAAGTGTAACCACGTTTCCGTAAATGTATACTGTCTATTTTTACAAATGAAAGTCACACACTAAGAAGTTACGCATGCTGGCATAGCAAACTACAGGTATGTCTACATAAATAGACATTTAAAAAACAAAGCATTAAATCCGTTTCTCTGAAAAATGACAATATGCGGAAATTCATATGCGTTAACTGCCTCTGGTGTAACAATGATAACATAGTGAAACTACACTATTACATTCTGTTCGAAAGGATTTGTTGTACATTGAACAACCAGAATATTCTAATTGTTGTATGCACAATGCAAAAATAGTGTAATGCTATGCACTTCGCATTAATTTGCATTATTCATGTTAATTCACTCGATATATTTAGATAACAACTTGTTAGTTATGTAGTTGGAAAAAACGAATGTAATTAATTTAATGAGGGGAGTAAACTATACAAGTTACAACTAAATATTATCATTTCAACTATAGAAATGTGCTTCGCAGCTAATATTGGCACAAGAAAACAATCTAACTAATTCCCTTTTTCAATTAGCATTTACGTGACATGTAGTTTCTCTAATTGGACTGGTTTGACAAACGCAGACAATAACGTAATGTTGGCTAAGGACAAGTACACGCAGCCTAATAATGATGTCATTGTTAAGATACCAAAAATCGACAACACCACCTTAACAATTTATTAAGTCACTCATAACTTATAACACAGCTAATAAATCTTAATAATGCTATTTATGACACCATGACGCAATTCCCATGTATCGATAACCTGCATTATAGATTCTGAAAGATATCTACTTTTTTGATATAAAAATATTTTTGGCAGTGCAGTCTAAAATCATATTTCGATAGATATTCTAATTTCATCAAAAGAATTCTTTACGTATCAGAATTGTTTGTATTACATAAACTTGCGCTTTTACAATAGCATAGGGATTTCCAGTGGCTTGCAATTTAGCTGTTGTTTTACAATACAGTTGTAGGATGGTTGACATAAGTATAGGTATAAATGTTAAAGGAATATAAAGCAAAGGTGGGTTTTTGAAAGAGATAAGGATACTTAAAATTACGGTACATGACAAGAAGGCGAGGTGGTGTTATTTCGTCCATCAATTAAATTCATCTTTACACACTATGCAATGGCATCCATCACAAGTTGTTCGAGTAGGTACATATTTATATGTACAAGAGAGACAAGTTCTACAACAAGTTATACAAAGGACATTCTTATATCAGATAAAATTACTGTGAACTGTGGGACATGCGACAATTTCGTGAATTCTTTTCACGACCCATACAATGATAGGAAAGAGATCTTCCTTCAGGGAGTGTAGATGAGTCTCTTCCAACTTGTCTTATTTGAATTTTGAGAACCTCACTCTTTCTAGCTTGCACCTATTATCAAAATAATAACTCCAAGCACCGTCATCACAACATTACCAAAGTCAAAACTACCGCAGCTGCTTTAACATTATAAACATTTTCTCATGTCTCAATAAAATGTCATATCACTCAAGATAGAAATTGCAAACCATAATGCATGTCTACCCTCTAAAGATATCTTTTGCACTGCATAGGTAAGAATAAAACTATTTTCAATCCAAAACAACTCTCGTTTAGTGCAATACGCACTTTAACATGTAAGTAATAAGATACGAGATATTTATTACACTTTTACACATTATTTACATTGGATATTACGTAAAGTGTAGTGATATGATTATGTTTGCTATAGATTGTATGGAGATAATGTACAGTAGTACCAAACATATGTAATATTTTACTACAGACCATTCTTTCTAAGATTATAGCTTTTGTGTATGAAATAAGATTCGCATAAAATTTATCCAACTGGTATTACTGGAAGGTATACATTACCTTTGAAATTGAAAATGATCCTGTAATAAGAAATTGTACAACAATAGTTGGTTGCTAAAAAGTGAATTGAATACACGTCGTAATGGCAGAAATGAAGAATGGCAAATCCGTAGATTAGAGTAGCAGAGAGTCTAAGAAAAAGAATGCTAGATATTTTTTGCACTCATTTGTACACTTCAACTTGACAAAAGTGAAAACGCCTGCTGTGGTTCGACTCATCAGCCTACTCAGACTAGCGCCTAGCACAATACAATCCCCAATTTAATATTCTCTAATCTCATTCATTAGTGTTGCTATTATATTGGAAGCCAACTTGCAAAATTTTGTGAATGATATTTGCTTCAACTACTTACTCTAATCTAACTGTCTGCTATGGAGGGATAGTAGATGTGTGTGTGAAAATATGTAGCCGACCTGTCTAGCAGTACAATAGTGCTATTTATGTTCCTGTATCTACACCATTCAATTTCATTCAGTCATTCTTCAGTTAACACGCTAACAGAATATTTATTATGCGTTGATTTTGATATCATTCTCACTTTTCACACTCCTTTGATTCCTAATCCAACTAAGCCACAATAATATCATTTACAAAGACCATGATTCAAACTCTGTCACGGGGCTAGACTGGGTCCTACCTAATGCTATCGGATTTAGATGCACTGGTACTGTCCCTACCGTAATTGTAGACTGAATAAGGTTCCATTCCCTAAGTTCAAACCTCCTATGTGCAATATGCGAATACTTCAGACTATTTTACAATGGGATGCATGCCTTTTTTAATTAATTTACTTTAAATATCTACGAAAACTACCTTTTGGTATCTCCTGCTTCAACTATGTAGGTCTGTGTATAAAGATAAGCTGGTTATTTTCGCACTTTTTGGTAAATAGAAACTATTATGACCTGAGAACCTAAAAGTTTAAAATGATTTAGTGTATTTAGCATCAAAATTTAGGTAAACAGCCAAGTTTTGTCAAAAATTTCATTCTAATCAATGCCTTCCTTCCTTAGATTAAATGGAATTTGGATAAGAGAAGTTTCTCTTATTCCATTCTCGTAAAACTCTTTACTAAATATTTACATTTGTGAATTTGGCGATATGATAATTAGCAAATTAAACCAAGGGTGGGTAATAAAATTAGTGCAAACTAAACAAATTAACTAAATTGCTTGTTTTATTATATTATGCATTAAATGAATTAAGGTCCACCGATACAGTAAAATGTCCCATTATGATCCAATAAGAACTACTACGCTGCCAAGCTTTCAGATACGACGGACCAAAAGTCATAGACAAAAAGAGAACCTACACAGTCTAGTACAAAATAAAAAACTAAAATTCAGTTTTCTTAAAAATGGCATTAAAACTTCCTGAGAAAGTGCCCCACTCTTCTATTTGCATCTGTCAAATTCTTTATCCAGTGATAACTTTCGCTAGGGTTTTAGGACTCTGTCCCATATCATTTGAGAGAAATCCTGACAAACCTTGCGCTTTCGTCGATAAATTGTCGTTTTTCTACTTTCAGGGTGCCATTATTTTTGCTATAGACATTTATGCCACAATTTCGTGTTTTTATTTTCTGGATCATTATTTTTCACAGATTTACAAAGGAACAGAACTCATTGCGTCAACAATGCAAATAAAATTTAGTTATTTGCAAGTGGCAATAGTTGTCGGCAATGCATTTGCCAAAAGAAGGCAATTTAAACTCTTGTATTCAAAATTAATTGAAGCACACTACAAACTATTGACCCATAAATGTAAACTACCAGGGATCTGCCTGGAGTACAAAGTATTTTGTGAACGAGAATATCGGCCCGTGGTACGAAGAATTCCAGGATATATATTATTTATTATAATTCACACAGCACTATTCACTTACTTTTTTGCAAAGCACATGGGAGCCAATTGCAGGAAAACTGAGAAAAACACATTTTGTGCCACTAACGCTAGTCTTGTCGTTACTTCTATCGCCTCAACAATAAGAACCTTGACTCCACAAGTTTTCGCCATATTATTTTTGACATTTTGCACTGTCGTTCGGATTGCGTTCAGTTACATCACTGCTTGCGTCAAAGAAATTTTGATCTTTGAAGAAAGTAATGAAAGGTTGACTTCAGTAAATGCATTTGACGCAAATCAGTCGGAACAAAGCCAAATGGAAGATGTTGCACACACATTTGAATTTATACGCATTATTCATGAAGATCTCTGTGAAATAATAGATTTAATATCCAAACTATTTGGACTACCGGTGAGAAAAGCTTTGAAATATTCAATAAAATTGTCATTGGGAAAAACTTCAAATGCCTATTCATAAATTTCTAGATTTTGACAATATTAGTGATGGGAGTAATTTCAGTTTCTGCGGGAATTTATTCAATCCAATCTGGACTCGTAGAGGATAAATTTGGAAACCTTCACCAATATACTGGGCTCGATTTAGAAATACAAAAACATTATAGTAATCTATGGAGCGTACTTATTTACATCTGCACTCTACAAGCCTTTTTGATATTGTATTTTGGACAGTTGGTTACGAATGTTGTAAGTGACTTTTGATCTTTAGCCTTTACTTGATTTGATCTATTAATGTTTAACTTCAAGCACAGACCATGACAGTCTTTTACAAATTTTACAAATTTACATTGCATAAAAATTCGTCTAACCATATTATTGTTTAACCTACGCTCACTCACCATAATTATCATGCATAATATTACTTAAGTCTTTAGTACCTCTTATTTAATCCACTATAATAAAATATTACGTAATGAACAGTAGAAGTAGGTCTTATAAGAGTAACCATCACGTTTTTATACCTAGGCTTCCTCTCCTCTAAAATATTTGATGCAATCAAGATTCAATAACAGCAACTTAAAAATGAACACGCAGGTGGGTGACATTAATTTCTTTTGAACTCCTTGGTTTATTATAACTAGTTGCTCTTCTCATACGAAATACCGATTATAAATCAAACCCGCTAACTTATGATTACAGATAATCCAATTCGTTGACAAACTTGGACATAGCAGCCCAACAATTAGAGCATTGGGAATGACCACAATTAAGTTGAGTCTTGTCGCTACTTTGTTTACAACTGTAACTACATACGTTCTCGTCCTGGTGCAACTCAGGTCCAGCATTGGCTAGCCTTTTCAAAGCAAATTGATCTACTATGTACGTTGATACATTTATTGGATCATTTATATTATGATGCGATTAAAAAGTGAAAATTGTAACTCTAGACCTGTTGCTAATTTTCATAGTCTATACTGTTCTAACTCCACGATTTTGTGTACCAGCATTTAGGTAATAATTTTCAGTAATAGAAAATATTTAAGTTTGGAAAAGCAAGTCAAATTCTATCTGTTTGTATTCTATGATAATTCGCTCGTGTAAAAGTAACAGCCATTGAATACGATCTCTGCATATTAAATAGGGCTTTAGTTTCCCATCTTTTCCCAGAAGGTCGTCGCTAACCTATCCATATCACAAATGATGTACAAGCATATTATGTCATTATGGCAAGAAGTGAATATTCTTTAGTACAGCACAATATAGTAAACCACACCCTTTAGTACCTATCTAGGAAAATGATATTTTTGCAAGTTTATTCTGCACTTTTTTCCAGAGTAAATTGTGCCAAATACTGCTTAAATTTCTCTGAAGTATTTAGAATGTTGGTTAAGTTAATGTGGGTGGGAAGTGGGATGATGGTAGCGGTAGACAAAACCCGCTGTTCTCGAAACAATTGTTTGCTCAACTTTTCTCAGAAGCTGAAATGTGAGCTATAAACCTAATTTCTTCATTTTCCAATTCTTTGTATCGACATGTGTGTAATTCGAGAAGAATTCAAAGAGCAATGTACACACAATGGAATAGTAGTGGAGGAAGGTAGTATTTAGAAAATGATTATCTGCATGTCTGTAGAGCAACATAAGGCCAGAATAGATGTAACATGTTAAATAGACATAGTGACAATGAGGCGACACGATAAAAACGTGTAGATGACAATAAGTTTACATGCCAGGCCAAATAGCTTTGTAAACATGTAGTGTATACTTAATGCTACAAAGGAACGACGAAACAGTAATGTAAACTACTCAAGATCATGATATTATAGCAGTTGAACAGAAAGAGGAATTGTTATCTTTACTGAGATTAGCCAGTACCTGCATAGCATACATTACTCACTTTATTTCTGGTAAATCCAAACTGAGACTAAACGTTAGTTTGCCTTATAAGATCTTTTCATAATATGGAAGCGACAAAGCTAAAAAGCAAGCTAACAACTTCATTTTCGCAATGTCAGTTATTTTATTATTACTTAGTAAGCCATACTGGCCTAGCTGGTTTTCACACTCCCTACCTAACTATACAGTTCCTCGTGGATCTACTTGATAATGTAAATTCAGGTACCTACAACTGCCTTCACATTCTACTTCACTCATGACGATCCTCCACACAGCAGAGACAGAGCACACAAGAGTGCTTTGATTTACAATAAGAATTACGACTACAATGACAATTGGTTGACAGATGGTGATCTGACAGTGCGATATGCATCCCTAATACGTAATTGCAAAATGATTTCCAAGATGATAATCAGTGCAGAGGGAATGCTACATGCAATATTCTACTTACTCTCTCTGTAACAACAAAGTAATACCAACCAAACTCGAAGTGCACTTACGTATCTCTCACAGGTTTTATACTCTGTATTATGTATTGATATTATTGTCTACTTTTTCTATTATTGACGTTTTTCCAATGCTGATATCACTTTGTATTACAGAAACAAGTATCTTCAATCTATGGAAATGTAATTTAGTTTTGCTGACTATATAGACACTTTTTGATCTCATCTCAAACTTGTATAGTACTCTCATTAGGTTCATCTTCCTTTAATAATAGCTCTTTAATTAGATTAATTACTTATATGACAAAGAAAATTCAACAGAAACTGAACTATTTATGCCAAACGAATAATAAATCAGTGCGCTTTGTTACATATATTTATTTATTTATTTATTTAATCAACAGACCATTTAGCTTCCAACTGACATGTTTACTGTAAAATGTAGCCCTGATCCAAACTTACAAAAAATACTGTAAGGAAGGGTTATATTATTTTTAAGTTATGTTATATTAAAGATATATTGACGACGTATTTTTGGTTTTGCTGTATTTGAAAATACATCAGTAACAAATCAGTAGGTTTTAATTACTCCGGGTTATATTGGAAAATCTGAAATTGACAAATATTTGAAACTATTATTATGTCCAAATAGACTTGCAGTTGAAAAAATATGGTGATGTAACTGTCAACCCAAAATTTTGACCTGTTAATTTGACATTAACATCATCGACAATTTTGTTAATTTTCAAATAGATGGTAGATGTTATGATTGAAGAGATGTTATAAGTTATTGTGCGCCAATGGATATTCATCACATTGTGACTATTTGTAAGTATACCTACTTTTATGTACCTTGGCATAAGTATGAGCAATCGCTCTGAATTGATGTTCTTGAGAATTAAATGCACATTTACCTCTCTCTTCAATTTTACAAGTCACGTAGAGTCTTAAAGAGTTTCTATCCATCATTGAAGTCAATTCATCGAGATTCTTACACACAAATAATTGCATTCATATAATTTGTATAAAGAAGTTGCCCTAAAATTGAAGTCCTTACGCTTGAGATGATGAACATGACATTATGAGACAAAATCATTAACGACATGAATATTGTGACACGAAATACAAGAAAAAATGAGTGCAATTTTGAAGTAAATGAGTAAACCAAAGCAAAGTACATCAATTTAGAAAATCACTGGCTCATTTGTCATCGACAGAGTCAAGACTTTGTCTCGCATGCGTTAGCTATTAATATTTCTTAACTTTTAACTCTCAAAAATGTAAAAGATGTGATACTATGACTCATTATCAATCGAATAGTTATAGGTAGACTTGATGTGAAATATGGGACACGCATGCTTTTATAGATTAGCATATGTATCTCTATTATTTTCCATTACGGTACAATTTTTTGACAAGTTATTTAGCCTGTCTCCTGACGTCCATTACATATACCTAGATAAGTCAGTGCGAATAGCAGCTTTATTAATGTCAAACAGCTTTACTATTCCAGTTGTGACATGAACTAAAATTTAATTCGAGGTGGAGTAAAATAAATTGAAGTTTAAGCTTCAAACTTTAGAACATAACCAGGACAAAGTTCTTATAAAAGTAAGTACTTTATTACAATCCCTATTGTCATGCTTGTGAATAGACCTAAGCTGTGCGTGCGTACAATAATTTAGTACATTATAATACTTCTTAGTGCACAAATTGATACAGACATTGAGTAATGTAACTTGAAGTGTAAGCTAACGTGCATTTGCCAAATGAAAACCTGAATGGTCATTTATAGTAGATATATTATTATCTATAGCTTTTTATGTATATACCTATCATTCTCTATGCCTCTAAGTAATGTGTGTTCATGTCCTATTGTGAATAATATAATGTTACATAATGGATTGACGTTGACAAGTCCATTTCACCACTTTGATCTGAGAACCAAGAAAATTGGTACTCCTTCCACCTTCATTGCAACAACATGGACAAAGTACTACTTGTTTACCTACATCAAACACCACAAACCAATGTTTAACACGAGCAACTATAGAATCCCAAACTATAGCACCCTCACCTTGTCCTGTCTACCTTTTTCATTGCTATTTACAATAATTTCTATACCATAATGCTAATATACCATTTTTATGATCAATGGAAAAACTTCTATCTCAATGATAAAGAATCCAAATGAATAATGGACATTTTTAGTAGATCCAAAAACAGAGATCAAAATTAATAAGAAATTGGGATCTTCAACTCTCATGCATAAGAAATGCAATATGATAGGGATAGCTTGACGAATATAAACTTATGCAGCACTTCTGTCACACGTATCCATATTTAATTACACTGTTGAAAGTAATAAATAGCATTAGTCATAAAAGAAAACTGAATTTCTCTCCTAAATCATATTAGTACTTATCCTACCACAAGACGAGTCTCCCGTGTCACCTCATAGTTATTCATACACTTAATGACAATAGTAAGTATTACTGTCAATTAGTTTCAAGAAAGTCTAAATTGCATTAACTTATCTTAACACAGTATAATCCTGTAGGCAAATCGATGTAGGTAGATTACATAGACAATGCCATGTGTTTAAAATCATAGTACGCTTTAAGCATTTAAATTATGATAATTACGGTAGACTTATACATGCCACTTAAATTGCATTTAGGTAGCTGCTTTCAATCTGTAGAATCTTATCTACAATTTTGACCTGACTTTGCACAAATTCATGAACTCTATAAACACTGATATTATAATCACAGACGTAAGCAGTACCTACACAATAATGTAATTATAATATTTGTATACTTATGCATATTTAAGATATTTCGCCACTCTCAATTTCAGCTTTGCATTCTAGCATAAGCATTTGCATGTAGCATAAAGAGAGTCACGAACTGTGTTATCAAGTTATCATAACAATATGCATTATAGTTGTATGGACCCATCTTAATCATATTCAGATAAGATAAACAACTAAAAGTTTAATCTACAGCTAAAAGTTTAAAAACCTCTGTTGTGGTGGAGCCAAACACGTTTAATTATGTACAGAAAAGGAGAAAGGTAGATTTTTATGCATTTTAATTAGTAATCGTTTAGCACCCCGTACTCAAAGATATTTCGAAGGAAAGTGCTAAAATAAAAAAATCCACTCGCAAAGTCATGTTTGCGGGCGATACTAAAAATGAAATCCAATGGAGTGAGTCTCTCATTAAGAATTAAGTACCTCTATGGCTAACGTAACGTTCCATTCATGGAAGTACAAGTGAAGTGCGAGTAAAACGCGTGAGAAAATTAAAAGTAATAAAACTGTAAAGGTCGATTGAACCCGGTTTGAGTACCTTGTACATTTGTGCACCTTTTTGAATTGTATATTCTTATCTATAAGCCTTTTTCGTAGTCTTTTTGTTGTGTTTATAAAGCTAGCCGAGTCCATGTCACAGTCATGGTTCGTAGAGTTAGCCAAGCCAAATGTGAAGATTAGATAAAGCAGAGAATAGAATAAAATTGAGACGAAGCGGACGGGACGGACGGACCCCAGCCGTGCTACCAACTCATAAAAATCTCAATATTTTATTTAGCGTGTGAAGGCTTTAAAATTGACTGTGGTTTTATGATCTTGAGACACAAGAAGACAAGATTTTCCTTGTGTTTCCCTATAATAACAATTTTCACTATACACAGATATTTAGTAGATAGTAGATATAAAATGTTTGTACATACACACTTCCTATGTGTACGAAAACAGGTAAATACTTGTGGGTGATATAAAATATCATTGATATCCCTTTGTACAAATATTAGAGGTACATTAAAAGGTGCTTTGCATTAATGTCTTGAAAGAAATTACAATGCAATGTACAAATTAGGTATAAAAATATAATAGAAATTCGTTTGTAATTCCATATAGCGCTAGCACTAATCTAGGCTGCTTGGTATATCTTTATTTTGACATAGGAATGTAATAGAATCTACTTTAGAGTGTTTCTGTTGTTTACATATATCTCTTTGATGATGATGAGAAAGGGAAAATTGCTGTAAAATGAACAAAGTACATAAAATAATGTGTACATAGCTGAAAGCCAAGTTTCTTCCGTAGATAGCCTCCCGTTTCCTCATTTTAAATAAAAATATATGCTAGCTATATTAGCTAGTTGTCTATGCATGTGAAAAGATGAGTTAAGGAGACGAACTTACATTAAATTACGCAGGATTATAATATTATCTTGATTTGACACTATACTCACCTTTGAGTATAAGAACTTTGCCTTTGTACTATGTAGACATTAAATATTGCTATGACAGGGTACCGGACAACATTAAATCTGCCAAACCATGTAATCCAAGGGCTTGGCATGTGCCTGTGTTAACTACACTTGTTTGGCAGCTGATTTCATCAAAAAATTCACATGAGAATTGAATATTAAGCCTAGCATGTAATATTATGTAAAAGAATTTCGATGGTACTTGAAATCAACTGAATCTAAACAAACGAAGAGCCCATCAACATCCTGTATATGAAATAATAAGAAAGAAATGACGTCCCACTTCAACTGCATTCGAAATAGCAAAAGGACGACTTTGGTCTTTTGAATTTTTATTGTATTGGCATTGGCAAGTTAGCCCTGCCTCATCTGTAGTTTATGTTATGTAATGTAAATTGTCATGTTGTTGTATATAACGTTGTTGTAGTACGCTAACGTTAGTTTGTATTATTGTGCCTGTAGGCACCTGGGCCACGGAGACAGATTATTCATGCAAATTCTTAAACTGATACATAATTTAAAACACAAGAATCCTCATTCAGTTCCTTATGTACCTATTGCATAGATTTGACAAACTGCCTATTATATAAATAAATACACAACAACTGATTATATAACATCGTGAATAGTATAAGTTATATAAGGGGCAGGGCGGGAAGCGTGTAAAATTCATGTATCTTCCTCGACGCTGTCTTGTCTTGTCGTTTCTTGAAATTCAATGCATTTCCTTTCATTAACTTCGTCACGAATGCAATGGGCAGAGAAAAGTTTGCATTCACAAGCTAAAACATTGGATCTTGTTGACTTGAGTTAACTTGATTTGGTTTCGCTTCGCTTGACTTTGAATTACAAGATAATATGGAGTATTAGCAATATACAAAGGTGCACCTTATTACAAAGATAATGTACAGTGCATGGAACTTGACATAATATGTACAAAGTGCGAGTATAAAAATTGAAAGAGGATATGATTGAAGAAACTAACGTCTGTCTATCTGCTGCAACTTGAACCGAAAGAGTGAATAGTAAACTAACATAACGATGTATACCTATTGGTAACTAACATAACGTAGTAATTTCACACTAACGGTCTTAAGGTCGACCTCATGTCAAGTCAAACAAAAAAGCTTTTGGCGAGCTGGATGAAATGCATTTTACGTTTGAAACATCTCAGAGTGAGTTGTGAGTTTATATGATTCGTACATGTGCATTTGGGTAGTTTGTTTGACTAAACTCTCGTATACAGCATCTCAGCCGATGAAAAATGCAATCCATTATCTATCTGCTGTTGTCTTACCAAAGTGTGCATTGAATAAGCAATAAACACAACATAACAGCGTAACATAACTAATACAAAGGGGATGAAGGATTTTTTTAGGAGTCTCTAATGTCCATAATGTAATGTAATATAATAATGTAGCATAGTATTTACCTATTGAGAAAATTACAGTAATGTACTTTGATCATCTACCTGACTATAGAGTTAACTGGATGCATAAAAGTTTCTTTTACACTGTTATTTAGGCACTTTGCATTATAAAGGGTTTTCTTTGCAATTTTTTCGGTGAATTTTGCAAGGGCCTGTCTAATGGCGCTGTTTGTTTCCTATTTTACATGCAATTTTTTATACTTGAAAGCAACGGAACTTTGTCTACACTTTTCCCATTTTTCTTTATCTTCCCCTTTTGCCGACATTTGAATTTAAAATAATTTTTTTTCGAGCGTAATGATCTCTCACCTTTCCAACGATGTTGTTTTGAATTTTACAGAGGGATAAGCAATTGGAGAAATGATGCAAATGGATACAGGAAGAAGAATAACTTGAGTTAGTCTGCTGGAAATTAAAGTTAACATTCACCTGTGTTTGAAATTAAAGTTTGCTCAGAGGGTGATCGTGAGTCTGAGTGTCATGTCAGCACTTTTCCTGGATTAGTGAATGTCCTGTTTTGTTCTGCCTAACCATTCCATGCAGCTATTATGTCAATTTAAGCGAGGAAACCAATAAATAATACGAAGCTATGATAAAATCTTTGAAAGACCAAGACGGATCGAATGCTAGGAGAATAAAATGATGGCTTAATCAACATTGTATATAGTCTTTGTGGATGTGACGGTTGTGAATGGAATTCCTCCGTTTGAAGATCTTAACTGGACTCGCATAACTTAAGCCAAGTAAAGTTGAAGTTTAGAGTGAGTAATAGAAATTTCCCTGAGGATGGAGGAAGTAACTTTTTCAGCCATAGTCCAGTATGGCAACAAAGTACACTAATGTATAAACATAAAGTAAAAATAAAGGCAAGCCGTTCCTTTCCCATCCACTCTTATCAGATGGGTTTTATAATAATCTGTATATTATTTTCCCACAACTAAAGTCGCATCAGTCAAGTTACTCATAAAATGTAGGTATGCACATTCCAAGCAGTCTAGTACAACACATTAGTCAATAACAACACAATAGTTGTACATTTTATGTAGTTCAATGCGCAATATTATATAATAAAGATGGTATTGTTTCATGTTATTAGTTGTCTATATAGAGGGAAATATTCCTTTTGTACTCTAATGGGTTAGGTACCTCCTATTTGTTTTGTTTTGCTCCTTTTGTTTCCTATTTTCCCATGCATGTCTTTAGCCTTTTAAAAAGTTTTCACAATACTCTCGACTGTACTTTGCAAACTTAACCCTGCAGTCTGACATGCCTCTTGTAACACTTGTAAATATAATACGGAACTCAACTACCTTCAACTCAACAGTACAAGTTCAAGATAGATCTCTACAAAGCAACAGCCGAGCCTGTCAATAATCGTCATATTCACACATACACATAGAAAATACTTTTGTCTAATCTTCAATTTGTGATTTAATGAGTTGAGACATTTGCGAGGCTAAAGTGGAAAACGTCCTCTTGACTTGATTGCAACTACAGATTGTATACTATATGATGTCATCATCTTTAAATCCCAGCTGTCTGCTTCAATCCACTTGATAAGAATTTCATTCCGTCTTCTCTCATCAAACTCGACATTTACATGATTTGGCCTATGCTCTCTTCTCAGCTTAAATAAAGTACAAAGTTCAATTAAATCCTAATAGACAGGTGAGTGAAATGTCAGATTAATAGATCATTCTTTATACTATAGACTTGTCTATTCTATATCACATACGGATGTACATACAAAGAATAATTAACCGTTTAGTTAAAAGTCTGATATAATGTACAATTAGTTCCTCCTTTATACTCGGAGCAATTAAGTGTAGGTTGGGTCGTTTTATTATTATTATGCATGCACCACAAAGTGTTTTATGATATTTTATATGCTGACAATTTAACACTTACTTGCATCATAGACATATTACATAAAATATTATAGCGCTAGAAGGGATTTTTTTATAGTAAAAGTATCGCAATAGTCAAGAGTCAAGTGTCCATTAAGGAGTTCATAAAATAAATATGTTACGGCACATTTGACAACAGTTCAAGTTAAGTTAAAAAGTCGACAAGGGCAATCCATTTTCTTTTCATGAATGCTTTCTAATCACCACGATCATCTTCGTCCCATTCTATTCTCGCATGCATAGATATCCATACAATAGAGAGAGAGAGATCCGAGCTTTGAATTATTGTGTACCACTAACAGGTAAATTAATGGATGATGGAATTCCCTCATTCACAACAACAATGCTCAATGTAATTTACAGTTCACTTCGTTTTGCTTGTACTTGATTTGTTTAGTTATACTTAAAAGTTTACTGTTCGGGTTTCTATTAAAATGTTTTTATTAATGGTGTTCATCTTTCTTGTTATAATATTTCGTCTTTTGTAGTGTATCAGTTTATTATTCCGTCAAAGTGTAAATTACCTCCGTTTTGTAGTAGACATGCATAAAGGAAGGATAGAGAGGACAAGGAATAATATTTCGCTCGGAGCAATGTAAATCGTCTCAGTTACCGAATAAGGGCATTCTGCACTTAATTGCAATCACTTGACTTTAGAAACTTTTGTTTACGTTCCCGGAGGAAGAAAAGTAAATGATGGAGAGGACAAAGGCAGAGGATAGAAGATTGCGGTAATGTGATGGTCATACTCAAAGCCATACAGTTAGGTATTTAATATGGAAAAACGTTTTTGTTTGCTCAAGATGCCGAATAATGAATGAGGGTTGGAGTTGGCGAGGAGGGAACCAAAGTACGTACTTGTACCTTTTCATAGAGTTTGTATCATAGTTATAACCGTAATTGCTCCACGTTGTCAGTTATGTATTATGTTACAAGAATTGAGTTGACTGTCATAGTCATGTCACACCCTTGAGAGTTTACTCAAGTTCCGTCGTACGACAATTGATGAGCGTTGAAGAAATTTTCCTGATTTGATTACTCTTACTTAACTCTTGAGTATGTAGAAACTTTCCATATAGTCACTCTCTATCTCTTCACTTGAACGGACAACGGAACTTTAGGCCAATTCTCTCCATCTACAGAATTTCCGGCACTTCCTTCACTCTAATCGTACGTACTTGATCCTCGCACTTTATTTTCTCAGCAATACACGCTTTTGAAACAATTTACTGTAGTACATACATAAAATACACATTACATTGATAATATATGCTAGTTCGCATATACTCAAATTGATAAGAGATAGAAAAACGCTTTTCTGGTTATGCTTATGAGAATGCACGAAATAATTAGCCTTAGGAACGTTTTACAGTAAAGAGAGAAGTCCGTAGGTGTAAACAAAAGTTTAAATTCCTTCAATAATTTACATGCCTACCTGAACTTGGCAGACGTTCCATACTCTCAATGCATGGGAATCTTGTCCACAATATCTTCACACCTAAACCAATACTAATAGCCTTGGCTCAACATTATCGACCTAACCAACTTACTAATACTCTACATAAACACAATACTAAACTGCAATGAGTAAACAATAAACAAAAACACGCCCACACAAAACAAATGAAAACTTGTGCAAATTCAATAGCGAATTTTACTCTATTGATTTATATCCGACATTTTCATAAAATCACTAAAACGGCACGTGTTTTCACGGCAAGGTGAAACATTAAGGTTGGGCTATCTCCATCTATTTCTCTCATACCTAAATCCTCCAAATGTTTCATACACGCATTGCATAACTTAATACAACCAATATACTTAATACACCTAACACTATAAAAACTGCAAGCAAACTAACAATTAAATGATTATGTTTCAAGAGATTTGTTGCTGCAGTCCGGCACGTTGTCCGTAACTATCGTATCATCATTATCATCAAAGATCACACATCGCATCCCAGCACGAAGTAGACAGACCAGTGAGGATACAACGTGATACAAATGAGCTGAGTTTAACCCAGACAATTTCACCATAAAAGAAGTACTTAGATATAGCCGCAGAAACGTGTAAATAGGAAATTCTCGATAAACACTAAATTTGCAAATATGCCCATTAATATGCAGAAATGCAAATGAGAGAGTCTATCAGCAAAATATTTGAAATGACATAACATCTTTAACTTTCGCTCGATTTCATTGATTAGTGCATATTTCATTCCTACAAAATGTTACAAGAATATTATTGGTATTTATTTCCCTTCCAGCGTAACATTACTTATGAAACCTTCTGGTGGCAATCAAATGAAACCCGAAACCACACCACATCTTATAAAATGTACGTGTAATTAGTAAATGGACAGGGCCTAGGACTGTGTATAGACATTGCTCAATATTCAGAGTACAAATTTTTAAGTTCAATGGTTGTAAATAAGCATAGGCTTTCTAGGACGAATCAAAAATGAAATTCTTGAATTGCATTGAGAAATGAATTGAGCTATGGCTGAATTTGTTTGTGGGGATATTGTGCGGTGAGGCATTGGTATTTAGTTCCAATATTTCATTTCCTTCATTAGGATCCTACTTCTCAGTACTAAGTAGAATTGGCAAAGTCAATCAAATTAAATTAAAGATTATTAAATCCCTGTGAAAGTCAATGGTTCTCGCTTTGCCTTGTAATTTGGAATAATGAATCAACAGGTACTTTTGCAAGATTTCATTGAGAGAGCGTAGAGATATTAGTGTTTAAAATCAACATAAAATAAATGATGATTAGACATAAATATTTCATAGTCAAATTTGCACTGTCATATTTTTGTATAGAAAATAGTGTCCTCCTCAACTGTGTCCTGTTCTGTCCTCCTCCTACAGCAATTTATTCCTACGCAGAATTAGTGTCTGTATTCAAATAGGAAGCAGATGTTAATATAGAGTAGGTAATAAGGTAGCCACAATGAAAAGAACAATTTTCTAGAATTTAGGATAGGAATTGAAGACAAGGTAGTATAATGCGACAGATGGATTGCTTTGCTACTGAACTAAATAGAAACTGTGTGTAGGTGAGCATAGAAAATGTTATAATAACACTAGCAAAGTATATTTTAGAGGAAAATCAGAGAGCGGATGGAAGTTTATGGTTTACCCAAACAATAAGTGTGCTATGTTATTTACTTCTTGGCTATTATCATCAATCTGTATTGTCTTATTGTACATTCTAAGTAGGCATCTCAAAGTTATTGTTTGCCCGTAGCTCTTCTTCAGCATTAATGGGGGAGATTTGTTTTGGTACAGATTTGGTTTTCATCTGTTCCACTATCAGTACAGTTCAGATAGATCAGTCTGTCTCGAAATGTACATTCCACTTGGTCATCTCAGATAACTACCAAAATGGAACAAAATCAAGGTTTGTATGTATCAATCTCTGTATTTTAAACGTTATATAAGAAATGCACTGTAAATGAAGTAATTTTCAAGTTCTGCTGTCTGACTGATTGTACTGTGAGCCGTGGCGACGGCGGACAGGTGAACATAATGAATCATAAGTACCTAAACAACATATCTTCACTCCCTATAAACATCAATTTCTATCTCCAACAGCATCTTTACCTACATACGTCCTATGCATTAACTTTTCAATGTTACCCAATTCAATGTCCGTCTTCACATTTATTTTCCTATTTTATCCCTATTTTCTTCTTCTAAACAACACAGAAGGTAAGGAAAGAATAGCTAATAATATGTAGCAACAGCTCTTTTGATTATATGTTAGGATTTATAAAGAACATCGTTTTAGCATGAGGAAACTCTATAATTCCTCCATGACTATAATATAGTTATGTGCTGAGTAGAGATGAGTTGAAGTTTTTCAAGAGGAAAATAAGACCTGGTTAGCCAAACTAAACCAAACTACATAAATAAAGATACTTTACGCGTATCTACATGTAGGCTTCTTGCCCCAGTACTATTTACATTGTAAATAAGGAATCAGAATAAGACAACATGTTCGCATTTGGAATGATGAGCGACTTATAAGGAAGCTCTTCTTTTATTACTGCTCTTTTACACGTTCGACACAATACTAAATACATTAACTATCCTTACCAAGTTCACGTTAGGCATCTCAAGTAAATATTTATTTACTACCTATACAATAACTACTTTGGCATGCAAAAAAGTTTTTGCTCAAAAGATGTAAAGCATACCAGTTTATGTCCATGCCCTTGCTAAATACTTCCATATGCTTATCGATGTAATTACTTAACACTATTTACATACGTCCAAGGAAGAATTACCTAAATATCAAGTACATTAATTATGTATGTCAAGAATATACCAACCTGATTACTTAAAATCGAACTTAATTTATTAAAAACCCAGTTAGCATAAATTGTGCAAAATTAAACTAGTGATTTGGACTGAAGTTATCTGCAAATACAGATGTAATGAAGAATATAATTCACCAACAGAATATAATTAGTAAGGAGTCGAAAATGAATTTGCTTTGTTACATTGAGGAAATGTCAAAAATAGCACAAGCATTGAAAAACAAATCGTTGACCCGACTAAGGTAACAAATATTGAATGGTAGACTTCATGAGTGCATTATGATTTAGAATAGAGATGACCGTGCTGGAGCAATAACCAATGGTGGGTCAAAGCCATGTTATAAGTAAGGACTTTATTGTGCTATCAAATAATGATATCAAAAAGTGTAACGATAACGTTACATTAATGTATTCAAGTAGTGAAGAGGACAAGAAAGAAAATGAAGGCAGAGGAGTGTAGTACTAATAAGGGAATGAGATTTTTGTTGATTGCTGATGATGTGATATTTAAAGGGAGGCAAAAGGATTAGAATATTTTAATATTGTCGTGGGATTGCTATTAAGTTGGTGAGCTGACGTATAAAATGATGATGGCACGTTATTGCATCTGTATCACGTAACTGCTATTTTTAGTTTATGCATATTTGTGTATTGTATTGTGTTGTTTTATATCTCTCTTCACTCTACTCATTATTGTATTAGCAGGTTAGATTTTATGGCTATTGCCACACTGTACAGTCCTTAATATTAAGTAGGCACGTCAAGACAAGATTTTCAAGTACAAGCAAGTCGCAATTGCTGTCCTAGTGGAAAATCTCAATTCTACTGTGTAACATGTACATCAAAAGTTATGGTCTGCATACTCTTTTATTAGTAGAAATATCTTCAGTGAACTTAATACAGAAATAAACTTAACTTTATAGCATGTTCAGCTGTCATGTAATGCATGCAGTTTCTTCTGGCCACCTTTCCATAAAAAGTTCGTTGAGACCATAAAAAGGAGTCAAATAATCTGCATATTAATAACTCTCGGAAAACTATTAAATTAAAGACAACTACACAACATGAACATCGCAGTTCTGCCTTTGCTACTCATTTACTCGTACAGACATTACTATTACATTACACTACTAAATCCATACCTCCATATAATTTATACCTATCGCAGTGTCATAGTTAATTAACATTTTAGTACACTCTACAAAGTTGTATTATTTTAAGATTATTTTTGGCCACAAAATAACCTTATTGATTATAAATACTACATTTTGCACATTTAAAGCACTCTTTGAAAGAAATAATTAATTCGCTAACTTTTCATGATAATGCATTACAGATTAAAATCGAATACAACCAGTTGAGATATTCTTTGGTTAGAAATGTTTTGGTAACTTAATACACAGATTTTGTTTAAGGACATGTATATCTTGCCTTGGACGGTCTTCTTAAATTGCGTTGATGTTGTTCTGAACCCAAGATGATTGAAAACAGAGAACAGCAAAGAAAAATGGGAGCTGAGGTATGACAATGAGATAGAAGAAATGCAAATAAGACCTGATTGTTTACGACTGTTCAAACCATTCACAACTCAATATGACTAGCTAGAGAAATATATTTAAATTCGAGAGATAGGGGCTACTAAAGTAACATGAATTTACTAGCTACAGCTAAAGTATAGTCTTCTTATGTTACCATTAATTCTAATTTGACGAATGAATGCTTCGGAATGGACATGGACATTGAAAATGATTCCCATTTGCATACTTAGATAGATGTTGCATGTGTATTGTTATACTTGCTATGCTAATAAATATCAGTACCCTTCTATGAATGTTTGATTTCCGCTGTTTGATAATTTTTTACGCTATATTCACACTTTGAGTCTACAACAATAAGACTGTAGTGACAGATAATGGAATATAGATTAAGAAGCTTTGCATATTTTTTGTGTTGAGCTACTCGCCTTTTTAATGTGTTTCAATCTTTCAATGTAATACTACCTCTGTGCTCTGCATGCGTGCAAAGTGCAAAATGTAATAGAATTCAAGTTCTAGTACTACGAAGTAGGTACACTGGATTTTCATTCCAGCAGGTATGAAAAGGAATCCTTCAGCTACCTGGCTATCTCACTCATCTGAATTGACAATCAGCTCACATAGAGATGGCTGGTGAAGATACCACACTAAAAACCATTAGATGTGAGCCCAAGCTGACTTATTGTGTGTCTACACGTATCATTATCAGAATAGAATCAAAACTCATTCTTTTTCTCCAGAGATCACTGAAGGAATACATATTATTACTATACATTATCAAAGTGACGAATTTTCATTCATTTTTTATCATTTGTTATAGCTACTACTGTATAGCCAGATGAATTATTGCATCTTGTAATTGTACTAGTTAGTATATCGCTGAGGTGTGATTTGCATGTAAGAGATAGAATTGCTTTGATACGTTGCGATGATGATGATTTGTATTTTATTGCAAACTTTTTGCCACCCCAGGAAGGAGGTTCGCTTTTAAGTCTTTGTGATTGTCCATCTGGTTGATATTCCAAAAGGTAAATCTAGCTAAATGGGAAGAAGTCTCATTCTTTGTACTCCTTGATATTAAATGTTTTAGTTTCTTATGCAGACTATATTATAGAATAGAGATTCTATTGTATTTATTAGACTTTTTGTAATTTTAGTGTCTATATCTATGGTAAAAAGTACTACAAGTCAGTCTCACGATGACAATAAGGACGAAATCCGAAACAAAGGTAAATCATGGACAAATAATAAAGTTGACATGGACTTGATTTGGTATTCTATTATTTAATAGATAGAATGAAATGAATTATGGAGGTGCGTCCTGTCTGTTCTGTCAGCCCTGCCTGTTGTCTTGTCCGTGTCATGTCTCATCTCATCTTCGTTGCATTGCAATAAAGAGTATTACGTACTTATAAAATACGTAATATTCAAAACAATAGCCAAGAGCGAGTCGCTTAACCTTTTAGGATAGTTTTTTTGTAGTCAGTATTCAACAGTTCGCTAAAATAAGTCAGAGCGTTCTTAAATTGCCTCATCTTGTGTCCTATTCCTGCCAAAATGTAAGCTAACCATAGAATTGTGGTACTGTGCCATGTAAATCGATGTAATTATACTGAATGAGAAATGTATACTTTCCTCCTTTGATTTCCAAAAGCTAACCCTGAAAGTATAAAAAAATGAAGAAACCTTTAAGCTGAGCCGTACGCAATAAATAAGAGATAGACACTTATGTATAATATAAGTTATACTTGTACATGCACGTGTTTTTTACCACTCAGAGCTACGCTCTTTGCAAAATCGAAAGAATTATGAGCTTTGCTTATAAGCTGCTCTGTCTCACACAATATGCCAATTGCAAAATGTTATTATGTGTAGGTTACACATAAATATTACAGAGTATCATCTGTACCTACCATTAGCATTTAGGAGTGTGGGCTTTTGAAATGAAATAATAAGCGGAAGGTACGTTTCGGGATGCAACTACTTAGCATTTTAGTATACACGTACATGAAAGGAAGAGCTGTTTTACATGTATACGTAGCATAGCATGCAAGACTTACTCAGGTAGGACAGAGACCACCATCAGAAGAATAAAAGAGCAAAGCAGGCCAGATCAAGGTTAAGCAGGGTCGTCAAAATGTTTTTTACCTTCTTGGGTCAGATTGTTATGCTAATTTTGTCAGACGAGAGAAAACTTTTCTTTCGAAATATTATTTACTAAACTAACTACTTCAACATCATTTTCCTTGCCTGCCTTCGTTTCACTTCATTCTACCTTGTCTTCCTTACGTGACAAATAAACATAAGTAAAAGTTATCCAACATGCAAACATCAAATACACTGTTACCATAAGCTAACTAACTTCAAATTATTCTCAGCTAACAGTGATTACCATTACGTACTGGTACAAAAGCACAGCCACTCCTACCGCGAAACAGACAACAATCGATTCTTATTGTGTAAACTGTAACTAGTCCAAAGTTTCCTACAACCATAAAATTGGAACATAAATCTAATAGTCAATATTTTATGCAATCTTGCAAGACTGCTCCAGAATAATATGCATAATATTAGTGAATTGTATTTGATTTTCGCCAGCTCAAAATTTGTCAACTTGGCTAATAACCATTTTCAGGTTACTTCCTATAGGTGCGTAATACTCAGTGGTGTAGATCAATTTAAAATTGCTTGAAGATTGCAGCTGTTACTTCGGCTGTTATTTATTTATGCATAGAAATGTGCTTAATAACTATACCAGTTCCAAATTTTTTGAATTTACCAATAATGATAATGGTATTAATGCAGATGCGTAGCACATAGTGTCGAGTATATTATTTGGCTGGAAGGTTTTGGCTGTTTAGCTACTATTTGGGCGAAACTCAATTGGCCCACAACATTAACAATAATAATTCACCTATTTGTATTGCTTAAGCACACTTACCACTTAGCTTTACTTGTTTAATTCCTTTGTATCGTTCATACCCTTCGGGAAGGTACTTCTCCTACTTAATGGTTATATGTATCATATCTGCATGACATTATCAATCTCATAGCATTAGTTCTATTTTCCAAGACTCCTTAACTATCTGGATTGAACACTTTAATCTCTATGATATACATTCATTATTACTACATAGTAGATATTATAGTATAAAGATTCGTATTTCCATTCTCTTGGTTAACTATGTTGAACTAGAATGCATTATACTAGAATGTAGTGGGTGCATTTGTTCCTCGAGGCTTATGAGACTGATTTGATGTGAGTGTGTGAGTGAGCGAGAATTCAGTCTTCGCCGTCTTCCAACGAAATCAAAGCATTAAGGCAAGGGGGAATTCAAGTAAGCCAAGCCAGACGAAACTAGGCAGTTAAGTATTATTGTATATATTACATAAATATAGTGCACGTAGTATTTATCAGAAAACTTTTACTGCCTATGAATATACTGATGATATATGTAACCCCTGTAATTTGTATACTTATTAAGGACACAGTAAATAAGGACTCTCTAAGAGTAACACTAACACACACTAACATAGTAAACGTTTGAATTTGAAGCTAGTCGGATGATATAACTCTGTAATTTCTGTATTATTCCTGCGATCGTGAGTTGGGTCGAAGAGTATAGAGAAATGTAGACAAAATGCCTGGATTTTCTATATGCATTGTACTTTGTTCCTTGGAGTAGTATAGTATAGTGTTGGCGTTAAGTTTTCCTCAGGTGAGTCTGTGTCTAGGTCTGGCTTGGGTTGGCTCTGGCCTAGTCTATTCAATTTCATTGTATTCTTCTCTGACAATCAGCTCAGCCCTACCTACCTACATACATACACTATATGCATGTTCAGTCCAAGCCGTTTCTCCACACACAGGTTTCTGGTAAATGCAATTCAAATGCAGAATAGTATACTGTGAGATGAAGTACACAATAAAGGATGTTATACATTTACAATTGAAACAGAGTAGACGATGCATAGGATAGCAGACCACATAACATACAACAACATCTCTTTCCTTTGGGGGATGCTGACTGCATTAGCTACAGCAACTCAGAACATACCAAGGAGTATACCTACCTACATATTGGTTGGATGCTATTATAATATAACTCTTTGAGGAGAGCTCAAGTAAAAATCTCGCCTAACCTTCCCAGTCAGTTGCTCTTCGTCATTCACAAGAGACAGACACAAAGAACCCAAGTAGCGCACTACTATACCAATAACCAATTACTACCCTGTGCCACAGTCTAGTAGTGGTTGGTGGTGGTGACTAAAAACAGTAAATAACTCTAGATGTAAATAAACGTCAAGAATTATTTTTCATTGCGTCGAGTTACAAGTAAACAAAGTGTTGAGAATTGGTGTAATATTCTTATTGACATTATTAACTGTCATATATGTTGGTGTAATTACACAGTCTAAAGATAACGTGGAGTGGATTGAACTTTTTTTAACTGACGGAAGAAAACAAAGAGTTTGTTGTTCTCTTGTGATGTGTTGTTGAGTTTACACTCTGGAAGGACACATGAACTGAAACTGAAGTGGTGGCCACGTAATAATACATAATAGGAATATAATGATTATTTGAGTCAAGAACTCCCTACGTGTAAAAGTGTCTCCATTACTATTATCATTTGATCTACAGAACGGACTTTCGTGTTGACTGCACCAAACTGGTTGAAAAAAAGTGCATGACATTTCATGATACTTTGTAGTGTATCCACTATGTAATAACAATAAGTATGGCAATGTGGAATATTGCTTAGATTCTGGTTATTTGACTGGATTTGTGTGTTTACCTGAGTTGAGTTTTCTAATTCTCAGCTCGCGTGCTTCGGCCACCATTGCATGGGTCGACAAATTGGCAATAAAAGTGCAAGGAGGACTTTGTCCGAAAGAACAGATGAAAAAACGGACGCTCTGATTTCCTACATAGACTTGACTTTGACTCGATTTGGTTGCGTTGTGTTTGCATGCAACGCAAGAGAAAATAGTTATCGTTAGTTAGAGGCAGAATACGGAATATAGATAAATAATCTCTTGTGAGACAATTCGAGGCAAGGAAGGGAAGCCAAGCTAGTCTCCTGTGTTTGTCTCTGCTCGTCTTACACTAGAAATCCTTTTTATATCTGTATCATCATCAGTCACGGGAAAGGAAGTGGCAGTTCAGCTGACTTGACTTAGTACACACATGCAGTCTTATGAATTCAATGCAATACGTTACGTTTTGAGTTTACGTTACAGAAAATAAGTACTCTGTAATGCTCATCTAATATATAGTATAGAAGAGATTTCCAAGTTGAACTCTTCCTGAGAAATTCATCGCAAGTCCATCGTACTTATGTATGTACATTACTGTATGTGTGTATGTGAGAGGAAGGAAGCAACTACTCTACACTCAGCTTCGCCACTCTGATTTTAATTTTTAATACGGATCGCACGTATAACATTCTCGACTCGTCTCCTATCTCCCAACTCATCTCTGCACAAAGAGATAGTTCTATATTATATCATCATCAGCTAAAGACAGGAAAGGAACGAAAGTTTAATACTGACTGAGGTGACTTCCATTGGGATTTATATACATACACTCTCTTCTAGTACGAGCGTAATTGGCAAGAGAAAAAATATCAAATCAAAACTTGGCCTGGTATAAAAATATTATATACCTATATACACTCCAATACTTGGCTTCGTTAATAAACAAAAGGAATACTTGACTTGACTACTAATGTTAATCTCTACTACGTGTATGAGTGTAAACTTGACTTGTTTTGCTATGCGTAATTAGCATTTCCCTGCTACAACCAAGCAAATACAAAATCAACTTTAAATACCTCGCCAAGCTGAACTATACAAGTTCAAGTGAACAATTACTAATTCTTAAGAAAGAAAGCAAATTGCATTCTCAGTACCTCTGGATTGGATCGCAGTGCATTTGGATTGCATTATCGTTGAAAAGCCGCCGGGGTTGCAGAGTTCATTCCATATCGCATCCTATCTTCCATCCTAAACGTAAAAATCGGTAGTACAGAAACAAGTAGTCTCATTATTCTATCCAGTGTAGAATTCAATACAGACTTGGTCTTGGTGCTTGCTTATTAGTTTATAGGGTTAAGTCTAGAGATCAGATAACAATGGACTGATGTGCTTGTGATGTGAGTTAAACCTGGACTACCCAAACACACTCAGGTACCTTGCATTAATGTACCTTTCGTCTAGCACCAACGTTTCTGGAATCGACGATCCTCTGAGCTAACAATAGTAAATAACTCTTCTTGGAATAATTATTAGCTAACAGGTCAGTGTCAGTCAGGTGGGTAAAGTTCAAGGAAAATAACAGAGGGAAGTCAAAGGGATGTTCTCCTTTGTAGTTAGAAGAAGCTTGTTAATCGAATTAAGAGTGGATGACCTGCCCTGCTTGAGCTGATTGTCAGTCTTCGGTTCATGTTGTGAGATGGGTCGTGAGAACTGAGAAAAAGAACTTCCACTTGCTGATATAAAATATAAACACACGGACGAAACTGTCCAGATAACTAGTAAGAACCGTAAATAAAGTTGTAACATACACCATTATAGTAGTAAATATTATTACCAATTATACTATGATGCAATGCCGTTGTATACCAAGGTCGGACGAATGAATTCCTTCGGAAACATTACTACTACTACTCCACTACTATACCCGACTCTAAAAATTTCTTCGAACAATCACACAAGGAACTCTTCGAGATCCTGAATACAAACTTAAAATACTACAGTCTGCTTCAACCTAGAATTTTCTTCCTTCTCTCATCTTCTAGTGCATCTCTCCAAAACAAAAACAAAGAAAATCTCTGCTCTGGATTACATACAACTTCCATTGGGCAGACCATCCAGCTTTTAACAGACTATCATCATCAGGTGAGTTTTTTATATTCCTTAATATCTTTTCTAGACCCTCGACATTGTATACTTTTCAATGTCTGTCGATATTATACTCTCGCTCTCACTTATCGTCATCACTTGGATATACAGTGGTTTTCGTCTTGTCACTTTGGTATTTTCGATGTTTATTTACTACTTACAGTAGTCAAAGTCCACGCAGTACATGAGGACAGAGAAAAGCCACCTTAAGAAATCTTCGGTTAGTTAGCTGACGCTGTTGGAAGAAATCAAAGCAGACAGATGCTTTAAGCTTTAGTTACAAACATTAAGCGAACAAGTGAAATGAAACGAAACTGATGTGAACTAAAAAGTGCCTTATAGATATACTTAAAAAGATGTACATAATACTATTACAAGGTAGACTAGACAGAAGAGGTACCCTTTTCGTCTCGGAGTGTAAGTAGGTTGGAAGTTCTAGGCCAGTCCTAGTTCAACTTCAGGGTTTCATAAGAATAATAACAAGGTCTCTCTTTCCTTTATTTCTTGTAAAAAATTGTGTTGGGTTCCTTTTACTCAGCTTGTCTGTTCAAATTGTTTTCTTTACCAAAGTCTACGTCCGTACTCATACTTACATACGATATACTAATGCTTATGTACACGTGAACCTAAATTCTTGGAGAGATTAAGCGTATACAAAAGAATATACACAAGAATAAACCAGAGCACTTTTTAAATTAGAGTGCTAGTAAACTATGCGAGGCAATAATGATGACTGGTTTATATTATGTAATGAATATCACCACTATCAATACTCAAATTATCGTAGTTAGTGATCATATCAAGATTCTGGACAGACTGGAATATAATACTACCCAACGATCTACTTTGTCACAATGATGTATATATTTATGTGAATGCTTTAAGACTGGATGGCTTTACGTAAGTATATACAAATACTCTTTTATTATGAATTTGAAAGTTGTGTCGAGTCAAAGTGGATCCCCTGAATTGATAAGATTTCGGAGGAGATTAAAGAGTGGATTTTAGTAATGTGTTATATATTTAAATGGGTACAAATAAAGGAGTTAGACAAGAAATACAAGTGATGGATATAGGAGATAATATACTAAGTAGTAAATTACTAATACTCAAGCTCTGTCGGCCGATTTCTAAGGTATATAATTGAAGGAGGAAGGCAAGGACATGTGTAGACACAGATAGGAGACGGAGATAATAGGTACGCATAATTATATGACATATTATATGGAAATGTGTATATTAAAAATGCTTATTGTTAGAGCTTTCCTTGGAAAAGCGACACCAACAAGCAGAGTAGTATAAGGTTTCGTTGTAAACAAGTGAGAAAAAGAAATAAGAATATTTGTCAAAGAATCCGTGTTGTTCGTAGATATGGGCTAGATGAATAACGTTTTCTCTAGCATATTTCTCATAGAACAGAAATAATGAAATGTGAGTCAAGTTGAATGTCGGGCCATGTGGATGCCAGTTTGTCTTCGGCGTGTTGGCCGTGATACTGATAACCTGGCATGGCATGGCAAACAAGGCAGGAGGGTAGTACAGAAAAATTTAAAAACGTAACCTTAACCTGTAGGTACGAATAGGCAGGGAGTAGTAAAGTAAGTATGTAAGTCAGACAAGACAGAACAGGTAGGTTCCTTTCACAGGTGAGTTCAGTTAGTTGAAATTTAGTTGTTGGCAGAAGAACATTCCGACTTTGTGCATCACTAGTGTAATACATAAGTAATTCGTAGTGTTAGGCTTCGATAGCTTTTCTCATTGTTGAGGTTTTTGTTTCGTTGCATTACCTACATGCCTACATATACCTTGCACTATTTGATTCATGCAAAAATTACTTGTGCATTCATTCAGGTCGTTCTTTCTGCTGCAATTTCAATTCTATACAAACTCAGTGGAAAATGGTGTTCGTGTGGCTTGGTTTATTATTAATAACTATTTGATATACTACTAGTAGTAGTAGTATTGTTCCGAAATGGTGAGCAGTAAGCTGCATACTTATTGATATTTTATGCGAAAAATATACAGTACTAGAATTATATGCACACCTATAAAGAAGAGTAGTGAGTATATTATAGTAGTAAGTAAGTACAATGAGATTTAAATGTGGAATTGTAGGGCTCAAGGCAAAATTGAATGATCGTGTCTAGATTTGACACTTGAGATTTTGACGGCGATACGTGGTTTGGTTGTTTCGAAGCAGAGGATACGGCTGCAGTTTAAGTAAATACATACGGTACAGTAAACCTGCATTTAAATAGTGAGTTCTGTTCTTGTCTATAAAACACAAGACTGTGTTCTGTGTCATGTTCATTACAATGTTCTAACTGAATAAAAAGACAAGTCAAGTCAAGTGCAAGGCAGTAAAATTGTTTTGTCTATCCTAAGTAGTAACTGAATCCAGAATTGAATTGTGAATGTTTAGTGATGATGAGTCTTCTTTCTTTGGGATTTGCATTGAAAAAGTGTACAGTAAGGTAAGAGACACAGTTTACTTATTCGGTACCTACTGTTTTGTTACTTTTCGCCAGTACTATTCGTCTTACCTACTTACATTTATGTACAATGCATTCAAATAATACTAAACAGTAATACAAACGTTTATCATAGTGCATATGTACTGTTAACAATCTTTATGGTTCGTACAGCCTGTGAAATACGTGATGTTTATAGTCGCTAAAGGTTTTCCTTTTTCTACCGTTGCGTATATGAATCGTAGTGGACTGGTCCGAAATAATAGGAATAGTGTGGAACGTGGATGCACTTGGTGTTAAGAGTGTTGTTAGTTGATGAGGGCCAGGATAACTACACATGACACGGTCTTCTGATTCTCTGCGGCATTTAATAACACTCTAGTCTCTTTTGGTCACAGAACTAGCGATTATACATATTATTATCTTATGCAGACTCAACTACGTGTTTTCATGTACAGCTTCCACACCAACAAACATTCGGTTTGGTTTCCCTCAGGCTTCTTCTACTATTTCAATATAATATTTTATGCATTTTGCCCTGTCATTTCTCTCTATAGTGTGTGCATATGTCATATGCGTATCTCTCTGTGTGTGTGTGGTGTGACTTTTCAGTTGACTTTGACTTTCTGACCAAAAACCGTCGACTACAACAGTAAAGTAGGTAAACTTATCCGTGAATTTTACGGCCACGTCGTCATTCCTTCCTCTTAAGTTTCATCCTTACTGTTGATATAGGATTTTGTAAAATTGTAAATGTGCTATAGGTGCGGTAAGTATATGTAAAAACATTTCATATAGTTTTAATACTAGAATGGTTAGTATAGAGTACCTAGTAAAATAGTTTCCGACCAAGCTTTTCTCTAATATTTCGTTACGACCCTTGGAGGCCTACTTTATGACACTTAGTCTTGTGTAGACCAGACCAGCGAAATAAAACACAAAGGACTGTGGACTTGACTCTTAAAATCTTAAACAATTTTTCACGTTTTCTTTGTATAGTTAATGTAACCAGAAACATTATCAGTATGTCAATGTTCTCTCTTTGTGTTTATCCTTTGGACAGGGCAACTTAGAGTAGACTCCAATTTACTCGGGTAATAAAAAATATTGAATAGGAGATCCAGAGGTAGGGAACTGTCTGGGCTGACGTGTCGGGACAGAAATGGATTGGTTTTTAGTGGATTGAATAGGCGGATAATGTAATTTGTATCACGGATGTACAGGAGTATCGCTTTGCATTATCATAATTATCCAAAGATAAATTTCTTAGCGTCTATAAGAAAAGCCTGACTATTTTTCTGCACTCCATTGAAAAAGAAAATCTGCATTGAGTGCAAAAAATGTATTCATAAATATGTTCATTCAAGACTGATAAATACCTACTCACTCCATACTTGCTTATTTGTCGTTGGGCAATGCAACGGAATCAACAACATTAGATCTTCACCAGGCAGGTATACATAACTAAGCACGATGTATAACTGATGTACTAACATTATTTGTACATGTACAGTAAAGCCAAAACAGTGCTATTTTACCGGAGACTGGCAATGTATCGTAACTTATTCATTTCGCTATGGTTTATTATGGGTTTCCTTTTCGTTCCGGTTCTAACGTAACAGCAAAAGCAGCCTTTGAATTTGTCCTTTAGGACGTAACGTAATGTAATTCTTTTCTTCTTTATATTCATTACTGCACGTCTTCTTCTTCCTTCTCGTGATTGTAGAACTATCCAAATACGTTTATTTATAGAAGTGCATGTACCAAGTCATTTCCCTATGGGAAAATAATTTTCACAAGTACTTGCTTCTCAATTTCAATATTTCAACGTTTGCCTGTCAAGTGTTATGTAAATCCCGCAATGTTTCTAAATCTATATTGGAGGTATCAGGCATATGATATGCACACTCTATTCAACAAGATATTATCTAACCCTTAATACACTCAAGACGATGACTAATATCGCTTTTTACACATTTCTTACCAGAGTGTTTGCATGGATATTACACAGTACTTAAATTTTATTTTTGAGTTATTGAGCCATATTGTAACTGAATGTTGAAATTCGAAAGAAATTCAATGCCTTGACTAGTAACAAATAAAAGAATGCATGCATGTGTATGCAAATTCAAATTACTTAGCTAAGTGTGTAAGATTATTTTTCAAACATCTGTACTACACATTAATATGTACTAATGTTTCGTGCGAAACGTTTTAGATAAAACTCTAAGGGTATCAGCAGATGCTGGTATAGTGAAGTGTCAGTATGATGTGAAAAATCGTAGGAATAAAATGCATTAAAATTGAACGTGAACTCTTTAGTATCCTTTGTACGCTTATGCACATAATCGAAAGAGTAATGAAGGAAGTAAAGGATTTAAAGGGAAGTGGAAGGAAATGAAAAGGAACGGAAGAAGGGAAATGTGTCCTGTAATGTGAAATGTAATAATAACAAATACAAATATGCATTAGGATGGTTGAATGGATTCATGCCTTAGTATTGTGTTATATATTTCCACCGTGGCGTGCATTATTGAGTTCAGACTTGAGCTCAACAGAAGGGAACATAATACCCGTGCTCTTATGAAAAACATTATGTTTCCATCAAGCACGTAAACCAATTGCATACTTCAAGTTAAGAGCATATGTCACAATGATGTATGCAGTTTTACATCTATTCAAACATAGTATAGTATAATAGTAAACTATATACCTATATAACTGTGTACATACTACGGTTTAATAACATGTATTAAGTAAAGTATGGACATTTATGTTTATGAGATGACCACTTGAAGTTTCTCTGGCTTTTTCAAGCTACTTAAATTGAAGTTGCTCTAGAATAAACGTACTAATGTACAGGAATGAGAAATACTTAATATTTTACCTATATAATTCATATAATAGCTATAAGCTTCGGTGCTAATTCATGTAGCACGTTGAAAGTGGAGTATAATATAGCACCATGAGGGTTCTAAAATGCACTTACACTGTCAACACCTAAACCCTTCTTTTACCACTTAGATTCACCTTTAGTTACTTTTCCATTTACTATAATGTCACAATAGATTTCAGTGTGCCTGATTAATAGTAGAAGTAATACGCGGCTATATAAAGGATTCAATTTCGAAATGCAAACTGAAGTGTGTTTATGACAAGGAAACCATTACGAAGGTAGTGTTGTTGCTAGCATTAATTATTGCATGTGAATAGAATTTTTGCAGCATATGGTTTGTCTGGGTATAGCGTGGCATGCATCAGTCAATGATAGACACAAAAATGTCAGTGCCAGGCTGATCATGACTGTGACTGAAGGCTATTTCTTAAACCTATAGTTTAAACTGGTATTACCACGTACCATGTGTGAACCTTTGGATGGACTATTTTCGGTGAGAGAGGTGAGCTTTAGACCAAGTTCACTAACTTACTTAACTTAAGTGCCTACCTACTCCATAATTCTATCTGCGTATATTTATAATAGGTGCAATACTTATAGGGGATTTACTACTCACAGGTGTACTCGATCTTACCATATTGACCGAAAGTGAATACAAAAGTAATCTAGTTTAAACTTGCATCGTGAAAAGAAAATACGTCCACCTATAGCAAGTCATACTTTTTCTGAGCGTCTCTTGTATACTCTGCCCACAAACAAGTCAAAGTCAGTAAAAGTAGAGAGAGAGAGAACACTCAACTCACTCAAACTCCAACACACAAAAATCAATCCGTTGATTGGTTTGCTTTGTTAATGGGTCGATAACCGTGTGCTGTATGTATGTATCTATTCTTTCACTCTCTTCTCTCCTGCTGGAATGAATTAATGATTTGTGTCTGTGCATAATGGCTATATTATGTAGTTCTTCATATGCAGGGTACATGTACCTTTGTCATAAGTAAATAGGTAGATACCGCAATGTAGCAAAGTATTGATAGATATATAAATCTTATTCCAGTTGTGATTCCGACAGAGACCTGAACTTACTTTACACAAAGAGAGAATTTTTTGCCATAGAGTCCTAAATCGATTCTACGATGAAGGATAAGTCAGACAAAACTATTACTACTTTGATTCGGATAGATTAAACTAGTGCAAGTAGTATAAGTATATCTAATCGTAAGTAAGTTAGTTTCCATTGTGGAAGTTGCGGAGTCATGGCCAACCCGAATAGCATTTTTCACTCACTTGCCAAAGTATCAGACCTAGAGCAGTCAGGCCATGTATGATCGTAGGTTGTGTTTTAATTTGACTCTGATTCGCAAGTTGCCTTTCTTGTTAAACTATAGATAGCAGAGGATATACTAAAACTCTAATTCACAGATTACAAAGGTTACGTTGATAACGAGAAATTGTATATGGGACACTATCAAATGTAGCCAAATATATCATAAAAGAGTTTAGTAGAATATTTAAGCATTATTACGTATAAGTTAGTCTATTGTGATGAGACTATTTGAGTAGGTAGCGTAAAAAGAATGTTTTTCTCTCTCACTCACTTGCTCATAATCAAATGTACTATTTATTTTGTGTAGGATGAGAATCAAGTTGTATGTTACTATGTATTCTATAAGCTTGTGTGTTAAATGGGACGATAGGGCAAATCAAATAGAGCAGCTTGTATTCAGCCATTCAATTCACAAACATTCTTTCCATTTTCTTTTTCTCTCTCCTCTGTTCTGTCTGAGAGAATATACAACTCCAACTTGCCCTGTTCTGGGAATCCAATTCAATAAAACGGCAAGGTAAAGGTAGTATCTATTTCATTCCGTCGTGTAGTAGTGGGTAGCTACTTTATTATTTTATTTTGCCATGCATTTCTTTCTACTACTTACTCTACATGATACATTATACCATTACGTTCATGATCATGATCATAAATGTACCTAATACACTATTTTCATTCTGAGCATTCTAGCTTTTTTACTCGTGTCATGCCAGTCTTACCAACCAACAGATCTTCAAATATTTATCAGTGTATATTTCCATGGACCTTTAGTGTGTATACTCAGACTTATAGTAGAATGTCTTATCTACTTACTATAGTTGTAGTATTATTTTGTATCTTTGATGTATTACTACATAAGCCAACGAACCATCACATAATAACAATAATAAACCAATTCTAGGAGTAGGAGTAATTCAGTAGTACCTACTCTATAGCCACATTAATCCAAATAACATGTGGGCTCTACTCCTATAAGTACTACCTGATAAAAATGGTGTATGTAGTACACATGTAATTTATTCGGTGTACTACCGTGATCTGATATAGATGGATACATTACATTTTTTCCCGTTCTAGCCGCATGCATGCAATATGCAATCAAATAAAATGAATCAGTCCATTCAATTCCCTAAGCCTTTCTAGTAGACTAAGCCTACCTATGGCCGCTTATTAAACACTACTATTTGGTGTGTGTGTGTGTACCAAAGAAAAATTCGGTTCTCAGGATGTAGACAATCTAACAAACTAAACCCCAACAACCCCTTCAGCTACGTGTGTTCATGTAAATGAAACAATTCAGGAACACACTAAACAATTGCCGAATCAAGTAGAAAAACTTTTCGTGAACGCGCATTTGATTTGAAGGGAACTTATTTTTTGGCAATGCTCCTGAATGTAAATACTATTGTTTGGCTGGACTTTCTGGGAACTTTCTGTGATTAGTTTTGTGAGTTATGTAACTTCCTCCCTCCATGGGTTACTTGTGTAAGCAAAAAGACTGGATTAGTTGTCCTGCCCGGATCTAGCCAAGTGAAGTCAAGTCACGCAAGGAAGCCTTTGAAATCCTGTCCCGTTCCCCTCTGATTTCTTGGCCATCCCTCACATCCTCCACTGGAATTGAGTATCCAATTGCTTCAACTTATGTAATGCTCTACTTAATTCTTATGAGTATGCAAATGAATCGACTTAAAATGCATTTTAATTTCTACTGGCATAATGAAACACTAAAATAGCATTAATGAGTTACCTTCCTAATTGACATCAATCCACCTTACAGCCAAGAATTGCTAAAAGTAAAGTAACCAAAACTTTCTTAGTAGAAAAGTATGACTTGTACTACTTCACATATTATTTAGGATACGACTTGAAAACCCTCGGCTATAAAACATATCTTTGTGGGATGTCTCCGCATATATCTTTCCACTTACCCTAAATAACGTATTAATTACGTAGCATTTAAGCGAGGACAAAGAGATTGTGTAATAGGGAACATTGAATAAATCTTATGCATAGAAGTGCATGGAGAAAATAATCCCAGGGTTAGGTTGGAATCACAAAGCTAAATGAATATAAAGCACATGTATGACTAAAGTGTTATAATTTATAAAAAAAGTATAGAGATTGAGCTAAGGTAAATAGATATAGAGTCGTATTTACGAATAAAGGAAAAGGATGACTGAAATTTCGTGACTCTTGATTGACTACGAGCGTTTTTGATTCTTTGGTTTCATTTGGTTAGCTTTGTCATGGCAAGCTGAGTTTTAAGTTGGCTCTTTTGTTGGTTTAGTTTGGTTAGAGTTAGCAGTTCACGGATTTTGAGGGGAGCAGTGAGCAGAGCAGAGCACCTTTATATTATATTATTATGGTACACGACATGAAGACACGAGACCAGCTTAACTTCAATTCAGCTATTACTTAACTGTCTAACATGAAAGTACAGATATCTATTATCTCTAATACTCTGTTATATGTATTTAAAGAGTTGACTGAATGAAAAGTACCTCGCTCGTTTATCGTAGGATGTGCATTTGCTCGATTCACTCCTCCTATCTGCATATCTAGATAAATTAACTATATAAACCTTTTTAACAATTCAAGTTCTACTGCTTCCCATCAATCTCTCACAATACCCAAACTTATATACACACTAACACAAACATTTACTAGATCAGATCCCATCACCTAAAAGTCAAGCACCTACTATACACAAATAAATCTACCCTTCTCTCTCTCCTGCATGAAATAAACTCTTAGCATCAGATAATGAAGAGATAAAGGGAAATATACGATATCTTTATATAGACTAATTTTCTCACAGTGGACCTGTAGAAATGATAAGCCAGACCGAATCAAACAAATCCATCCAAGCTTAATAAATCACCCCAATTTATTCTTGCCATTCTCCCAACTCGCACACTCTCTTTGTAACTCTATTTATTTCCTTTAATCCGTATACCTAGAGAACTGGATTACAATTTTCATTATAGTTTGACACTAAATTAAGGTCTTAGAAACTATTTACCTTTGCCAGAGAATGCAAACATGTCCAATAGGTACAATCTAGAGCAATTATTTGACTATTTTCTCTTTCCATCATTTGAAGATCATTTGTATGCTTAGTAATATCCGACATAACATTATTTATGGATTTACTTTGTAATTCTTAATGCAGAAGAGTGCAAAATATTAAATGAAGGGAACTGACACGAGCATCAGGAGCTTGCACTGTTTAAATTTCTTTTTAATTTGATGTACCTCGGCATAATTCACAAAAAATATATTAGATATAAATTTTTATTCTTGATAAACGTTCAATGTTGATAAATGGAAATTGCTATTCGAAATTACTGTTGCTTCTGATTGTGCCAAACAATAAGGGCACGCTTAAATTGAGAATATTCATGTAGGATTTACATAGGATAGATGTAGGATATTGTATACATGCATTTCTGTTATTTCTAAGTATGCATGTAGATACAAATGAGATATTCAGCTGAACAGTAAGTACTGTACCATTTGTATTTCTGCACGTAAAGGTAGCCGGGTGAAGAAGAAGTGTGGTGAGAGAGTGAGTATCTCTATTTGTTAGCTTAACTAAGCAAAACAGTTAGTTGACTGACTGACTGAATGTACGTACTTGCCTCTAAGCAACCTATCTTGTCTTGCCTACTATTTGTGGTAATAAAATATATCACTTAAATATCTACTCGTCTGCTTTATGTTCTTTGGGTTTGTAAGCAAGAAGTGAGTGAGTATGTGACGTGCGTAGTTTTGCTATGTTTGACTCGTAGAGTTCACTTCAATTGATCTAATCGTAAGTTGACTGATTAGAAAAATTGGTATCTAATCAAAAATAAGAACCTTATATCTGTAAATTAACTTGGTTTATTAACAATTCTCTATTATGTACCAGACAGGTGTATCTCTATGTAATAATATGCAATATGTAATCATAGTCATTAGTTTGTGCATGTACACTACTGTAAATGTAATGTAATCCATCATCATCAATAATGTTACAATTAGCGTAGAGAAATTCGCACCGCATACTAAATCCTAATCCGTTGGTTTTGCAATTTGCAATCCATCCTTTTTTCTGTTATTAAAATGACAGTAGGCGCCGTATGCTAAACGTGTAATTGAGATCTAGAAAGTTGAATCGTTTAAGTTTATTTGGGCTCCAATTTAAGATGTGGTTTCATACCCTATTAATATTAAAAGTATCTAGTAGGTACATAAGTAGTGGTATGTAGTTTAAATTCTTATTGATAAATGGTACATTGTATTTATTAAAAAACCAATAAATCGAATTAGCAAAAATTTGCAAAGAAAAATTATAATGGCAAGGATTAAAAGGTAGGTGAGATTAAGGAGATTGATGAATGAGAAATATTTATCCCTGTTTAAGATGGGTTAGGTGAGTATAGACAATTCCATATGCAAGACTGTATAGGTACTTTTACTTTAGTTTAAATAAGTATTTTGATGTAATAATGCAATTACACCGGCTGATTACAACATTAAAGTTGACTTTGAAAAAAGTCTCATGAGACTTAATTGGAGCTTATTGTAAGGGAAGAGTGATGTGAATGGGATTGATAGTAAATGTGTTTTGTTGTGTTGCAACAGAGCTGAACAGATCAGATCATGCAAGTTCAATATGGTAGTTAAACTAAACGAAACCGCTAGTCTTCTCTGGTCTTGTAGAGATAGTTAATGTGCTGGGATGTTAGAAACTGCAATTCAGTAGTAGTAAAAAACAATCTCTCATTTATTCAAATCAATTGAATCGTGTAGGCAATCAGGCATTACCTTTTACTTAAAGATAACAGTACAACAGTCGAACAAGCAATAAAAATAACGAGAATTTACATACTATGGAGGTACGAGAGAATAATGGAACTAACTACTATAGCAGTGAATAAGCGAGCACAATAGTAAAGCAAGCAAGTCTCGTAATAACACAAGGAATGGCTTAAAACAGAATAGGCCAGATTGACAACTTGTGCTTAAATCAAATCAAAAGCCTTCAACAGAACATAAGACTCCTCGTATACATGCACGTCCAGAAGACAACTTTAGTGGTCCGGTTTTCAGTGTACTCAAGTCATGCCTTATGCTTTCATTTAATAAGACAATTCATCAATATATATATATATTTATTTGCAATTTCTATACAAAGACATTTGCATTATACTAACATTGAATTGATTGATGTAACATGATCCAACTACCTGTAGAACTTAACTACAGCTGGAAAGCAGCATGTAAACTTCAACGAGTGTATAATAAGTAGTGTATTAGTGAACGCACTGACAATAGAAAAATGCAATGCAAGTGTGTAGTTAGTTTACAATGTGGAGAGAAGACATGAGCAAAGTATAACACATTCAAGTCATTGAAGAGGAAGGAGAGTTGTAGAATGTGGATGTGGCTTCAAAAGTCAAAGTCAAGTCAACGAGCTTTATTTTAATTCACTTTGCATCATTTTGAAAACATGCATTGATATAGGCAGGGTGAGAGAATTGTACTAGTGTTAGATACTAAAGGTATGTAGAATGATAAAACTTGTTACATATAATGTTGTATATATTCCAGATGACACATAACATACGTAGAGTATAAAGAATGCCAATAAAGTAGTAAACCGTTTTATAGTGTCGTTTATAATATTTAGCTGCATCGAGCAAGGCCTCCATTAGCACATTACATCATAGAACACAGCACAGACGGTTTGTTGCCTTCCTCCGAACTTTTCCCACACAGTTCATCAGCTTTACGCTCTAAGCAGGTAGGGAGAGGAAGAGAATCTGCCATTCAATTCTTAACTAACGTACGACCGTACTACACAATGTACTGTATTGTGTCTACTATCTAGAAGATAGGCACTATATAGCTCATTACAGCCATAAGAAAGAGGAAGACTTGTGTATTATTATAAAAAGCTGTATACAAAATGAAAAATAATATGGATAGAACAACCCTACACAATCAAGGTGTACATTAAAGATTTATCTTGATCAGCGAATAGATAAAAGCCTGTTTACAACTATAATAGAATGAACAACAGTGTATATTTACTTTGTCTCAACTATTCACGAAAGTTAGCCCTAGCTTATTATATATCTGCACTAATCAAAAGTAATCAGGCAGGATTAGAATTAGAATGATGTCAGAAGCATGGGAGATTATACTAATAATTCATAATATCTATATAGCTATTCAAAATCTATTTTTTTGAAGCTTAGAGCAATGACGTAAGGAACAATGACTGGGTAGCCCATCCATTTGAAACAGTACAGAAATTAATAGCAGGTATCTCTCTTTTTTATGCACAAGTAGCATCTTTCAATCTATTATACCTTCATCTGAAAGTGTAGATCGTGTAATAGTATTCAGAAGTATGTACATGGAGCATCGACTGTAAAACCAATGGTGTCCGTCATCTAAACCTTGATACAAGTGATAGGATTTGATTTTCGATAAAATCAGATTATGTAACTTCTGCACTGTCTAAACGAAAGAAATGATCCATCATCTTCATTACCAACTTCCTCAACTACTATGAGGTCTTAGAAAGATGTGTCTCGGCTTTTAAGTCAGCATTAGAAGGACCTTAAAAACTTGATTTGCACGATACATTAAAGTTAATCTGCGAAATAGCAAACAAAAGTCTCAACAACTTTGACGAGAGCTGACTAATGAGTCGTCGGAGGGAAAGAAAGTCATTTATCTGTATAATAGGCAATCTCCCAACTAATGCAATAAAGTAAATGCTTGTGATGTGGTTTTGATGTATTAGGAGAATGCATCACACCAAGGAATGTATAGGAGCTACTACTCCTCATTCTACACTTACAGAAAATAGTTTTTTAAGTGTGTGGCCTAGCATGGCTTGACTTTTAAAGCTAAACTCAATAAAAACGAAACTTGACTGGACAGGCTTGTCTAACTGGACTTAGCATAGGAATTAAATCTGACTCGCAGACCTGACAATGAGTGAGTGAACAGAAATTGTGAACTGGTTAGTTTGTTGTTTATCTGTATCATCATAATAAAATATCGTTACAATTATAATGCATTACCGTGGCATATTATTACTTAAATATTACACTGCAATGCATTGGGACTAAATTGCAATGCATTCCCTATAGTAGTAGGTAGTCTCTGATCTGGTTTTCCTCCTCCAGTCCATTATGTAATAAATGTAAGGTACATGCAGTGTCTGTAGGAGGATAATCCGTTGTTTTGCTCTCTAAATTCTAAATTACTTAGCTAAGTGAAGGAGTTCACCATTACCTATGCTAAAGTCTGGCCGTGTGTTAGTAGATTGCACATTGCACTAGTGCTTGAACTGCTGCTGTTTCAGTTTCATTGCCCTTGTCTCATTTCTTGTTTTATGCACAAGTTGTTTCGACTGCCTACCTCCATATTATATTTTGCGAACAAATACTTGTCATTTCCTTCTTCCTGTAGCATCCCACTTTTTGTCAGTGTCAGTACCTATCTAAAGATAGCCCTAATAATATTCTTATTAGTGTACAGTAAGATGGCAAGACCTTTTTTATGTTCAGATATTGAATTACATACTCATAGCACACCACATGTATAATTATATTATTACTACCATCAACAATCGTAATCCAGTTGCATGTTTGGACTAACTTTTTGCAACTATCATCTCCATTGCAATTTACAATTGTTTATTATCAGTTCATGTTGTATTAGCGTCCATTTGACGTACATGCACTATGCGCATCTCCATTTCACTGTTACAGATCCTACGTATTTGTATTGAAGTAAATACATAGCTGTATATAATTACATGTAATACGCACAATACGCATTCGTACAAATTACCAAAAAACAATCAAATCCACGACTCCATGCAATCCTAATTCACTACTTGACTCTGCCAATAGAGATTACGCCCTGTGCAATTTTAAAACGGGAAGTGCTTCACGTTATTCTACTCCAAAACATACACTCTTTCATTTTGTAGCACTTTACTACTTGAATGTAGCACGACTCGCTCTGTAGGAGTTGGGAAATCTATGTTTGTAATAATCATGGATTTTTGATGTATAAATATAAAGATCATTTATATCTTATTGGTTCTGGTTTACCAATATCGGTTTCCTCCAATGCTTTACCCACACATCACTATCACAATAGTGTCTAATGCAAATGTTATTCATACACTGGGGCAATAAACCTACATAAGTGGTTAAATTGAATTGAGTCAATAAATATTTAGTAGCAGTATTAGTTTCCTGACTATACTACTCAAATCTAAATCTATACTAGTCCTAATATGTTTTTTTCCATAAAGTCAGATGGGTTTATGAGATCAAGTTAAGAGATGGAAACCACAAAACGCTTTACATCGCAACTCGAGAGTTTATTGTGCTTTACTGACGTAGTTACAATAAAACACGAAGTCAAAACGCATTAAAATTGTAATGGAATAAAGTTTAAATTGAATTTCGATTCAGCCATGCGTAGCATGAAATTCTAAAGGGTGAAGAAAGGAAGACGATTTGATTTGACAACCAAAAAGATGTTTTTGCTATACCCGTACACATATCTTATCCCTATAGTAGAATCTCTTATATTGAACAACACATGTTACTCTCAAGACAGTTAGATAACGAAAAAATTCGATAATCACTTCAATTCAACGATTCACTTTTACTCTCGAGAGCAAAATCATTTTTTACCGGCTTTAGTCATCCTATCTTTTATGCTCTTCACATTTTCATAACCGACTTGGATTAAGAGGCAAATACCCTCTCCATATTATTTTTAGCCAAGGCGAATGACATGCCTACATGACATTTTAAAAAACTAAACACTTCCTCAACCTTTGGGCAATTTCATATGTCAATAATTTATAGATATGCAAGTTGTCTAAGACCATGCCCACTTAGTAACACTCTCTTCATCTATTGAAGTTAGTTTTTAATTTTTCAGCTCGCAAGAAAATTTTATGCGGTATTTTTACATATGCGTAAAACGTTGTATTTTTTAATACTCTCGTATCTCTACAATATTGATAAATCTTTAATGCAAACCAGAATTAGTAATTGTGTAACAGAGTCAGACAAAAGCCTCACCCATGAATGTTACATTAACGTGAGTTGCAATTAGAACGTTTTTATTTTGCTTATATGTATGAAAAGGTCCGTGGTCATTATAAGAAGGCCCACTAGGAGGAGAGGAGACGAGGCTCGAGTCATAAAAGACAAACTAATATCGCATGAAAGGAGGAAACCAGCTATTAAGTGTCTATTGCATCGTGTCATTGTTTTTCTAACACACACAAACAACATCATCATATCAACATTTACTTTTACTCGAGTAGTGTGAGTTACCTACTATTACATACCCATATTGCATTAGTACGGGTTTCTTACGGTACATGCAGATGTTTTGCAGTTATTTATGCTCTAAGACACTTTTAGTTTATGTGTTCGTAAACTGTGTTACGGTGGATTAGAGATTAGCACAGGAGAGTCAGAGGAGGGCTCGCTTCACTTACACATCTCTGATTTCTGTTACGAAATTGCACAACTAAAGTGAAAATGTGCTAACTATTGTCATTGTTCCTGATGTTTTGTTTGCTTGTTTGGTGGTCTCCTCATGCTCGCTATACTTTAATAATTCCTTCTTTTCCTTCTAATAGTGCACTCAGCATTGTTATTTAATTTGCGTTTTGTCAGTCTTCCTCCCCCTGTGATGTGGTTTCCTCTGCTGCAATCTCAAACCTCCATGTGTGAGCCCAAACAAAACAAAATCATTCTTTTTTTATTTCATAATTCATTTGCCTTTTAGGATGCCGGATATCACAATCCACTCTCTTGCAAGGGATTGCACCCTACCCCTCTTGTAGCATAACCACAAGCAAAAGTAGTAAGTCAATAATGTATTTTGGTGCAATAATAATTTCCTTGTTTGTTAAAATAAGTACTATGTGTCAATACTAGAACAAAATTTTATTTTATTGCAATTGATAGAAATCCTTACTATCTGAAATTAAATTCTATGTGCGGTAATTAATGAATAATGATGTTTATAGGTGAATATAAAGAGATATAATTTAAAGTTTTCCCAAATTAAGTTGAAGTAGTAGTTATTTTAGTTATTTTGGAGGGGAGTGTTGTTTAGTAAACAGTAAAAGTGAACTGAAGTGAACTACCACAGGACAGCAGGACGGTGGTAGATTTAATCCCAGGAGACTGAGTAGTGGTGATTGGTAAAACAGTAATTTAATTGGTAGACTGCTATTGCCTTTATGAAATGATTAGACACAGTGTGGCATGGCATGACTTATCTCACTATTTACAGCATTGTTCCTCTCTCAACACAATAATTGCTCCCTAATGGGAAAATTTCGATAGTACTCAACTCATTGTCAGTTTTGTGATGTTATGTTATGTCATGCTAGCCATGTGTGGTAGTATGTAGTGTGGTTTCCTTACTGGTTAGTTCAGCTTAACTTTTCTTTGCTTTGATGACTCGTAATGATAAAGCAAAGTAGCAGGAGACTTGGCTGCGTAATAGTAGATAGACAAAAGAGCGAATCGTTACGTACTACCTTCGTATTGTTAGATAAAAACATTTGGCTGGGTTAGAGTTGGTCTGGTATGGGCCACTACTCGAGTCCGGTAGTTTATATTTGTATTTGCAATAATAGTAATTTGCAATATAACTGTTGTCTCCTCTCCGTCTACTTAGGTACCTTCCTAATCACTTGCATTTACAATATTCGTATAGTCTCTAGATAATACTTAAGTAGATTGAATTGATTTCTTTGCTATGCTTACTTTACCTACTTACATATATGATCTAAGAATAAGAGTGTGAATGCAAAATAACACAATAGTACAATTGGTAATTCCTTGATGCAGCTCTCTCTCTCTCTCCCGAGTTTAAAATCGAATTCCATTGTGATGTGCAGCTAATGCTCAATTTGTATCTGCTAATAATAACTAGGCAAGTATTTATTTGTATAGCTCTACTGATAATTTGACCTGAAATCCATTATTGGGCTGGGTAACTCTAACCACTAAGTGTATAATAATATAGATAAGGGTAGTAAACACTTTCACAGCTTTGTTCTGTTTCTTTGGTTTTGTTTCCAATTTGTCGTGTAGTAATATCCTCTTTAGATCTCATCTTGATAATTTGTTTATTTATGTATGACCCATTGTGTGTCTTACTAACTAACTATGAATAATGTCAAGAATAGTCGTAGATGTGCTTATCATCGATATAATTCAATGCTCAGAGGGAGAATGAGTAGATACATATCTCAAGGAGGACTTGTTTAACATAAAGGTAATTAATTTCCCAAGGGAATTATCTTGCAAACACTTTGAGCTAACTACATAACTGAATTATTGCCACATGTTACGTAAATTATCGATTGATTGCAGATTAAAATTGACTTTTGTATCATATTTAGATCCTTTCGTTGTCATTGTGAAGTTCTAGAGTGCTAATGCCAAAATAAGTGCGCTTGGGGTGCATTGCGAAATAAGCTACGCAAAATTATTGTAAACGATGCAATGAGTTGAGCACACACGAGTCTCACATTAGCATGCGTTTACTTACAGACATTCTACTATATTGCACTATAGCTATATTTTGAGTGGTAATCATTTATCACTTATAGTTAAAGTGTTGCAACTCGGAATGATTTATAAGTAGGTTTAAGTCTAAAGTGTGAATGTGACAAAAGAAATGACAACTTTGAGAAAATAAAAGTGTCTCGAGTAATTTGACTTGACTTTCGGTGATTGTAATTGTGAGTTTATTGTTGTAAAGAGGAATTAGGCAGGCGAGGCATGAGAGATAAATAGAAAGGTGTTGTTAAATGAGTGAAGAGGAAAAAATAAGTAGCACTCTATTCTATTAGAATGGCTTACTTAAGTTTCATGTTTGGTTTTTGGCAGACTAGCTCACTTGCTCCACACAAATTACTTATGTACATTAGGCATTTTTGGTTCATTGTCATTCTAGTATGTGGCTCTCGTATGTAATCTCTCGTCTGATATGCAATTAAGTAGCAAATATGAATAAAAAACATTTTACATCAGGTAGATTCAGTTATAGCCACATTAGCTATGCACACACAGGAGGAGTATGTTTAGTTGGATATCATTTCTGTGTGAAAGTTACATTGCGGCAGCATGGCACAGCATTCACCACCAAAATGTCATTTTTTTGAATCCTCGCTTTATTCGGCCATATAGAGAGAAAATGTGTCTTTAGTCTTTGTAACTACCTACCGCTACCTAAATATGTCGTATGAAAAGTTTTGTCATTGCTGTGACACTGTTGTCTATGTGTTTTGTAAGTTTTGCCTCTAATGAGATGCTTAACACTAGACTTAAAACTGGGAATACACATTACGGCTATTATCATAAGCGTTATTATACACCACGTATAATTTAGGATAAATACTGAATGCAAAGTGGATAAAAACACTGCGTTGCATTTTGCATATTGCATATGTGAGCCTAAAAAAACACTGGCTGTGCATAATATTACAAAACAAAGACCCATTCATGAACTATGCGCATTTTAATTGTAGACTGCGTATAATAACTCGAATTATACCTATATTCTACCTATACAATAAATCTGGGCTATCTCAATTATCCTTATGTAATAATAGATTCAAAATAATTCAATTCTTCCAAATACGTATGGTAGATTTTTATGGCTGCAGAGCACTGTTGTATATCATTAGAGTATACTTAATAATTAACTTACTTTGCCTAAAGACAAATGTGCACATAAGCATTTAATGTAATGGGTTTATTAATATTTGTATTCCTACTGCACTTGAACACTAGTGCAATAGGGCATTTGCATTTGACTAATGAAATTTTAACTATAGTTACCTAATAGAGATTCTGACTTGGCATGATGTTTATTCAGTGAAAGTCGTGCATAGCATAAGATGTGTATGTATTTTCGTTTACGGCTGTTTTGTTACAAATGCTAATTGGTGTTGGTGAATAATTGTGGTTGTAGAAGGATTTTGCTTGACATTCATGTCTTCTCTACTAAACACACACTCTAATCAACTTTCTAGGAAAAGGGTATACTGACTTTTTGAATTGTGTAGATAATCAATTCTTGGGAAACTATGTTTATTATGCTTTGTATTCATGAAGTCTGTCCTGTTTGGCATTGATTTATGAGGGAACAGGACAGCCCATCATTGATTTAATTGTTTGGTGAATTCAATTCAATTCAATTCTCACAGAGAGATCAAATCAAGTTAAATGGGTCTCTGCTGAGGTAAATGCTTGAGTTGACGCGATAACTATTGAGTGCATGCAGGAAGAATCACAAAAGTTGTGTAATGGATTATCTGTAGCAAGAATATCATGCTTGTCAAATAAATTGAAAGAAAGCATAGCAAAATTCAGAATTTGTACAGTAGGAAGGTTTTGCACGCTGATTTACATGATATTACTATAAAAACATTTATATAGATACGCACTGAGCAAAATAAAATTATAGTTAGGTAGCAATGTAAAATGCATAAACATTCGATAACGCGGAGTTGCAAAAGAATATAAATAAAAATTGTATAATAAAAAATCAATTCTATTCTATCTCATCATTGTGACATTTAAGAGTTCAAGCTCCCCTAAAGCGAACCTCTATGAACTAAAATACCGGAAAAGTCAGAGAAGATGATAAAGGTGCATGAGTTGGTAATAATAATAATATTTCAGCGTAATTTTTATTTTCCATAGAGGTAGTATTTCAGATGATTTACGATTGTCATAAAGTGGTTCATTTAAATAATAACAAAAAGGGTGCATCACACCACAATTACATTATGCACTGGCTCTACCTCCTCAAGTTTATGGGATACTCTGCTTTTACTACTGGGATGGGATACGTGAGACTGTAAATAGGAAGTTAGACAGGCCGCAAAATTTTATAGCAGATGCTCTTTGCACTCGGTTATGTTATCTTGGAATTCAATTCTGTCCAGCGCACGTCTCCTATTGTATTCTAATTTAAATGTGCCTAATGCATAATGTAGTGTAACCCAAGTCGAGTGAGACGAATCAATCAACCGTTAGGGCATTATCAAGTAAAAGGCAAACCAAAGCAAAGCAAATGAGTCGTAAGTATGTTCAGTGTTATCTTATGTAATGTTATGCTACGTTACATAAGTTCTCTAAGAATATGGCAATATGTAAACTGTCATGTTCTATTCCTGTTGTTGTCCACTAGACTAGAATTTAATGTAAGTCAAATCAAGTACAGCAATAAATCTGCAGAGACGACACACAACAGTACTCAAAGCCTCAAGTATTATGCATATTTGTACAATGCATTATGTCTACCTACATCTATTCAATCAACTGTACTAAACCAAAAATAGAATATACCTAAAACTTAAATCTTATACCTTTTATTCTCGAAACAAAGTGGGTTTCTTACCTACACCATGCAAATACAAGCATTATTGCTTTAGCATATTATGACTATATATGTAGTTAAGTAGCCAACGGCCAAATGGACCGGTGATTTAACTAAAGGCAATCATATACACATCACTTAAAGTGAGCCAAGTCAACAATGTTTATGTCTATGCAAATAAGTGTGCATATGTAGTTGAATAAACACATTTTGCACTGTCTTGTTACAAGTGCCATGTGTAACTGCTATTGTTAAACCATTCTAAGTATTTTATTTACTAAACACAGAAACCTCATAGCTGTTTTCAATGAATTCCCAACTTAAGTATAGACCATTAAACTACTCTAGTATTAACATAACGTTTTCATGATCAGCGTAACGCAAAGCTAACACTCTTTCTATACCCAGCACATTATACACTTCAGTAGGTATACGGATATCTTTACTGTAAGCTTGTATTCTGCAAATACGTGCCCTGGCCAGACTTACAACTGCAGTGTATTTGCATAGTAAAATAAATATAGCTTTATAACAATATTACAATACACTTGAACCGAACGGAAGGGCGATGTGATTTTTTATTATGAGTCCACTTGCTAAACTCATATAGAAAAACCAACACGGATACGATGAACAGTACTAGCAATATGATATATAGGTGTATTATTCTGCAAATCAGTCAAACAACCTTCCGCCGTAACTTGGTTAGCTTAACTTGACTTATTTTATTAGAATGCACAACATTAAGGTTATTATTAAGGTGGACGTGCGTTTCTGTGTTTCTAATGCATAAAAACAAAGCAATCAACTCGCTAGCTATACCCTACCATGTCAAACTAGCATTTGACTCTATAGAGCACAAGGTGGTCATGTGTCCTGTCCGCAAAACAAATGCAAAATGGTACCATTGTTATGTATGTGGAATAACTACCTACTTATTTTGTCAAAAACTACATTCAAATTACAGTAAACTGTGAATAACACTCCCAACTTCCTTTTCTGTTTGTTTACTATCAATTTTTACACAGTAGTAGTAGCACTCGAGCACATTTAAAGGGTATTAACGATAACGCACAAAAAAGATACTAAAAAATCTCAAAAGCAGGTAAAATATCTGCGTAACATTCACATGTGTACAACTTTGGCTTACAAGGCGTGGGTTAGCTATTTACTAGCAACGAATTTTCACATGACAGGTACAATGGCCTCTTCTGCTATTATGACACAGTGAGCCATCCGTTTTATTTTTCATTTTTATGGGCACACTTTGATCTTTGATAAGACCTTTATACCCACTTTATCGTTCAGTCCTATCGTTGCAAAATCTAGATATGGACAGATAATAGGCATTCAGGAATGCAAACGTTTTTACTCAACACAAGATGTATGACCCTTGAGTAATTTTGCGACAACCAACTTATAACATCCTATTAAGAAAAGGTACTTTGCTAAGCAATCAAGACAGTAGAAGAAATAGTGACAATTAATTCAAATTCCGATAATTTCTTGTAAATCATGGAACGCTACTTGACCACTTAAAATCATCGTTTGCTGTATGATAATGCATTTGCAGAGGATTTCCTGGATAGCACTGAACCGTAAGAACAGAACGCTGTATCGATAGAAGTAGGTTTAAAAATGACTTTGCACGTTTGCGGAACTCCAATTTTATGATATTTTTTATTTCTTTGAGTTACTTGCCTTGACATTGAGATAATTTAGCACCCGAGAGTAAGCTATTCGGTTAAAAGCCAAAAAAATAGAGTTTTAGCTGTTTGTTGTGATATATTACGATTTTATGGGATAGCTATAATAGAATAGCACTTAAGAGACGGACAGTCACAACAAACCTCTGTGAACTAACTGTAGTTATATAGTTAGCAATTTTTGAAGTATTTACTACTAGGCATTTGAAGTTTATGTCTGACAAGGAATTGTATGGAAGGATTGAAAAACATTGAATTCTAATGGGGCGTTCTTTGCATTAGCATATACTGTGAAATGGGTTGCACATGTTTCGTTTAGTAGTAAATACTATACTACACAAATCACAAAAGAATTCCTACAATATTATTATAACTATGTAATGCTTATCTGTTTACTAGTTCATATTATAAAGAATTATTAACTCTTATTACCAGATGTACATTGTATTTTTCTACCTACATTATGTAATGTTAAGTAATGCAATATCTTGTTAGCAGTCCGCATTAAGATACTTTACAATAAGTATGATTTAATGCAAATACTTGGTTTCCAACAAATAATCTAATAAAACTGGACCTGTAATTGTTTTAGTGGCTGTTATTTTGTTTGGCGCATGTAAAACATGCTTAAGATATGATTCCTTCACCAGCTTGGCATTATGTATTAGAGTTCACACACATACCTAGATAACCAGATAATAAATAACTTACAAATTGCAGTGACTGAGTATTAATAATACAGCAGCTCATATAGAAGGGCTATATAGTTAAATGGATTTATTTGGTTTGTACAGGCAGTTAGGCAGTGGGTAAGTAATACGAGCAATGCAAGTTTATTGCATAAAAGTAAATACAAGGATTAAGTCTGTCGTAAACAATTAGCAATTTGTTTTTTGCTCCTCTTATATCAGCGGGTTTATATCGCAATACAAATTACTCTCAAACAAGACATTAGCTATCCTTTTCTATGTAATTTAGTCTTAGCAAAGAAGATGCTTCAAATCTCACGTACGAAGTATGTATTTACAGTCTTAGTTGTATAGCACGATGAGGTTATCCCGCCATGAAAAATGATACAATAATAATTACTCCGTGAACATTGAGTGAACAAGCAATGAGTTGAAATGGGTAGGGATTTATTGTAAGATTATTGTTCAGAGCAGGCAACTAACTACATACTTTAATAATGTAATTGCAGTTTTACTGGCACTTACATTATTACTACATAATATTTACCGATCTCTTGTACTTCAGCTTAGTTCAGATTATTAATAAGGCCTGTTCACTCATATGCTTGTAAAAATACGATTATATATTGCAAAGAATACAGTATTACTATTATAGACTATTTTTATACCGTTTTACTATATAACAAAAGACCCAGATGATCCGCTTTGTGCATTTAAAGGTGACTTCAATTTTATATTGCTTTTTCATTTACAACTTTTATAGCCAATATAGACTAAATACGTCCAGAGTGCACCCTAGTTAATTGTAGTGCATTGAAACAATTAAAAAGAACATTTCGCGAACATTTCCTTACATACCTCGTTTAGTATACTTTTTTTGTTTATGTAGTACAGAAAAGGAAATGCAGTTTGAGGCTGTAAACACTAAACACAGTAGAATTTTTCAATAGCATGGTCAGGTAGAACAAAGTACATGACCAAGTATAATACAGATATTGTAAACATGGGGTAGTTGTAGTTTATGTCGATATACATGATATATCCGGGTTGAATCACTGTCTACTGCCATATGGAATATAATATAGAATAATATAAAGACCCAAATGCAAAGCAATTATAATAGATTTATCTCATGTAAATGGTTTAGTAGATAGTGTAAAGTGAATAGAGGTATGTAGCTAATAAGTCAGGTGTAGTAAGTAAATATTTATTTGCAGTAGCGGTAGGTTTTGGTATCTGAAGTTGTAGAAAATCCATTAGCTCAAGTTCTCGTAGGACGAGAGAGACTAGAATGACAGGAAAAAGTAGTAGCATTATTGCTTTATACATAAGCAGTAGCAGGAAATGAAATATTTTATTATGTGGATTGGATTGCGGATAGGCATGGTTCTGTTGTGGTATGAATCGTTGGTGTGATACATGGCAGGTAACTTGGTTATCGTAATGGAATATCTGTACAGTATGATGTACCAGTAGCCGCTACACGTTATGTTGAAAACTGATTCCGTCTTTTTTCTAACTTGTCCAATTTAAGACAAGAGTTGATTCCCCTTTAATTACCCTAGCTTGACTTGGTTTTATTGCTCTAAACTTGCCATTCCATTCAAAGCAATTCTGTTTCAAATTGCTAGAAAAACACACGGACTTATTAGAGATACCAAAAGTTGTCTTAAGTGACTTATGTTAGTTAAATAATCCTCTCAGCTGCCCTTTCCTGCTTTGTTTCCTTTATTTTTTGTTTTTCTAGTGTGGTAGTGCAAACTACATATTCTGTACCTAGGTAAACACAAAGAAACTGCAGATGTTCAACTATACACAAAGGAGAACATCATAATAATAAGAAGTATGTTGATAGTATTGCATAAAGTTGAGTGCATTGCATTTTGTGGAGAATGTTTACGTGCTTTTTCTAAGTAGGTATAGGGAAGGGCATTGATATGATTTATCCTTTACGTATCTAACTGACCATGCTACTTTTCTACTTACTATTTCACTTAGCTCAGTGTAAATATCTAGAGTATTGTGCGAGTAACTTGCAAAAATTCATGCGTGAACATTTTCGCAACGTTTCTTTTGTTTTTTCTGAACTACAAACCATATTTCAAATTAGAGGGAAGTCAAGTCAACCCAAGCTGTCACGTCAAACAACCCGAGTGAGATTACAAGTCTGAAATTCTGAAATCGAGAAAGAGAGCATCAAATCATGTTTCATTTCATTCTCATAATTATCAGTTTAGTAAGATGCGGACGTTCAAACTGGCTTGGCTTGCCAATAACGCCTCTGCCTTACCTCTCAAATCTTTTCTGTTTTCATTAGTAAAAGGTAGTTCCACCTATTTACAGGGGGATACCTATCTCCATTTTTCTGTTATGTGTATGTTAGTGTGTATATAGCTATGCATAATGTATTTTTATTAACAATCAGTGTAAGTGTTATGTTATTTGAACATTGCGTGAAGAAACCCTGCATTGCATGGTAAGAGAAACTTAAAACTTGGCTTGCTTACTATAAGCTTCATTTCACTTTGCTCCAACAGCATACATTTGCTTCAAATCTTCACAGAATCCAACACAATTCATCATCGTGTTAGATCTTCACCAGAAAAATTAACGTTGAGACAATACAAAATCTGATATTTTATTCACACAGATGCTTTCGCTACCTGAGCTGATTATGAGAATCTACAGATTATACTACTTTTGCCAAATTAAATCTAAATCCTTCGTGAAACCAACTTTCTGTCTGCTGCTACAGAATAGGCTATTATTTATTATACAATGGACCATCTTAAGAAAGGGTTCGACGAGGTGAGGTTGGAAGGGAATTTTCATTGCAATAATCCCCGGAATGCAGATGGGACATGAGATTTCCTAAGAATCCTTCACTCCGCTCATCTCCTGCTCAACTTAGATGTTAGCGGAATTGCAAATGCAAAAAAATGGAACAACCATGTACCTTCAAAATCTTATTGGGATGGTACCTGGGGATTTCTATCTAGTCTGTAGTACATTGAAAAGGTTCTACAGACTACCTAATCTACAAGGTTGCTTTACATTTCAAATTACTTTTTCTACATAATATATTACATACACAAAGTAGATAATGCTAGTATCTTCCAAATGGGATCTGAATTGGGAGTAAAGGACAGACTCTCAATGGAAAAAGGTTACAAAAAACAGAGACTTAACAGCTGGATGCTTTGCTTCACTTTATGATGATTAAAAACGTTTAGTTTCGTTAGAAAACCTTCAGCTTGTTAGCAAAATATGAGATCCGGATACCAAGTCTGGATTCAATTAACCGTTGTTCAAATCAAAAATTTCATTTTTATGTTGACGAATAGATAATAGAATAGAACATTGATGTGACATAAAATAAGATATCCAACACTCTGATTTACAGAATCAATGTAAACGATATACCTATACGTATTGGAAAAACAATATTTAAGCCCGGGTTATAATTCAGTAATAGATTGTAAAACGAGACAAAATTGCTAAAATTTTAGAAATCGGAAACACAAATCGGCCCAAATAATTTAGTCGAAAGTAATGAAACGGAAACAGAAAAGGCAAAAAATTAAAACATTTAATTTGCATAATATAGGAAAACAAACGAGAAATCCTTTACATAATAACAAAGAAAGGATTAGTTTGCAGATTGTTAGGAAAAGTAGACACAGCTGATAGGGTTTGCGTTTTGATTACCACATGTGAAAAGTTTCTTTGCGTTTAGTTATATTCATGATATCAGTTTAGCATGCATAGATTTTAATAGGCTGAAAGAAATATTTAAATATGTAAGTATTTCACTTTTGCTATGAAGCATTATTTACTTAAAAGGAGCTCGCTTGGTTTCATTGTGATGGATAAGATCATGAGAGATTAATGATATCATATTTTACTTCTCTTAAGTAGAGAATAACAATAGTTAAGATGAATACATTTGCACATTGTTTTCACTTTAAAGAAGGTTGAGTATGAAAAAAGTGGCTAATTTCTTATAGCTGTATAGAGGGATTTAGTTAAGTAGATGTGTAAATGGTGTAGGTACAGATAGAATTATTAATTGTAAGTTATTTCTATTTAAACCTCTTAAGGAATGCTCTTTTCGGTAAAGGGACAAAAGAATTCTTTATTTTGGCAAGCTACTTGGCTGTGCTCTGTTAGGAATGTCACGTTATGTTCTTTTCTTGTAAGGTAAAGATAAATGGTGTAGGTAGAAGTATTATTATTACAGACAGACAGGGCAGGACAGACTACCAAGGTTCGTTTTTGTTTGGCTAACACGTAAGTTGAACTTACGACTTTCTTGGATGTCACTTCACATTTGCCAGCATTTGTATTGTAGTCCGGTGAGTTTAAGTCGTTAGTACAGAGTAAGAGTATGATGGGGACATTTGTCATAAATAAGTGCGGGGTAAGTAGCTTTGAACATGAAACTACTTCACTTTAGCCTCCCATTGTAGTAGTACATTCCATCCATCCAGGCAAACTTGTCCAACCCGAATAAACATCATCCTTTGTTTTCCTGACAATATGATGAAAAAAATCTTTTGCACATTTGTGATATGAAACTTTGCCAATATTATCTTTCCATCTTGGATTTATTTGACACTGACATGGATTGATTGTTACGAGTTCCTTTTCCTTTCAATATACATATTTCTTTTGCAACAATAAATTCAGATGTTTCTTGATTTCGATTTCAATAGTTCAGTATAACTAATACTAGATTAAATGCTGTATTACTTACGATTAGTAAAACCACTAGTTGCTACTACTACTAAAAAGTTTCTTATAAATTGAAATGGTACATGCGTTTTCTCAGTGGGCACCTACACATCTCGAGTTTAAGTCATGAAGAAAAAAGTAGAACGACACCAATTTGATTTGGTAGATAATGCAACACAAGCATTGCAGTGCGTTTCAGTTTTTTATGCATTAAACTACTTAAAAACGGAAGACATTTCAATTTTTAATGGTCAGGTCAAATTGTTTAAATGAAACGAGTCCGAAAGAAATCAAAAGTGAATAAGCCGAATCGAGTCCGAATCGAATCTGACTAAACTAGAGCTTCAAGTTAGTGACGTTAGCATTTGTACAAAGTTAAAGGGTGGTAGCAGTAAAACTTACAAAGCTATTAGGCTACCTCATAATACGTAGGCACCTTCGTGCATTAACGATTTGATTTTTATTGTAGGTAGCCTCATCTCTATAGTAGATATTCTTGTAGCATTCTATTAGTTTTTGTCTGCAGGTAAAATTATCAAAGGAGAAGATTCTCTTTCAAGTAGCGAGTGAATTAACTTTTAAAAGGTAATATTTTATTTTATGTGTCTTGTGTGTTTATCTATAATATTATATAATATGAGATTGTGTATGGCTACTGAATTCTTGTACCTACGAATACCTTAGTTTATTATGATAATGATATAAAATTCAGAAGCACATAGTTTCTCACAATCAGTAGTTGTAAAATGTTTCATTAGCTCTCCCTAGTTTAGAGTAATAGACAGATCTGGTTTTGTTGAGTTCCAAAGTTTTTGTTGGTCTCGTCTTCCCGTCTAATGTCCTAGTTGACCATGGTACATAAAATATTACAACATTACAATCACAGTCTCCGTGTCCACTTGAGATAACAATGCATTCTTTGTAGGCGACACATCCTCTGGCATTTGTTCATTTAAATCTCATAATTTTATTTTTAACCATTTAACGTTTTTAGAGATCTGTATCGCTGAGAGTAAAACCTGCTACGTCTAATAAGCATGGTGATGTTTTTATATTCTACAAGGGTTGGATGTTGGTATTCCAAAAACTAGTCACTATTATATATCATTGTTCAGTTTTGTAATTCTCATCACATTCATAAATTCCTTTATCTCACCCACATCGAGTTGTATTTGGTACAATGAAATGATAGTATCATTTAAACTATAGCAATACGTTATCACTCTTACTTAAACTGCCAGCACCACCGGGTTGGGTCCAAACTATTGTACATTTAGTAATGATGGGTTCATACAGATGCATAATGAATTTATTTATAACTTGGGATTTCATGCGTAAAAGGATTTGACTATTATATTTATTTCACTCTGTAGGTAGAAACATAACACAATTGTGTAGATGCTGCTTGGGATACTTTTCTGTTATATAATCAGAAGCATGACAGGATTTTGTGAAGCTTAGAGCTTAACTTTGAGTCATTTTGGTGTTATCGTCGTTTGCTGACATTAGACAGGACGACTAAACTCTCATCGTCACAAATAGGTAGAAGTCAGATAGTCCACATACCATTTGCATGGCGTGATATATTATTTATTGCAACCCAAACAAGATTTTGCAACCGAAAGCCCAACCACTGTGACCAAAATTGTTATTTGGCTAATCCTGGCATGGCCTGGGAAAATTTACCTACTCTTCCTCATGCATGTGTCATCCTTTGAGCTTTGCCTTGTTTTGCCTTGACTTCAAATCATACAATAAGTACAGTACAACAATGCTGTGTGACCAAAAATCCCTTATTGTACAATGAATGACTGCAGATACAGTAAAGCTACTTTAAAAAAGTACTGCATGTTACATACTATAATTTCACGGCTCAGCCCAGTATTCGAGTACTGTTTGAATCTTTGAATATTTTATTTAGCTTTCTGCTTACACATACTGCAATGTCACTGCGACTGCTTCTATTTATTTGTAATTGTACCTATCTACCTTAGTTTCTATCTCTATACAAGGCGTCTGTTGATGTTGACTCTTTACAAACTCTGCTTAGCACAAATTCTACATTCATTTATGAAAATTGCATGTAAGGCTAAAGGAAAATCTCTGTTTTGCTAAGATAAATATGTATCGCATACCATTCTGTTTGTATAACGTATATAGCAAAGCATACCTTTGGCTATTTATCTCAGTACAATGTAATAGTTTTGTAATAAAATTAATTCTCCAAGGGTGAAGATTCTCTTGCACGCTATCTCCCCACAAAATATTTGCATCTCGAGCTGATCGTGAGTTCACGGTCTCTCCATTCATATATGTATTAATACCTATCTCTTATCAAATTCTCCATCGTATTATAAAGCTGGATTGGAAATCGGAGCGCATCGCATTAAATATTATTACTATTTGCTGCCTACAGTGAAATGTATTCATTAAACTTTTCCCATCTTACCTATAGGCTCTTTTGCGGTTTGTTTGCTCTGTCCTTATCTCTTTTGGTATGTACATTCGATTAGAATTGAATTCTACTTGGAATTTATATTACCAATGTTATTTCCACATCCCTAGCCTATATGACTGCATCTTATTCATGTGATGCAGTTTTAAACCAATATTGGATAAAATATTATACAGTCCTGCTGATAACTTCAATGTCTGTCAAAAGCCGAAATAAAGGTATTCCATATAAAACCATTGCATGATAAAGGAATAGAAAAGGTTGTTATTAAAGTATGCATCATATATAAAAATGCACTGTATTGTGATACTAGCAATCAAAGATCGATTCTATGACATTAAATGGATTTTAGTTGGGAATGGAATAAAAGTAGGAAAGGTACTTTACCATTTACGAATTCAGAGAATACAATCGAAGAAATTATCGATCGGGTCAGTCAGGTCCTTAAATCACAGTAACACGTATTCCTTGTTCATTAAACAGCTTGAGAAGCGTATGGTTTGATTTGATATGCAAGATGCAAGAGGAAGGCATGATCTTGTTGGTTGTTATTGTGTTGCCTCGTCAGTTATGTATTTCTACTATTATATATTCCGATTCCATCATCTCCCATCCAATCCCTATTCTGTATTCCATTCAAGTGCATTCAGCAACATCGTACCTATTTAAATTCATCTACCTATCTGCATTATATCGACCATTATAAGCATGAAATGAAATACATGCATTAAATCGGCGCATCTCTGCAGACTGAACTTGAAACATGAAAATATCTCATACTGGATGTCAGCCAAGCCACTAGAATGCACATTATTACCATTATATTATTACCAACTGCATACCTATATAAGATCTTTCAAATGGAAATAAACCCTATAAATGATTTAAGAACAACACGAGCAAAACAACTAAGTCAGAGCAAGGCAGTGAACAATGCAGCCCAATCTTGCATCCCCTCTAAACTCTGAATTCATATATATACATAAAATGCATCTTTAAACTTACATCTTTAAATGCAACTCCTTAAATATTCTAAAATACACACACACCAACTAACGAAATAAATGCGCCTGAAAATATTCAGTTTACAATTAGTAGAAATAGATATCATGTTAAACAAGTGTACAAAATTGGATTCACAATGAAAAACTAATTTTTGAATGGTAGTGAGAATTTCAACGTACAATTAGATATAGTACCTCGATGAGTAATTACCATGGGATGTGAATAGATGTACTAAATGTAGACACCACTACTCATACGAGGTAGTTGTGAATCTGATTATATGCAATGCCTAACTAAGTAGTCTCGCCAAATTGCAGTTGGCTGCTTAAGTCGGGTGAGTGTAGGTGAGCTCATGCTATTGTGATGGTTTGTATTATTTGAACTAATGAAGATTGCATAGGTGGTTTGGCTCAGGTACTTGCTATATTTACCCATTCTGCAATTATAGCAACTTCCATATCTGTCTGTAGTTATGTGCAGCACTTGATGAGCAAGGAATATTAATATGCAGTGTTAACTACCATATATCAGATGTATAGACATTTATGCACCAGGGCAAATATAACAAAAATGCAGCTGTACACAAACATCTGATGCTATCTGTGGTTGAAATGGGTTACATGCTCATAAATAGTTGTAGGATTCATTTGTACTTAATACTACGTATATAGTAGTAACGTCATTAGAGTTCCATCACAACTTGCATTTATTATTATATATTGTAGTATAGGTTGATCTGAGTATATAAACTGCATCATAAGTGTGTGTGTAGAGTATGGAGAGTTACAGAAGATGGTTTTAGTACATAATGCAATAGTGTACACATATGGAGATAATATTGAGAACTGGCTAATGTAGATATTCTGTAGGAATGGAATGAATAAGATAAGATACTATGGATAGATAAATAGATACAAGAGGCTCAATCAGCTCATAGCTAAGGAAAGCCTGAGCCAAATGTCATTGACTCATTTGGCCGTATAGATTTGAACTTGAGGCAAGCAGCAGATGCGATCAGGAGATTCTGAGGAATGGAAGTAACTAATACATGGCTCAGTTGAAATGAGACGAAGAAGAGAGTGTCCAGGCCACTTTTTCTAACTTAGGTATATGTGCTCATCATCACATCACATTACCACTCAGCATTATTACTGCACATTCACATCGATTGTATTCTTTCCAGATAGGTACTTTTATTTCCTTTGCTTCGGATCGGTCGCAAGTCTCAGCTACTTATCTGACTGTCGGATGATGTAATGTAATTGCAGTGCGCCGTCCATTTTTATATCGCTTTGTATATTCAAGTAAAAGAAGGAGGATGTAAACTTACCACAGTACTTAAGCTACCTAGTCTATACCTTCTAGTAGATACTATGGTTAGAATGTTGTGATTTTTGATGCTTTTGTATGCATCTTATATGTAGTCATCGCGTAGTAGAAATAAAATTCACTTTTATATAGACGGATATAGACCATGGGGATCTAAATCATATACGTCAATATTTGTATTTGAATGGAGGACAGCGAGACTGAGATTTGTTTAGTTTGAAGTTTGTAAGTTGAAAGTGTGAATATAATTTGATAGTAGAGAACTCGTAAACGTTTGTGAATTTTAGTTTGATGGAGAGGATAGAGGATGAGGGCAGATGGATCTTAAAAGAAAGAGCGTATTAGATTTAATGATGGCAGACAAAAAAAGGAAAACATCCCGGCTACTTTTTCAATCTGACTGACTGATTGTGTGTGTTTGCAATGTGAGTCTAACGACTGACTGACTCTGAGGTGAACTGTGATCTGCCTGGGATGGGCTCAGATAAGATGCTCAGATTTCATTTGTAAATAGTTATCATATCATAGAATATAATTCTACCTCGACCAAGCATTGAGTAGTACTATATTGATGAATGTATGTTGGTGGAGTGCAAATATAATCTGTAGTATTTGCGTTGTTGTTGGGGTTGGGACGAAGAACTTTCGTGGTTGACGTAACTTTTAGGTATACGTAACCTAATAGATGTTGTTCGTACATGATTCTATATAGCGAGTGTAAACCATGGACAGGTGTATATTGTACTGCGTTTGTTTGGAAGGTACAGGGTTCAAGGGTATATAAATAAACCGGACAGATGAGATTTAAAAAATGCGTGTCGAAAGAAACTAACGAAGGAAGGGAGCTGATATCAAATTATAATTCGCTTTACTTACATCGCATTATCCAAGAAAACAAGCAACCAACTTTACATAGATTACATTACACAACAGAGTGTCTTCTCTATACTTATGCTCCGAGTACCTATCAAAGTCATGTATATGTACAGAGCACAAAATGCATGTACAAACCCTACAGACACATTTAATATTCAAGATCAATGCAATTCCCTTCGACCTGTCTTGTCTTGTTTCGTCTCCCTCCTCTTGGCTTTCTCTTCCACACTCTAGAGTAATAAGACGTTGAGGGTATATAAAGCTATGTTCTCACATAATAATATTATATTTCTTGTCAGTCACTACGTACTTAATCGTATATTTTGTAATGGCTAGTTTTTATCCGACCTAGTTCGTATTATTACACAATTCTCTACTATTATTATGTATGTACAACTAATATGCAGAGACCTAGAGGAACTAACACCATAACTATATATGCAGATGTTCATATTAGTAGTCTAATATATTATGGACACGTAGTTAGTTGCCTAAGCATAACAAATGTCCATTACTTACGTAGTAGTACGTAGGTAGCTAATAATCTCTTGTGCGTGTGTTTTTGTTTGCAGAGTAAAGTAAGTAAGTATGTATCACTATTCACTCTTCTCCTCCTGATCGAGATGAAGATTTGCTCGGTTTGACTTGTCTGGTCTGGTCCAGTCTGTTGTCTGGTCAAGCCTGTCCTGTCTCTCATTTTCAGATGAGTTCGGCAAGCTCTATAGGTAGGAGAGACCGAATCAAACGAAAACCAAACCAAGACGAGTCAGTCATAAAAAAGAAGTAGCTGTTCATTGTTCATGAGTAATATTACTTATTAGCATTTGCTGGATTCGGTATTACTTGCCCCTTCCACACATCTAAAAACGACTTCTACTAGGACGTTGCTTCTATAATACGTTTACTACACCAAGGTACATAATGACGATTCTTGGCAGGCAGCTGTGAAAGACGCTGCAGTATTTATAATATCCTATTATATTGACTATAGCTATAGTAGCTAGTATATTATAGTAGTCTATATAGAGATATACTTGATATATTACACTTACGCACTTTAGAGCAAAGTAGCTTTGATTGTTGTTCTGTTGCCCGTACATTGTAGTAGTAAATGGTAAAAAACGACTGGGATGACCAAGGAACCAGATTTGCATAATGATGAGCTGAGTTAGTTGGTTTGGCTAAACCTGGTCTATTCTTTCTCCCCGGGATCACCACCATGAAAAATACGATACAAATGTAACCATCATAATGCATCATACTTATCAATACTAACACTCTATGACTACACACCTTAGCTATCACTGACTACCTATATACCTTCTATCTTATCAATCACTTCCACAAGAAACACTCTTACATAACGTCTCTGTGTGTATGCCACGACCATGCAATGCAAAAATGTGCACGTAATCCTAGTGATATGTTGTAGATATATTAATACTAGTGTGTGCGTTAACCAAGGAAGATTTAAATTCATCTCCAATATAATTACAATGTGGCTACCCATGCCCTAATATACGGAAATGGGAGGATGGGGATTAACATGATCACTGAATTTATTTGATTTCACTTTGTTAGACCTTCTCATTTCAATCCTGATTCCTGTTCCAAGTAATTGAATTGAAACTGTGAATTGAAACTGCAAAAAACTAAACATCTTCACACGTTTTCTTATTACGAAGACCCTTCAAGTGAGAAACGATGAGGTATGAAGATACACTTTTGAGTAAACACGGGTCCATTATTATAACAAGCATTGTCCTTTTAATTCCTCAAATGTAGCAATTTTAATGGAAGTTATCATCTGCAAACATTAGTTAAGTCATTATTGCATTGAGTGAAATGCATATTTTTCGACTTGCTAATCTCGCTGTTTTGATGTTATTATTGCTATCTGTAATGACATTGAGGGTGTATGTTTCTCATACTTTCTTGATTTATAAATGCCCTCTAAAATGAATACATTACATCTATGTAAGTCCGGAAGATAACTCAATTTATGCTAAAATTGTACATGCCTCTACAATTCTTTTTCCTGTTGTTTGCTGCTGCTAATTATACTGAATTGCTGACATTCAGTTTTACCTAGTTCATACAAAACAGTAATTGCAAGTGGAATTACTTATTAATTTCAATTTTCTGTACATTTTGTAATAACCTATAATCAATACTTGTCACGTTGAATTCCATTTTCAAGAAATGTGAATGGTAATCATCTTTCTTCTTTACAAGTATTAGATGTGCACTTTGCCAATGCCTTGTAAAGAAGTCTTTCTGATTGAATTGCGGTTATTAATTGCATATTCACGTTTCCTCTTTGTTGTTCCTATAAGCTGGGGGCTGGGATGGTACTTAACCTTAAATAAAGAATTTGTATGGTTTAATAGAAGGAACACGGTGACTGTTTCTGCTGCAAACGCCTTTTATTCAAGTCAACACTCTGTAGTACAGATTTGTATTGTAGTAGACGGAAAGAAATAAGGCTACGTACAATAGTATTGAGGTTTAATGTGACACTTACTGTAAATAACACGTAAACTGCTAGCTGTCTGTCTACCAGTAACTGTCTGCGGAGATTGACTGAATGTTAGTTTGATTATAGTAATCGTTTAACTACAAGCATTAAAATGTTTAACCTTAAATAAGAGATGGTAAAATAACGCTGCATATAGCGTAAAGTACATAAATGTAGTCCTACTACTTAGTCTTGGAAAACAAACGCAACGGTTCGGAAAAGAAGTACATAAATGTTAGGTCAGTTCAGTCAGCATTGGACATTATGGCTGTATGAAATGTAAGCAGAAAGGAGTACTAGTGATTAGTGATAAGGAACTGTGAAGATTCGGCTTGTATGTTGCATCACTCATCTAGCATCATAAGATCACCTCACCGTCTTAAATAAAAAGATTTGATCTTGAGCACAGGGATCTATCTAAGTAGGTACGTAGAGGCAAGGGAAGGTAAGGCAGGGCACGCCAGTCAAAGCAAAGCAAAGAAAATCAACTGTTGGATCTTCTTTTTGAAAGATGGGACTAGAAATGAACAGAAGGCTGCTAAAGGCCGTGAGGGCTGTTCTCGTCTTACTGAATCAGGCAACCAAGAAAAAAGATAAAATCGCACCATTATTATTGTGTTCCTCTGAGCGTCTTCTCCGACAAACCAATATTACACTTTTGTCTGCTCTCTATACATAAATAAGTCTCTGTTCGATGAGATAATGCAAAATTCAATGCATACAAGTACGTTGTCTTTTGGTTATATAAACACACGCATACACTTAACTAGATATCTACATTGCATCTACATACGCAAATGCATATCAAAGTACACTGACTCATAAAAGACGAACATCTATTTTTACGGCGCCGAAGGAGTGAGGGTCAACCAACAAAACAGAGAAGAAGAAGACGAACGCAGATGAGCTATTATAAGTATGTAGGGATATACACCTGTGCATAAGTAGCATGTGTGTGCTTGTTTTCTATTGTAGAGTGCAGGTAGCTACTAGGAACATAAAGCCGTGTTGTTTCGTGAGATAAAGTATATTGGTACGTAACGTAAACTAAAAATGAACAGAAAAAGGAACAAAGAGAGTTGCCGCAATGGAAAATAAATGCCATCATGCATCAAGGCCTTCAGCTCATTTATTTACAAACTCATTTAGGCTCGTAGAATATTTTCCATTAGTGCTTTACTCACTACTCCTTGTTTTCTTACATACGAGACACATTACGTCTGTAATATTCAATTCATGGGAGATTAGTGTTAGTACCTACCGAGCTATGTCCATTATTTATTGCAAAAACTACATTACATGGCAAACCAATGCCTTGCTAATAACGATTATTACCAATGCTACTACCTTGCGTCTCTGTCACAGTCAATATTAAGTGCTTACAGATACTACGCATCCATTTATCTATATGCACATCTTATTTACTTAAATATACTACAAAGACATTAAGTCTTCTAAACCATTTTTAAACCTAATTAAGTTGGATTCATTGGATTTCTAGCAACTGCGGAAAAATTGCAATATTTTATATGCTATATTGAATTGCAATCTTAAAATGTAACACAGATAATTAACATGTAAAGACGTGCTTAGTATTGTAATAAATATTCTCACTTAATTATCAGTCGTAAACATGAGTTGGTATACAAATGAACTCGTACGTATCACTTGTTTTATCTTTAAAAGTCAAGTTCTATTGTAAATTAATAATTAAACGTGATGTTTGAGTATGTTGAGGGATTAGAAGCCTTAGCATTGAATTGTGTTTGTCTCGACTCGGATGCTTGGTTTTGTTTGACTTGAGCTTAACAAAGTCATAACTGGCATAAATGTGATAGATGAATTTGTGCCAGCTAGTAAAGGGAATGTGTGCAATGCACTTTTAAGTAGTTATTATATGCGAGTACTTAAGCACACGCTAATGTTTTCCATGCCTACCTTGACTTTGATTCTTCTCTTTTATTAATTTAATAAGGATTGTAATAATAGTGATTCTACATTGCACTCTCAATGATTTTCAACTCAAACCTCCTTTTGTCATGACCAAGTTAAATTAAAGGATGAAACTATTTGTATATGGTTAGCATTAAGATTGTTTACTTACTTCATGTACATAGAGAGAATGGATTTTACTTGTCTTGGCCTGATCTGGCAACAAATCAAGCAAAAGTACTTACGATTAAATGTTTAAAGGTCCTTGTGGTAGCATTAATGCACACACGAAGATAATACGTCAGTAGGTAGGTACACAATGTAGTCAAACACAGAGTCTACTGGTTGATTGTCATGTAAAACAGCTAAAGCAAATGTTAAGTTACAAAAGTATTGAAAGGTGATGACGATGAGTGAGAGCCCATTAAAGTTTCAGATAGTGCAGTGCTACTAATTACTGTTATAATTTTTCCCCTTGAGGCATTATGATTTGAAATGCAGAGATGAGGAAATAATGGTGTCATTTTCTGGATGACTTTGCAGATGAAACGAAGATATTCACAGCAAGAAGTGGAGACAAGGGAAGGAGAGGCCGATTATTGCCACTGCCAAATCTATGACGACAGCCGAACGATGATGACATGCAAAGAATGAAGAAACGTTAAATTGTCGGTGACGAATAAATAAGCTTCAGAAATAGCGTCGCCATCTCAGTCACTCGTGCAGTCCGCTTTGGCTCCAGACAGACGACGCGTGGGGAGTTGATGTCAGTCCAGTTGCAAGATAACAGCCAAGTGTGCTGGCTGTGTGTCTGTCTCATCTCAAGTGAAAATTGAGAAAAAGTCTGGTTTTCAATGCAGAAAATGGATTAGAAGATATAATTACAGACGTGGATGCAGTGAACGTGGCTTCTGGCCGTGAATTAAACGAAATCCTCTTCTAAATGAATTAAGAAAACCAACGGAGCAAATCAAAACATTACCTACCTTCAACTGCTAGATTTGCCTAAACAATAATAAGGAAGCTTACTGTAAAAATAAAGGTTAACCGGAGCAAAGGACGCATTAAATAGTAGATTGGAGCTCATAGTGCTTGGATATAATAGAAGAAGTGAATCAGCAGACTGAATAAAATCAGCCCAACCCAATCTAAAGTGATTCCATATCAGAATAAAAGTGCAGTACATTAGTGCCTGACCAAATGGGGAGTAGAACAGATGTAGCCGAGTTGTTGTCCCAATGCCGGTGGTCCGAGGAAGGCTCGTACCTCGGCGAAATAGCTAAATCCGGCTTTCCCTGTATTGCCAAAGTGATTCGAGGTCAGTACCAAAATATTGGACAGCCCTCCTTTTCCAATCCTTCTCTAGTGTCACATGTTTTGCTGGTGTCTGCTGGAAAACAGCTCAGCATTGCTGCTCAATGTGTCAAGTTCAAAAATTGTCGACAGCGGGTCGTTCCGTTTGGACCTACTTTAGCCATCCCTCAGAATTTCGAAGGGCATTTCGAGATCCTGAGCGAGGATGGCCGCTCAGTGCCCTGTATTCAAACTGTGTCAGCCTTGACTCGGAAATTCCCGGACTCGTGCCTCGTGCGGGAGCCTGTCAAAGGCTACAAACCAGATGCCAAAAGCCCCACTAATGGGACGACTACTTCTGTCACGGCCGTCGTTGCAGCCTCAACCTCTTCTGCTGAGTCACATTTAGCCAACAATTTGTCAGCTGAGGCGCAGCACAGCTATAAGATATCAGATAAAAGTCGAGTTGTTCAACCTGGTGAGATTCTGGTGCTCGTTGGGGAGGTGTCCGTCCCATCAGGAAAGAAGGTCTCACGCTATCTTCGTTGTTTTGATTCCAAAGGCCAAACGGTTTACTTGAGCTCTTCGCAAAAAGGGAAATTCAGCCCGTTAGCTCGACAGGACAGTATTAGCGGTGTTCATACTACCAAGTAAGTCGCGACTTATCTCTCTTGAATTTTAATCCTTTCCTCTTCTGCTCTACTACTGATATACTATACACTACAATACAACAAATATTTATCTGCATACCACACACTCGTGTGCGAAATGTAAAAATTATAGTGACGAATCTTTTATGCACTATTCTATATGTCTTATAGCATGTGTATATTGATGATAATCATAAAACACATAAGTACCTATACGTAACACACAATTTACAACAACATTCGTATTCTGAACGTGCATCTTTCAGATGCAGATGAGCAGAGCCTCATTTCTTATTTAATTTGCATTGTGGCATGAAAGATGATGATACATACCTTTCCTTATCTGGTTTCCTTTGCATGGCTTAGTTTCCTTTAGCACTCATAGTATGTCCATGTCAGAGCAACTCTGTCTTCTCGATCCACTCAACTACTGACTGCCTTCCCTAAATGACTTATGCACAAATTGTTATTATCCGCCTTGTTGTCTTCTACTACAGACTACCTTCTTTCTCGTGTGTCCTGTGCTATGTATCAATTAGGTACCTAAATCTTAATCTGTCTCTCTATACATAATAATCTATTGACTTGTATTCAAATAACTTCCAAACACAATACTTTCATATTCTCATATCATACTATTATAGTGTCATGACTTGTCTGTCTTAAATACATACTAAATCCAAATGGAAACTGATATTCATTAGCACATGCAAACAATAAACATAATAGTAGTACCTATATATGAGGCTGCATTCACATTTACGCTTTCCTGCAGAATTCTGTTGCATTCAATGTGATGCATGAATGCATGTGTTATGAAAATTGACGTGTTTCTTTGAAGAAGATGTGGATACCGGTAGTTGAATAGAAAACCTTGTGCCTACTTATTTTCAACTATTGATTACTCTACTCATCGTCATATAAATAATCGTCTTCAGTTAGGTCAGGTATACCCATATGCACAAACTGCAATTAATATTATGCGTGTTTGCTTCATTCAAGTTTAAAACTATTGATAATCGTATTGTGATGAAGGGTTGGCTATCGATAAATATTATGCTAATAAATTCAAAGAACAGTACAAATAGAAAGTAATTGGCAATATCATCTAATCGAAGTCGATTGTTTACTCTGTATTTCATGGGAATTGTAACAAAACTAGGAAGAGAATGAAAACGAAAACAGATCTGTCGTGTCATGTCAATTGGTTTTTTAATTTGATGCGCAATTGTATTGTTTTCCTATTTACATATTTTCAATATATGGTCATTGATAATTCATAGCTATTTGAAATACATTCGTGTCAAATAATATGACAATCTCATCAAAGATACATTTTTCCACCCCGTTTAGTAATAACTCTAGATGTGAAGTGAAAAGATTTGCCAAAATACATCCAGGTAGCTAATTGTTTGTCAAAGGATAATATTATTCCGTAATGAATCATGCATGGTTCTTTTTTATTTGTTTCTTTCGAAGATTTTATAGTTGGGCGAATACCTGTGGGGGCATTGTTTGCAATTTCTTGATTTAATTACATTTTGCAGTGCACAAAAAACCAATTCAGGATTGTACCATAAGTTAGAAAAATGGTAGGTACTTGAATTCATGAATGTGTAAACACCATTGAATTATTGTACCGTTTTCTTTTCTGCTATACGTATTTAAGTGGTAATTAGCATGATATGCTTAGCATAGGGACTTAAAGGCACCCTACAGTGTCTTTGTGATCTAGTGCTGCAGGTATCCATAATGATATTCTGAATTAATCTTTTATGTATTCATAAAGTATGCATGCATTGAATTTGAACCGGCATTTACTATTTATTTCATCCTGTGATGAAATAAGTACGCAAAATGATTTATATGTGGCACACTGGCATATGATATAGTAATGTAGTAATATGTTTCGAAAACTTGACAGAGAGTTCAACTAGTTAAACGTTGAGATCATTTCCGCAAAACATTGAATAGCTTTAGTATATATTATGCATGCCATATCTGAATAGAATGTCGAACAGAGCAAGCTGTAATTCAGCTGAGAATAAATAGTTAATAAGTAACGCACCCATTTTTTATAAACCAAACAAAAATATGCATAATGTCACAGTGTGGAGATGAGTAATAGTGAGCATGTAGTCGGCAGTTGATTACTGTATAAATATACCTTTATTTATACACGTGTGGGTATGGAGGAGGTAGAAGATGAATGCATTTTAAAGATTATTGTCCACAGAGATATTTAGCTACAGTTAAGTTATAATAGTGACAGAGTGGTCTTGGTACACACTTACGGAGTTTCACAGTTCATAAATAAAATTCAATGCACTCTACTTAGTGTGTGTACCTTGAGTCACCTAAGAAAACTTAACCTACCTGAAATTCTTGACCACTTGAGTATAGACTCACCTTGTCTTGCTTTGATGAACTGCATAGATATAGTTCATCAAATAATAAATGTGTAGGATCATCCTTACGGGTTTTATGTATTTATAAATATGCATGAGATGCTCTTTGCAATTTCATCTTGTGTGATGCAAATGTTATATAATGTGGTCGTTCGCGCTGAAAAGAAAGATGTGTACAAGGGCTTAAAGGCAAATCAAAAGGAAGATACAAGCATTCAATGCACATATATATTTTGTAAAGAATACATCTTACTGTGGCATATAGTACCTACAGCTAACAGTATTATGTATAAATTATTGTAGGTACTTAAGAGTCTTTTCAATAGTTATTTTTTGTGTATGCATAGAAAAATAGGGATGCAGCACTTAGTGTCGTGAGATGATAGATAGAGTATGCACAACGTGTAAAAGTGTCTACAGTTTATGCAAAGCTATGCACAACTGTAGAATATTCATGCTCTCAGCAATGCTCGGTCAACTAAATGAGCACAGACTTGAGAAATAGGTGATGGAAGAATCTTTCTTAAAATAGGATCCTATTACATTCCATTTAGACACGTTAACATGGCAGGCAGGACATACATTAAGTAGGCAAGGCAGGCAATACTGTTTTATTATCATTACTACTTACTTACCACTCTGCCTATTTTATTCATTGTCAACGATAGTGCTCTCAAGCTTAACATTGAAATTCCCAGCCTCGGAGTTTCAATCGGAATGCATGCAAAGCACACGATAAAATAAATCCGCAAGGGAAATACATCTGTTTGCTTAGTTGAGATATAGAAGTGAATACAGTTTAAGCAAGAGACAGAGGCGTGCAGGACACACCTGTCTGATGGATTATGTTTCTTATAGTTGCACAAGCTCATTGTGTTGTGAATTGTCATGTTGTTGCCTGTCTTGTCTTGTCTGTCTTTTATTATTATGTTGCGTTCACTTGTCAGTCCTTAAAGTTGCTTTTCTTGTACTGCAGGAATATATTGAATAAAAGGATGCCCATGATGGTTCGTTTGGTGGATGGGAAGCAACCGGTCACATCCTCGGCCAAAAGCTCCTCGTTTAAGTTTGTTCCGGAACTCCGTCTCTTCAGCACTATCCAGGAAGAACTTATCTTTGGCATGCCCTTAAGTCACGTAAGTTAAATTTAACCACTTCAATCACCATTCAATTACCACTTTTTTCCTATTCAACATTATGCATACCCAAACTACTGTATGTCCAAACTACGATATGATAAATGGACTGCAATGCTGCACTACGTTCCAAACTTACTACTTTTAGTTTAACTTGTGGCCGTTGCTGAAATTTTTAATATTTCCATTTAGTACTTATAATCAAGCTTTGATAGATCGTAGCGATTAAACATTTTCTGAATAAAATAAAATTATTTATATCCAGGTAGGAATTTGAAGGTTCCCATTTCTTAGATGTACCCATCTTAAATATAGCCTATATTGACTTCAGACTTCCCTCCCCATATTATAGTATTCCTATGTATAACTTATGCCGGATCAAAACAAAATTCTTATGTAACGTTATTTTAAAGCAAAATAACTATCTAGGCACATCCACATAGATTAGTTCTACAAAAGTAAGTTGATGCACATTACTATGTATATGGATAATGCATATAGGTGGCAAAATATCACGGAATTTTTGCACAGCAAGGGAGCTGTGGGTTTGATGTGGGAAATCCTATATGACTTTGTGTCATGTGTTTGTCCATGTCCATTCTGTGATGATTTGCATTTCATATCCATTAATCTCTTTGAGAACGAGGCTTTTCTTTTCTTAATGGTGGTTGCTTACTATGATACATCTTTGAGTATGTTCCATTAATTCTCTCTCATAACAGAAGCCCATTCATTCATAAGAACAGGAGTTAAGATGAATCACCCACCAACTGCATTTATGTAAATAGTGGTTAAAACAGCAAACTTGACCATAATGCTACGGCATCTTATACTCTACATGCTTAATAAATATACAAATAAAAATGTGTACATTCAGTTCAGTAGCTATATAGCAGCGTGTGCGATTTGGAAATAAGCAGATTTTTACATTAGCCTTCTAAAATGTGTAGTAATGGATAAGACACACAAGTGGATAGAACCCACCTTGGAATTCATTAAAAGATTGTATACCTACTACAGTAAATATAAAATGCATAAGAAAGGATATAAAATGGGACAGGTATTAGAAATTAAACAGTAGTGACTGGCCAGGTATGTTACATGTATTCGTACTTAAAAAATAAGTATTATGTACTCGTGTTTGCTTATTGTTACTTACTTAAATGGTTATGCAGATAGTCAGATACATAGATGCATAATAAATAACTTGAGCTAGCGTAACTGAACGCTAAGTAAGCACTTTACATTCTTTTCCAAGACTCATCTTTATTTGCACAAGAATAGATGTTTTAGTGCTTACTTATCGTACTTTTAAGAGATTTTTATAGCTTCGTACACACAACAGTCAAGTCAGTGAGCAGTTGTCTTACTTAGAGAGGCAGTACACAATAGTCCAGCCTGCCGTCCTGCATCACTTGACCAGAACAAGATAATAAGAACAATACGATACAATAGCACACTGTCTATCTATCGTCTAGTCATTTTTTCTTCCCCGCAGCAGTTTTTCCGTTGGACTTTTGGTTTGTTATGACCATAGCCTTAATGTAAGATTCAATAAACTTGAGTTGAATCGAATTGACTTAGCCCAGTAGGTACTTATACGTGCATTGTATAGTTTTATATTTTTGATGGATTTCTATGGCTTAGATGTATATACCATTAATATGAGTGATAGATAAAAAAATTTACGGATGCATTGAATGAGTTTGGAATATAACCAGTGAGTTATGAATAGTTAGACAACAATGGCCTTTGCTCATGTTCAGGTTGAGTACAAACTTATGTTAGCTGTGCTTTATCTCTATCTTAACTCTAACAGTCAATAAGTCAATATACATAAATTCTAAGGCCTACCATAAAGCACAGTATAAAAACTTTATAGTGATAAATAGGGATTTTGCAATTATAAAATTGAGATGTGAAAAGGAAGAACTTAAGGAAATACATGAGGAAATGTGTGATTCTTCTAATTGTGAGGAAGAAATCACGAAGCGAGACCAAGAGCAAACCAATGATTCAATAAGTATTCAACAGTTGGTTACACTTGAAAAGAAAAGTTGCCAAAAATTGCTTATTTAGCCATGAGTGTTCTCGTCTAGGTTGGACTGGTGAGGAAAATAGATGTTATTGTGTAATACTGCCAATTCTTCAACAGTCAATCTGAATCCAAGAATGTTTTTGTCCATTATTACTTATGTTTGATGATGAGACAATATCAAAATGCTTCGAGGAAAGCGAAATGTGTTTTTGTTATTGTTGTAAACCCATATAAGGTTTTAAGGAAATAAGTTTACTATTTTATATTGTTCATTTCATATGCAAATCCTAGTTTTTACATTGAAAAACGCATTTGATTGGAAATCAAAATTCACGGCTACAATTGTTATTCATTGGATGTCCTTTGTTGGCGCATGCAATGCAACAGTGACGTAGAACATTAGATTTCTGACTTCTCTGTATGATTTATTTCTCCACACCTGTACATCTGAATCATAGAGGAAGATATGGTTTTCAAAATTAAGAAAATTTCAAATTCCATTGTTATGTATTGTTGGAATTAAAATGAGCTAAGTGAAGCATAGACTGGAAGAGAATATAACAACGTCTGATTTAGTATGTATGATTTGCTGTTGTTCATTGCGTGCCACAACGAAAAATAATTTTCAATTTGTTTTGCTTATATTACAGAGTTCTACTAAGGAACCTCTGAGTTTACTTCCTTTGCCCCTGAGCGTGCCTTTGAAGTTCCAAGTGTGCCGTAACATGGGCCAGGTTGATCAAATGAAAGAATTTTGCCGGCTTCAAGAAAAAATCAAGACCCTTGTCGATCAAACGAAAAATCTTATTCAGGTGAGAATTATTATTCTTTTTGTTCTCTAATCATAAGTCCAGCTGAAAGTTCGTTTAGTACAAACGTGGAGCACAATGGAACGTATCAACGTATGATTGTTTTGTTTATGCAGCTTGTATTTATTTCTTTATATCAATTTCAGCTGAAATGAAATGGATAAAAGGGAAATTGTAATATAATGTCTATAGGTATAGATCGGTAAAACGGAGAAATGCATTGTTTGTAACGTCATAGTAGGGATACACAATACACCGTATAATAGACTAGCAACAGAGTATATAGGAAAAGATAATGAAAGGTTTGGGATTGGGACTGGGAGTAAAGTTTTTGGAGGCAGACTCGTATTTATCTGCGTCTGGTTTTATCTGGTGGTGATTATTATTGCAGTTGGATTCAATTGCATTGTAGTACCACATTAACTGCACCGAACATAAAACCAAACCATGTCAATCATATTCAGTGCAATTGTTTTGTATTCACAACTTGGCAGTTTTGGTTTTTCTGCCCTTTAGGATTTCTATTGTAGCACATACGCAAAGATCTAGTGTGAATCTCGGTTTCCTTCTTGACAATAATTGGAATCTTATTTCGAAGGATCTTATGAGAGTCCTCGATGGGAGACACAGCAGAAACGAGAGTACAATCCTTACAATTTATTCAAGAATAGTAATCTAAGTAAATCTTATGCTAAATAACTTATAGAGGGTAAGTAGCCCAAAAATGTAGAAGAATAGAAGATAGTAGAGGCGACCCTTTGGTTACTACAATGTGCAGCAAATTGCATTCATTTAATTTCATTTGGTATGGTCTGGTCTGGTTTAGTTTCATTCTTCTTCATCTTCTCGGGAGGATGGGTTGGCTTCCTTTTTCAACTTGGATGGACCATAAAAAAGAAAGGGTTTCTCTTCTCCAGTTTAGTTCACTTGAGACGAGAACTCTTCTATTACGAAACGTGTTATTATTTCGATTATTTTGAGCTTCTTGTCTTGTCTAGCTGCTTCTCAAGGCATCCTCACTCTGTCAGTTGAACACTAAACTCAAGGAAGATATATTAAAATCAAAAGAATTTTTTATTCTTCAATTTAATTTAACTGAGCCAAAGTAGTCTATTATTTATTGTGTACACTATTCCATGCCATATACACTCGTCCTTCTCACATAGACAAATGACATAGTAGGTAAGAAAAATGTGAAGTCTCCTCCATATAACTGAACAACTGTTATCCGCAATAGAACTAATATCTCTCTACTTAATATACTATTGTACGCATAGATCTATTTTTTGTGATGAGATTCGAGATGTAATGGGTATGCATGTACCTAAAACGCTACACGCATGTGTTTAGATATAGAATAAGCTTTTTATCTTGCGTTAGATTTACTTTCGAATGAAATCCCACACTTAAGAAGAGGAGTTGATGTAATTCTAATCGCAAGAGACATAAGAAAGAATAAAATCTCATCGTAGTTGTACTCGGCTGTACCAACACAAATCACAACCCTTCGATTCGACATCTTAAATGGTTATTAAGGAATATGAGCCTTTTTCTTGGGTTTCCTTCAGGTGAATAAAAAACGAAAACGAATGGTGCTTTCCGTTTCATGACATTAAATTCTGTTGCGCAAAATGGAGTGGTTTGGTTTGATCGTACTGTGAGATGAGTGAGTAATGGATCATCTCAAGATGTTATATTAGCCATGTGTTCGATGCTGAAGACGTTTCTTTCCATTTAGATTGCCCATTAAATCACCTAAAAGTTGCATAGGATTTACAGACATTTCAATAAAAACTAATGATTTAATAGTATAATTTGAAGAATCTCTTTTAAATTGCAATTTTAATCTGTATCGTTGCTTCGAGGTAAAATCTCTAATAACAATAACACAAACGATCAGTAAACTGTTTACGAACAATAAACATAATTTTATCGTGCACAAGCCACTACTATAACTTTGATTTGATTGCTGTTGTAAGTAAGTATAGAACAGATAGCAGAAAATGTATAGGTAATCCTAATACCTCTCTACTAAATACTACTGAATATACCAAAACTACAGTTAATTATTGTTCTTGAAAGATATTCTTTTTATCGGATTTAGGTACACTGATGTTGTAGGAAGATATTTCAGGCGTAAGAGTTCTAATTACATAGGTATGAGATTTAGGGAGATTCTAACAGCACGTTTTTGCCACATGGAGGGTTGGACATGTAGATACTACTTACTACGTAGTAGATAATTTGTCTTGTAGGTGTATAATAGGCATAGAAGAGAAGAATTATTTATAACTCGAAAAGAAATGATGAAATGAACAATACAGATCCCATTTTTCATGTTCACTTGGCTTTCACTCACAATGAGACAGATATGCAATTTGTATATACTAGTATATATAGTAGGGTCTTATGCCTGTAAATGATGCACATAGTCTACGTATAAGTACATGTCCAATGAATCAAGGTATATGTGCTACGTAACAATTACGATTACAATCATCAGAGAGCTTGTGTGCGATTTACTTTTACATTCCATAAGTTAAAAGCTAGTTTAGTTGAGTAGCATGCTAATGATAAGTTAAGCGTATGTGAGTAAACTAATGCCAAGGCAAGGCAGCAGAAAACAAGACAAGCCAAACTGAAATCAACTAAACGAGTGACTTATTATTTATAAAGGCCATATTTGGACATAGAGACAATAGAATGATGTACGACATACATAGGTAAGTAGGTAACTAGCTAATCTCTGCGAGCAACTTTGATTGTGACTGAGCAAAACTGGCTGGCCAGACCCTTACATAGAAATGCGAGAGGTAATGATAATTAGCAATGTTTATACGACAGCACAGACTAATATTCTTATTCTCACAATCAGAGTAAGTGAGCAAAAACAGTTATAGGCTCTATCTCTAATGCTCTCTTATTTATGTCTTATTCATTCCTCCGACTGGGGCTTAACTCCATCTGGACTGCAATTGTATTGTGTTCTCTCAGGCAGATGCAAAAAGTCAATTGAGACTAAATAACATGTGAATACGAGCACTTATGAAGATTTCTTTGCATTGTATTCCATTTCATTGCAAATGTGGGTTGCAGATGTAATGACACGAGATGAAATGAGGCATTCTTCTGATAGCACATCTACAGAAGGAAAAACTAATTTTTTGTACTCGACAACGTTGGTGTGGCTCTCAGCTCTCTTTCTTGCTTAATTCTCTTCTCTCCGTGTCAATTGCGTGCTTTAATTCTTATCACAATACAGCAGTTTCCCTGCAGATTTATGCTGATTAATATAGCACTCTCTTTCAGATGCTTGTCAATTAATAATTTTGAGTATATCCTAATCTTTTTACAAGTAAAATTAGAATTATGATAAAAACTACATGTACGTCTGTATTATTATTGTAAATATGAAGTTCACTTTGAGACTAGAATAGTCTCAAGCTAGTAGAGTCGTAATCTTTATCTACCATGCATGTATGCACAAAAGGATACGCTGAAGATTATCATATTATTAGCAAAGTTGTAATTCATGCAGTAGTTTTTAGAACACATTGTTGTAAGTAACTACTATAAGTACCGCAATTATTGTATTGTACACATTATTACCTATACATTATCTACAGGTAGATTGTATATATTCAGCAATGCATCGTAAAGCAGCATGAATTGATATAAAATGGAAAAGAGTGAAATTAGAGTTGCACCCGGTGTACGTAAACCTGAGTCCATTTAACAATTAAGTACTTAATATTATCGTTACAGTACATGCATGCATTAAGGTACACCCATAAGTAGATGAAAGGCATTAAAAATGGAATCTTATGGTTGAAAGTGACACCAAGCTATCTGTCAGGCCAAGAAGAACTGATAATATGTTCTTTAGGCGAGGTATTTAAGTGTAAGATAATAAGTATAAGCTGGGTAATAAATGTAGATGCATTGTAGTTGTAAATGATGCTTTGAAAATATGAAATATGAGTGACTGTAGTAGTTTCTATTGTGCTCCACAATTATAATCAACGTGCAAATCAAAGGATTGTGATTCAAAGAAGAATCTCTTTGCTCTAAATATAGATTGCTATTTAAAATAAGAACAAGGGAGAATGATTGTTATGTGTATGGAGGGAAACTGGTAATCTGATCGTGCTCTCTCTTTTTGAATTTAGATATATGACATCAATCTGAAGAAAGAATTGAGATTCGATGGGAGACAATGGAAGTCCTACGCACCGCCAATATTCCTCTCGCCATCCACACCAGATATCCTCTCAGCTGCCAATAACAATCACCATCAACAACTGAATCTCACCCACAGCCATAGTCACAGTCACAACCATATTAATAACAACTACAACGAAATCCCGGACGTCCAAGACTACGAGGATATCGATCAGATCTACGACTACGTGCGGGGAATCAAGCCGCCACCCTCTCGAATCGTGAATGCAAACAATGCAGACTCTTCCTCGCCAGAGAGAAAGATGAGTGCGTCGAAACCGCCAATTAGTCATAGTCATAACCAAGCCAAACCGATAATGATTCCTCCAGTCCTGAACCGGGCAAAGTCTCCGACTTGCGTTTCCTCCCCACAAGGACCACCTCCCATCCCTAAACACAGACTTCTTCGACAGAGTGTCTCTGTAGAGAAACTGGTGGATGATGACAGGCCAGAGCCACCGCCCATTGAAACCATCCCTACAAACAAAAATAAATTTCTAATCAATAGCTCTGTTAATAGTAATGGGAAAAATGTGTCAAATGTACAAGTAAAAATAACCACAACAAACATAACCAGTAACAACAATAACCAACCAAGTCAGAATCAAAACCAAGTGCGATCCAATAGTGAGAAGATCAAAGAAATGAAAAATAGCAAAAACAAAAGCAGCGTGTACTCTGCCAAACCAAAGCAGCATCACCAGCATCCTATTGTGACAGCTTCTGTAAATAAGCACACAAATGGGAATCTCTTAATGAATGGGGGTAGCAACAGTAGCAATGCCTCTCCGACACACATCCTCAGTCTCAGTTCGTCAAACAATTCTTCCAGCAACAACACGACACCGACAAATACGAGCGGAAGCAGTGGCGGCGTTGAAAAAGTCAGAGGGAAACATTTGTACGTGAAACACAACAGTCATAATAACAATGGAGGGGGACTTTTAGCTACTGACAACTGCATTAGCGGCAGCCCCACAAATAGAATCATTTTCCGAAGATCCCCGATTTTCGATTGTAGATATAAATCTATGAACGATTTAAATCGGAGTAGTTTAGAGTCAGGAGCCTCCAGCGCCTCCCACAAACTCAGATACTTCCAGCACAATCATCATGGGTTGAATGTGAGCGGAGGACTCGGCCTGAGCAATTTAAGCATGAACTTAATGAATCTGAATATGAACATGAAGGCGAGTAGTGCCAGACATAAAGGAATGATATTTCGCCCAAAATCCTTGACCAATATTACTCTTGATGATGGTAATAGTGGCGGAAGTTGCAAGAAGAAACTTGATATGGTTGTGCCAAGTCATCATCACGCTATTCATTCCCCTCCCCCTCCGCCAATTGAATTGTTGCAAAAGATACCCCGCAGTAGTCAATCTCAGAGGAGTAGGAAGTCTCAACCACCGCCAACTCTCTATTTGTGACTGTGACAGATTTATCTACAATTAAATAAATACAATACGACGCAACGCAACTTTCTGTACTTCTACATATGCACTATCTATCTAGTTAGCAATGTTACATTTACTTATATATATCTGTGTACAGTACGCTAAATAATTTACATTAATTAAAATAATGTGCATGCATAAGATGTACATAAAAATGTACCCATTTTTACATTCACTTGCTCATGTGCATAATGTTACATGTACATCGGCTGCTTAACTTCTTTTTTACATGCACACTACATACACAACTATGTAGAGTCATGTAGCTATGCTTAGAGTTTGCAGATTTTCTATCCAAATGTCAATATTAAGTAAGTCGTACTGTGAGCGAAAGAAAGACATTAATACATAATTCCACAATAAATATGTCAATTTCCCCTATTATGTGGATTAATACAAACATTTCCATGTTCGTTTTTTAGATCACGACATGACTCCTATCTTTACAGATTGGAATACTCTTCTAACTAACAAAAATGTAAACAAACTAATACAAAAGTTAAACATATTGTTATCTGTATACATATACTAATGCTAAATGTAACCAATAATATTATAGACAAGTTAAACATACATACTCTTGGTGGTATGTCTGTATGTATGCAATAAGACTGATAGAACAAAGCGAGTCTTGTGAGCGTATTATAAGTAAACTGTAAGTAATTTAATCATTTCATGCTTAATGCATAACAGCAGGCTACCAATGAATGTTACTCACATATTATACGTTATACATTACACTAACTTATCCCCAAAAGGCCTACTTACCATTTCATCTACATTGAATTCAAATTATTATCTGAAGTATTTGGTAATATTACTTTCAGAATCTTTCTTCTCAAGAATTAGTTAATCCGCCAATTAATCTTAATTTGATTGTTCTGTAATAATTTTATTAACTATAAAATAATTCTGCTTCGTCCACAAATGGTAACAAAAATGAAACTACTGATTCTATAAATCAATAGTGTAGATGTTAATGTACAGCAATTTAAGTTAGGTTAGGTACAGCAATTAATGTAGATGTGTAAGAGTCTTGTAGCATTTACTTTTACTTGACTGAAAATGACTGCTGTTTTTTTTTTACAAAACCTCAAGAAGGACTTTTGACTACCGGCTACCTACATATATACAAATACATACCATATTGACTGTACTTTTCTATTTGTTCTTTACTGTTCCGCTTAATATCAAACCGTAAATGTATAAACACATATTGTGCATAGATAAAAACCTTAAAAATATATTAGCAATCTTAATGAGTATTATATTATATCCTATTCATAATGTATTTACTGTTATAAAGTATGCAATGTCATGTAGCATGATAATATTTTCCGAACTGTAATTATAGTGGAAAAAGTGTAAAAATCTAATACAAAATCTTATTGTACTACGCATTGTTTGTATATTAAAAACTGTATGGTTGTCATATCCGAATCCTATGTGTATACTTCAATACAAGATCATTTCATATTATGCATTTGATAAAGATTTTTTACTTCCATAGGGAAGCAATTAGTTCTTTTTCTCATATTGACCGCATTTTTGAGAATTAAATATAATGCTATATCTATATAAGCATAAACCTGGCTTAAGTTTAGAAACGATGATATAGTAAGTGTGATAAAATCTACGAAATATGATTTATAATGCTAAATTATGTTAAACATGGTTCGCAGTAGTCATTTAAATGTTAAGGTTACTGAAAGGACAGGAGTTTCCTATAGCCACATGCATCATGGTACAAATTACGAACGATGACTGTATTTATTATGGCAAATTACTAATTAATCTATCAAATTAAATCCGAATTACAAATGCAGGCATTCATTTACGATCAGTAGCAACGTAACTGCACATAGTATAACACAATATAGCCACGTAATATACAGCACAAAATTACATGACAGTCACCTTCGCATTCAGTTAATTAAGGCAAAAACGCCGAGATAAGAGTACACTAATTGAACAAACTACAGGTATTCAAAGGAAGTGAAACGAAAGGAACAGTAAGAACGTATGAATTATGGGGCCTGCCTAAATGTATGTACATAGTTGAACAGTCAACTGCTATAGAGCACTCAACTAAACCTGTCTACTAGTCAAATGAAATCTTTCAGTCAGGAAATAAATTACAGGAGCATGCATAATCACATCTAATCCTTTCCTTTACCAATGTTACCCAAACAGATAAATACATACATAACGGATCTCTACATTGCAAATTTTAACGAGCTTTAGGCATCACAACAATACATAAAGTAATAAAAGACTCTCGTAATTCATACCATTTCCTATCTCTTATGCTCTACAATGAGGTACCTACCTATTCTAAATAACATTTGGCTCATTCAAAGTCAAATCCTTCTATTTCGGTGATAATTATTTCATAATTAATGATAAATTATGCGTACGCTTGCAGGAAGGTCTTTTCCTTTATGTTCAATCAAAATATAAATACCATTATCGTATTAATCAAAGCGCTACCGAAAATCTTTGGTCATCTATCTATAGGTTTCATACTGTAGTAATAAGCTGAGACATGAGAAATCAAGGCAAATGTAAACATAATTTATTACCTAGTTCTCAAGTATCAATATCTTTCCTGCACAAGAAAAAATTCTTCAGCAAAAAGAGAAAATAATTGACGAGCGATTTAAATATGTGTAAATCAAAGGCAGCGATTGTAGCGAAAGGATCATGTTTTCTATTCCGTCAAATAAGTTCGTCAATCACGAATTGGGATGAGAGCATTTAAGACAAAAACTCTATTTAACGATAACGCTATAAACACTATTTAATGATTCCAACTACACGATAGCAATCGTGTGAAGATTATTTATGGTGATTATAGCAGATTAATTACAATTGTACTTTTACTAATGTAAATATTTGTTTTTCTGTAACAACATAGAACACCCATTTAAATCTCTACGGGCAAAAGTAGGAAGAAATCTCATAAAAAATTTAATTACTCTTATTTTTTGGGCATACTAGCAAATATACTTGATAAAACAGTTCTGTTTACTTTAATTTTTTCATATTCGCATATTTGTTTGCCAATGGTACCAAATGGAGTATCTATATAAATGAGATTTTCTTTAATATCCATAAGCATAAATCAATTTACTGCATTATAAATGGAATATGTACAAATATACATTTTATGCACACTTTAGGCATTAGGCCAAGTATTTCTGCGACCTGCTAGTAAACGTTTGCTACTTGCGTATTCTAAGCTATATTCATTCATATATTTTTAACCTTAACATTAAATTCAACAATGCAAAACGGCATAATTTGATTTTTCTTGATTTGATCTCTCACTTCAATTCTTTCTGTTTCCCTTCTCGATCAACAGGATCAGTACTATGTAATGTATAAGCTGAAAGTTTATTGTAATCTGGTCATCATCAATTTACAATTACAGACACAATTACTCCCACATTAGTAAGTACCACCATAATCTATCTATTGAGCTGACAATGAGTGAGTGAGCATGCATGGCAAGCAAGTAAGCGTTTTCATTTGCAATAACAATTACTTATTAGAATTAGGTAGAGCTTGGCATTTTGCAGAAAGTTAAACTGAAACAATTACATAGAAATGTGCCTATGGATGAATGAATGAAGGTGTACAGCTATTCTTATTCTAAATACATTTTTATCACCTTTGCCACACATTACCTATACTTCACTATTATGTAGTGCCCATTGGAGCAATTAAACCCTACACAAGTCCAACCACAATCTACTGATAATGGAGTAGGCAGCACAAAAACAAGACAACCGATCCGATAGCAATCATCTATAAATAAGCCGTTCAATTCAGATTAGTACGATAACTCTCAGCAGAAAATTAAAACCTTGCACTTACCTACCTTTCTTCCATACGTACTTATAGAACATTTATTTATTATGCATACCTAAAGTAGAGATTGAGATACGTAGGTCGACACTAACTCAATAAAGAAATATACGACTAAGACATTACATACCAACACCGCATTCACAATACTTATAGTATTAGGCACCATAAAAGTTCACCACTCTGTACTGAGTACAGACTATTGAGTGATCTACATCTAAATACTTTAAATTCATACATTAATATCATTACGCCCCAATTATGTGATATTAATGATATATATAGGTGAATAGGTACACAAGTACTCAGGGCAATTAAAGCATGTTCATTGGGTTTATGTGTTCACATTTATTGATTATCGGCCAAAAACCTAACTACAATTACTTACTCATAATAACATTATATAACCACGAAGGTTAGCAACAAATAGGCATCTGTAAAACATGTCTAATAGAAATATTTTGTGAAAAAACCAAAACAATTTCTAAGGTTAGGTATACACCCTACTTAATTAGGTTACGTATATACTATAAAATAGTGATGGCGAGTAATGGGTATATCAAGGTGTCGACAATATTAATACGATACTAATTTGTCTGACAATTATTGATATTACACAACCCTGCACGACAAAATCTCATATTCTAATGAAGTTACCCCTTTTCAACTTAATAACCATTTCCTCCACTGTGGCAAAGGTTTATTAAACAATTATCCAAGCACCACAATTAAATCATCTTGATAAACTGCCGATATGACAGTCATAGTTATTCTTTAAACCTGCTTATTACATTATGCTGAGTTTGAATTTCATAATACTCTGTAACAAAATCATGTTATTCGATGAATTTAAGAAGTATAGCTTAGCTGTGAAATCAGGAGGAAATTATGATGCGGATACACACATACTATACAACTTAGCAGAGCTTCAGTTTGAGATTGATTTATTTTCATTAAAGACCATGAGAAAGATATGCAAGACACAAACGTTCATAATTCACGTCAAGGATAAAAATTAGACTACATTCAAGAATTTAATCATTTTGTTAACGTAGTAATAAATATCAAATAAACATATTTTATACCATTTTGCTTTATACAATTTTAATCACCAGCCAATTACTGGTGTCACAATTAATTCAAAATAAATTAGTGTTTGAATTCAAGAGATGTGCATGAAAAACTTTTTTATTCCATATTGGATTGCAAATGTAAACAACAAATGTTTGTATATTTAATTAATGCCATATGCATAAAGAGAATTGTGAAAAATAATTTCTTTCCGATTTTGATATACTGTCCCCTTACCACAGGACACACCCCCGGAGGTCGTAAAGCATACAAAACTTCTCTGAAACTACTGAACCGATTTGGATAAAACTTATGTTTAAATAGAATTGCACATAATTTGCCCCCAGCGAACTACGGTATAACGGGTAGCCTACCATAAGTAGGATTTCCCAAGTCGTCCTTTGAACTCCATCATTGAAATAAAATTTCGAAAAAAGTGTTTTTGCAGGTTTATTAGTTTGAAAACCGATCCTATTACCCTATTACAGCTATACAAACAGCCAATTTTATTGTTTCATGAATCTGACGTCTGAAGAGGGAAAAGGTCAAGTACTGAAATGTCACTCTTAAATACCCAGTGTGACACATCAATCATTATCAAAACACTTTGGAGATTACGATTATGAAATAATATTTGACAAAGCATGTTTTTGACATCCTACTGGTGTAGGATGTCAAAAATCAGCCTCATAATATCACATCTAAAGAAAATAACCTCTGACCTCCTACTTGTATATATTTTATTTGTTAATTAACAAAATTTTCTGTTTCATAAACTACTTCACATTGTAAAGATAATTTTATTTAGATGGACATTAATTATTGTGAAATTACAGGCATAAAATCGCCAAGATGTAAAAATATACAGAGAAGTTCAGAGAACATCTTTATTTCTGATTTAGGAGTCGTCCGAATGAGGAAGCCAAAAAACCTAAAAGTGAAATCTGAGATTAAACTTCACAATTTTTCAATTTCAGCTTAAAATACCACAGTATTAATAATCTACATATACTACACTATATTGTCATAATTTCATAAATGTAAAAAATACAGGTGCAAACTGCAACTAAGTAGATATCTGCGTATATACCAGATCGATTTATAAAATATTATGAAATATAAATTCAGGTACTAAATAAATAATGTTAAATAAATATAAAACCAACTAAATTACTTACCATATTGCTACATGATGTTGCCAGCATCATGTATTTTGGATTGAACTTCACACAGTGAACCGGTCCTGGGTGTATTGCATCAAGACTGCATACCTGAAAAACAAATTAATTAAAACTATAGTTTTAAGTGTTATCTAATGATCTAAGTGATATAGTATAACATTATTGGTTATGGATATATTATTATTGCAATATTGCATGTCATTTTCGGTACAAACGGGCCTTTTTCATAGTTTTTAATCAACAGTTAAAATTACTGATTATCAAAATATTATAAATAATGATGTTCATTCACAGAGTTGTCTACATTAAGTGTCATTTTACTTTGAAAAGGAACCTATATTAGTGTTCGAATTAATATTATGATTAAATAGCCTGTCCCCATGGCCATTTTGTAAAATTTCAGTGTTTCGAAATTAAAAGAATAGGGGATAAGTTGGGATTAAGACTACTTTGTGGGAGTTAACAATCTGTCTGTCTGTCCATTTTTCAGTAAGCAATGCTTACTAAGAATAGTATTATTTTGATTGAGATTGATCTTAATCAGATAAGCATCCAAACTATTTCAAATCTGGTGGTCAAAAGCACTGTTTAGTTTGAAAATCAGCAAAATCAGACGTCCTCCCTATGCCTTGTCTTTTGTCTAGGGAGGATTAGAAGATCAAAATAGATGTAGATTGTAAATATAACCCTGTATCGACCAGGTTTCCTTTCCCAGTGAGGTTCAACATTCAAACTGGATACCCCACAAACCTAATTTAGTTTATCACAAAACCTAACCATAGAATAGGGCGGCTGCATACTTTATTAATTTTAGCTTTAGTCCTTTGCCGGCAGACAGAAAGCAAAACAGGCTACTCTCGTACTGTCAACTGCCAGGGTCCACACAGTTTTTCTAAGTTACGTTGAACCTGGCTGCAGACAAAGAGTAAAACAGGAGCTCGTCACTTGAACGACTTGAAGTAACAGGAGCTGTCACTGTCATAGTAACATTTTTGAAAATCGTGAGCTAGAGCCTGATTTGATTGAAAGTACACTTTTAGATCATGTATCTAAAGGACTAGGGATGTTACATCTAAAGATGTTTGCGTTCTTATGACTTAACCTCCGCTACTTTTTTACATCCGTTTGAACAATATTTATAACATTCTGGTTTCTAATTTTACTGGGAAATATAGGGGAAACTCCCCCGGGGGAAACCCTGGCTATTTTCCATAGATACAAATTAATATACAATTTCGAACACTCATGTAGGTTCTTTTTCAAAGTAAAATCTCAAGTATAGTTGGTCTTTAAAATACGATTTCTATCTAAATCCTCTAAATAAAAGCCGTTACTGTTTCAAAATGCAAAACAGCGATTACATATTTCAACATTTTTCAAGCACACTGTACATGCTAGGTTTCAGCTAGTTAAATATAAAGGTTATTATGCACTCAAGTTTTTTCAATTGTTGCATGTTAAAATTTTTTACTTTGTGTCCTTCGTTAACATTCCATACATGAACTTGACCGTCAGAAGATCCAGCAAAAATGTATTGAGAATCAGGGGTGAATGATGCTTCTAACGGAAGATTTTGTATATTGAAATGTCCCTATAACACCACGAAAATAGACCATATTATCACATTATTATAGAATTTCAAAGTTGTTTAAAAATCGCTAATACTAGCAGTTACGTACGGATAAGCTCTTTACTGGTAGACCTTCAAAAGCATCAACAAGTCTAATTATAGAACCGTGTGTGTTAATCATAATAAGTTTCCCATTCGGGCTGAATTTCAGGGACGACCACTTAATGTCAAATGGAAACTTAAGATGCAGAAACGGGCCCTATTAAAGAAACACCAATAAGGGTTGATTGGTAAGTAATATATCAACAGAAAACTACACTAAAGTTAGAAATGAAATGGTAATAAAATACATACTTTTGAATACGATCTAGCATCGTATAACTTAATACTTTCGCTATTGATACCGACGGCAAAAATTATTCCTTCCGGGTCGAAAGATGTTAATGCTTCACCATTAAAATTCATTACAGCCTGACATCCACGAGTCCGAAGATCCCACAAACGCAGTGTTTCATCCAATGAAGTGGTCAAAAATGAGTCATCAGTAGGTGACATACTTAGATTATTTACTCTGTACAAATTACAAAATTGTAATAATTTCAGTAATTAGAACTACAATTCAGAGGCCACAAAACAAAATCTCAACTTCAGCTTAATTACCTTTTTGTGTGTCCAACAAAATATCGAATATACTTGTTATCATACAGAGATAGGTATCTGATTGTATCTTTACAAATATCAGAAACATTAAACATATTATTAGTTGCAAGTACATCCTAAACAATTGCTAATTAATAGAAATTTTAGTAGAATATTATAGAATAAAATATATCTCCCCTCAAATCTAGATATCTAGAATCTAAGCTTAGACCACTATAAATTTTCCATAAAATATACTTTGAAAAATATTACCATCGATTTTTGTTGAAGCATGTACTACAGCATTTGCCGCATGGGTAAAATGAATTAAGTCAACACCATACTTCTTGCTAAACAGCGAATTTTTCTGGCTGTAATAATATAAAAATGGTCAAAAGATTTACTCCAGTAATCGTCATTATAATAATATTATGTGTTTTTCTGCGTTTCAGGATAAAGTTGGACTGGACTGTTTTGTCTAGTACGTTTTAAAACTTACATTCCTTTTTCACAGTCATAGACAACAATTTTATCATCCAGAGAAGAAGATATAAGCATGTCTCCAGAAGTTGAAAAGTCCATGTAATTGATGTAATTACTCGCAATAGGACTCTCTTGAAATATTTTAGCAATCCTGAAATTCCGTACTAAATTATTCGACAAAACGGCACTTCCTTCGCTAAGATTCCCACCGGTGTTCATGATGTTCTTATCACAAAATCAAAATTTTATTTTACAAAAAATTTAAAAAGTTTTTTGCTCTCCTTAAGTTTAACCATACAACTCAAGATTGAAGATCTTCAATATATTTTTTTGATGCCTATATAAATACTATCTATCTACTATTATACCTCCGTGATGCCTTGCGTCTTGATACAATTGATTCTGTTGGTTGGGTTCTCTGCTTGTCTTCGACTCGACTTCGTCTTGGCTCTCCAGTATAAAATATAGAAACAGATAATAAAGTAAAATAAACCACAAACTTATAGTAAGTACGATAATAAAATACTTCATTAAATAAAATAAATAGGCTGAAGCAAAAATACGATAATTAATGAATGAACCAGACACGATTCTGCTTTCCATGGAACTGGAACTAGGGAGGATATGGACAGATTGAGAAGATTATACTAACCTACTTATTTTATGACTTAAGAAAGGTACTGGTAAAGGAAACTATTTAATAATAATATCAGAGGCAAGTAGTGTAGTGATCCTGTGAGTGATTATGCAAATGAACACATGCATGGCATGAACCATGTATGTGTAAAATGGTACATATGAAACCAGAATTGACGAAAATAAGAACATGAATTGACGAAAAACATAAACACAAAGAGAACACTTTAAAACATAAATTAAAAACTTACAAAATATAAATGAAAATTATAATTTTGTGGTAATTTTTTAAATTGTTGAAAAACACTCAAAGAACGGAAAGGAATCCCAAGCCCAACTTTGCTTTGTATGTAATCAGCTTAATGTTCCAAAGCTTAATGTGCCAAATGCAGCATTCTGCTCCATCTAAGAATAAAATGTGTCCATTGTTTTGTACACAATAAGAGAAGTGGGAGATTCGAGTGATGCTCTACTTTACGTTTTATGAATTGCAGAACTTTTTGATTTAATTGAAGAAATTACTTTTAAGAATAGTGAAAAAATATCGATAATAATCAAGTGAATACCTTATACCAAATAACTAAATCGTGGTAATGTCAGCGGTTTATCATGACACCTTGACTGACACAGTTTAAAGCCAATTAACCCTTTAATTTCCCCGTTCTAATCTGTCAATTTAGTGTTTACAAGTCGAAAACAAGAGCAGTTCGGTGTTGGAATGTTGGTAAGTCACAAGTCTAAAATCGTTTTGCATCGACTATGATATATTATTATACTAGATATGATGTAAAATTATTTTTATGTTATGCCTTCTTACTATACTGCACATTACAGAGTTGACAAAGTTGAAATCTAAATATGTAGGCTGTGCTGTAGATGTTACGACCACGACTGTGATGTCGGACATCAGATGTGAAGCGCTACCAATTACCAATTAATGAATTATTATTGTTATTTCTTATTTGATTTTCTGACTATTAAGACCATCATAAATTATGTGCTTGTGTGAAGCTTCTGCTCTTTTTTAATGGTAGTATGATTGTTCTGTTCATTTGACGGTAGGCATAAAAGTCAAGTTGAAAAATGTACATTTATCTCAATCATCAATATTATTATTATTATTAATTGTTGATTCTAGAATTTGGATTTGGATTAGTGGTTGGGGACTGAAACTATCTGCAAAGACGACGTTTGTGGGCTGACGTTTATGTAAGTGTAAGACAACTTTTAGGCCAATAAGTACTTCCTAAATTAAATACAATCACCTTTTATAATCAAACTATGTTTGTATATTACACTACAAACCATGAAGATATTGGCATTCTTTTAATTTCTTTTGTCTTTGGATTTAATTTTTAGAAGCTAACTGTCAGCATCAAATATTGGCTGGAACATTTATTAAATGTACTCAAAGGCCAGTCCGTCAGAAGTTGTCTACCTACCGTAAATGTAAATCTACGAGTGACAAGCAACGGTTTCACAGCTTCGCCAATCGTTGTTCCTGGGATATGAAAAGCTCGATCATATAAGGCAATTCCATGCTTCCAAATCCAAAACCAATAAATTATCGATACACAAAAAATATTGGACAGCTAGTCAAGCGAAGACTAATTTACTCATAATTGTTGTGGCTTGCTATCTCTTTGTGAATTTGTTCTGTGAACGAATTCAAATCATCCAAAGGAATTTCCCCTATTCAAGACTGAAGTCGCTTTGTTTTCTACAGTAAGCCACTTTTAGTTTTTGTTGTAATTACAACTTAAAATAAAAATGCTTATATAAGTAAGCGTCCAATATGTTAATATGTATACATGTACTAATATATAAGCTTTTATTTTTCGAAAGTGTCACAGTGTCAGTTTCCGAGAATTTGTGTTATGGGTTTGTGAGTAACTACTCTTTGCTATACATAAAAATATAAACTTTCGGCTACTTATACTTTCAGATTTGGAAACGGTGGAGGGTCAGAATGAGTGGCCAAACGGCTGACCAGAAAGCGGGTAGTAGTGACCCTGACGAACAGTCATCCGATGTGTTACCTACATCCAGTTGTGACGACAGTGCTTCTGCCGTTACTAATCAAAGTCAGAATCCAACCTCAGGATCAGCCCAAAGTCTTGCAGTAAGCAATTCGGCGTCTGAAGAACCAAATTTTCAACTTGATTGTCCAATTTGCTTACAACCAGCTGTACATCCAGTGGAACTTCCGTGTTCCCATATATTTTGCTTTTTATGTATCAAAGGAGTCGCAATGCAAGGCCCGAATGGTCGATGCGCTATATGCCGTTCAACAATACCACACTATGTTTTGACAAATCCACGGCTCAAAGATATCAGCCAACTCTATAAAGATCCAAAATCCTGTGGCTACCAGTGGTTTTACGAATCCCGGGGTGGAGGTATGTTTCTTCTTATGTCTATAACCATTTGCTTAATTGTCCTAGATTAATAATTTGAAGTAATCTATTAATTCCGACGTAAGATTAGCCATAGCTTCTTTCAGTGCTTTAATTAAAGCACTTTAAAGTAATGATTAATTTTGCACTGATGTTGATAAGTTTTTTGTAATAATTATTTGTCAAATTGTCATTTTTATTAATAGGGTGGTGGCAGTATGATGAACGGACAATGCAAGAATTAGAGCGAGCTTATGAATCCAGTCAGCCATCATGTCAACTTCTGATAGCCGGTCATCTTTACGAAATTGATTTTTCTCAAATGATTCAGTATCGCGCAAATAACCGAAATTTAATCAGACGGATCAAGCGAGATTTGCCAACGGCAGAGAAACGAGGCATAGCTGGTATAAGACTGAATGGTGGGTCTGGGGATGGTGGTGGTAGTAACCCTAATCCCCCTGGGAATGGCCGGCGTCGTCGTGGGGCGTCTTATCCCGGATCGGCGACTCCTAATCCTTCAAATTCAGCAGCGAACGGTATTCCAGCTTCAACTACTACAGCCAGTAGTGGGAGTCACATTAGCTTCAATGCTTTAGGAAGGGGTAATTTTAAACATATTTCAAATAATGATTTTATTAAACTTTTAAACATATTTCAAATCAAAAATAACTTTAAAAATAGCTTAAAAATGCTTCTGACATTGAAATGCGGATTAACAGTTAACTTTTTTTCTTTGAGATGAAGTACATTAGATTTGCTATCTACAAAGGATTTTATCTTGACCATGATCATTGTATTAGGCGATATTAATTCATGAAAATTGTAGTCACTAGTTGAAGGAAACTTAAAAGTAATTGGTAGTTTATGTAATTAATTATTATTAGTCTTACAACTTAGGTATTACCTATAGTACCATTCTGTGTTCATAACCTATAATTTTTATGTTTTACTAATTTATTAGTCAACATAATTCATAATACACTTCAAATTCAGAGAACAGTTCCCTTTAACCTTTTTCGTTTATTTTTCCCAAAGTTACTTTCAAAGTATTGAAAGAGTAAGAGTATAATCAATTTATTTAACATGGGGTCCAGCTAATAGACCCACTATTTGTAATTGTGCTAATAAAAGTAATTTACCATTTCGAGGTCCAGTCCATTTTGACGCTGATCCCAGTGATAGTGAAGACCAGGGCGAAGAAGACAGTGAGGATTCTGACTTGTTAGATGATGAAGTAGAAGATGATATGGAATTGGGAGAAGAAGAAGAAGCTCTAATTGGAGAAAATAGTGATGATGACGAAGAGACTGAAGATGATGAAGATGAGACAAGAGACGGGGCTCGAGCACCGACAAGAAGATCCGATCGATCAACTTCCAGCAGTAACCAAACGCCTCCTCCTCCTACTCCAACTATTAATGGGAATGGTGGAAGCACTACTCATAGCAATATCCACTCATCTAATAATGGAAGAACAAGAGCAGGGCGAAATAGCAGAGGTCGTACTGGGAGTAGTAGCAGTGGACGGAATCCCTCGGATTGTACTTCACCCTTGAGCGACCCTGTGTCTCCAATGACTCCTATAACAGCTAGAAGTATACAAATTAGTCCGATTTCTGGAACTGTTCCATCGATAAATAATAATCAAGGTAGCTTGAACACCACTACAACGGGTTTAACCTGTATTTTAATTGGTCCAGGAGTCCGTATTACCGTTGATCGTGAAAATGCTAATGGAGACGAAATTTTGTAATTTTTATCGTAACTGAAATGATTTTTCATTGTACCTATAATTTAATTGATTTGATATCAATGTGTAATATTATCCTATATAAACTACTTTACCATTGTATATAGAATTTAAAAGTATACATCATCATTGTCCGTTTCTAAGTAAGTATTGTCAGAAAGAAGAAAGAACCAACGTTATGTGTAGGTACTGATTAAAAATACGCTATCGTGTCTGTCATAACACAACCATGCTATAAATGTATTTCCTTAAACCATACCTTACAGTGCTCAGTCAATTTACTCCATGATGATGTGTAGTCTTATAGAATATAATAGATAATGGAATCAAACCAATCATTGCTTCTGAAATTGTTAAATTATTCTTTCTAATATGTCCAAGGTTCTGTATAATTGTGGTTATCATTTTGTAGAAATACAAATATGACTTAATGAAATATACCTATTTTGTACATGAGTAGCTTTAATATTGGTAATTATTATAATTAATACTTGAACTAGAATGTTTGTACGTTACATAAGGAGTTTTCGAAAACCTTGAGCTCGATCTAGGTTGAATAATTTCACAATTCGGTAATATATTAATAATATCATTAATGAGAAAGCCGATAAAGTTAGAGTTGATAGAAATTAAATTGCGTTTAGTTTAGTTAATAATTCGTACTGTACAATTTTTTAACGCAAACTACGTAACGACTGTAACTTAGCTAGGATGAAAAATTATGCCTTTTGAATTTTACAATGTCGGATGCAACATGTATTATTGTATATTGAACATTTCGGAAAATATCACTTCTGCCCTTTAGTGGAGTATTATACTACCTACATGATGATTTTTACTATTAAATAAAATACTCTTAATTAATTGTACAAACCAGTATCCCAGCCAAATCGTTTAAATAAAGTTGATTTGGCAAATTGGGTTCCGTTTCCGTTCATGAGAAATTAAGAAATATGCAACTTAAGAAATGTAACTTGTACCACCGCTAATTTTTATTACTCCATAAAGTTTTGAGTGTTATACCTTGCTAGAGTAATTAACTTTTGTGTACGTGTCAGTGGGTATTCCATGTAAATTATTGAAATAGGAATGATAAGGTTGAATGTTGTCCTATTTAATGTTAATTGATTCTAAGAAAGATAACAATGTCGAGAACTTTCACTTTTCTAATAGCTTTCTCTTTTCCTATGCTAAACCCATGCTGAACTTTCAACTACCTTTCACTTGTGCTTTCACCAGGATTTTACCAATGTAAACTCAATTTTGATATGCTGTGAATAGTATGAAAGTTAGCTTTGCCATGTAGAGTTTGCGTAAGGAAAGAGAAAGTACTAACTTTCGTGAAACAAACCCCTTCAATTTTATGTATTTTGCTCTTTTTACAATACACCGATAGATTTGAATAGTCAAACGCCATTAGCTGTAATAAGGAGTACGAAATGGGGTACGTTTAGGGCTATATGACAGCAAATTATATGTTACCACCACCGCACTGTTAAGATTATAGGTTATTCGTAATTTGCTTGAAACAACTGTGTCGATCTTATTTTCTGTAACAAAGATTTTTTTAAATAGTCCAGAATACTAATAATGTCAGCTATTTACCTTTTATAAATGTTAGTTGTCGTATTTGAATGACTATTTATAATACATAAACGATTGAGCCTGAAATTGACTTGAGAGATTTGATATTGCTTTAATAGACAACTAGTACTATATGTACATTGGCCCAGTGTATTGCTTAAGAGTGAAAATTTCTGTGACATCTCTATTTGCATGTACAGTTTTCCCAAATCATGTAAAATTTAACTTATAATTTATAATATTTCTAATTTGTATGCTTTATTACTACTATTGAGTCCAGGAATGCACATTTGATGTAATCTATTTCGAAGCATGACTTTCGTGGTACTGTATAACTATTAAATGTTTGAACGTACCACGCATATAGAGAAGTGAAACCCGTTATTAATTTTACTTTATGTTCAGTTGAACTGTGAACTACATTAATACTTAAGGTTCCGGTCGAAGTGTGTACGTGTTCATGTTCAAGCTTTCAAACTACCTATACATTTAATTGTTAAGTATTAGGTATTAGTAATAAACAACAATCTCCTAAAACATGAAATGCCATTCCATTTTTGTTTATCAATAAATGTCATTCATTTTGTATCCGAACACAGGGAGAGTTAATACTACAAGAATTTCTTTCCTTTTGTAACATTTTTCAGAAAACCACCGAAACGCAATAGATGTAAGTGTTAGTGTTACAATTCACAAACAATCATCATGTACCAGAAAGTAGGCATATACACTCACAATGACCATAAATATGACAAATGTTTTATTTTATTGACATGTTCTTTGTGTTATGATTTACATACAGACTTCAAAAGTTCAAAAGCCTGATTAACATAGGTATTATATTATTTATAGCAATTATAACATTGAGCTCTATTCTGTGTATATTATAATATTGTTGAAATTCATGAATAATGTTTTGAAATTATCTGATTGATGCATGTTACTTAAAATTATGATGGCGTTATAGAATAAGTATGAATACATACTCCTTTCAAAGATACAAATAAGTTATATACAAAATGCAAAACAGTATACACAGAATAGGAATATGCTAAATTGATAATTATGACATTATGAGTAAGCTAGTCAGCCAAATCAGCTAAATTATTAAATAACTCTTTAAAATGCAAAGTAACTTGTACGCTTCTTGTACCTACGTCTCGGATTTATAAGGAATTAATTCTTAGCAGACAGTTTTCTGAGCATTTGTGACGAAAGGGTTTAGCTGTGCCGCATATACATACTAAAGAGTATATATTCATTTTTATATCCTTCCTTGACTTCCTTGGTTTTGCAGCAAATAAACAGGATTTCTGAAATTGCGTGTTCATGGAACTCAGGAGGACCGATGCCATAGCTAGGTAGAAAGGCAAGGAATTATCCAAGTATGGATTATCTATACCCGCAGAATTACCTATAATTAAATAAGTATTCCAAGTTTGTCTAAAATCTGAGTATAGTGACAACATGGTGACAACGGAGCTAGGCCCTTCGTTTGCTACATAACTACAACTGGAAAGGTCGTAATGATAAACTACAACGATCAGCTTAAAATAGTGTGAACCCAGACTGATAAGTTTTAATATAGCAGAGTTATAAGCAGCAGACAGACTACAATACATTAAAGAGTTAAAGATAAATGCAATTGACACACCCATTATGTATCATTCATATATGTAGTAGTTAAATGGTATCATGTATTCTCAAACCCAAAATAAGTTAAAACTGGAACTTGGAATCCTAAAATCCTAATCCTTATTCTTAGAAAAGGGTCCCACAGAGAAGACTCTTTATCTATTCCTTCCATGTTATCTCCTCTTCTCTCTACGAATACTTGTGCAAGGCATGATCATTTGCAGAAGAGGGTATAGCCGAGGCTAGCGTAATAGGAAGGCTCACTCATATGTCTCAAATGGAAGCGGACAAAATATAGTTACCGCCTTTACCGTGAGCGCTTATAGACTCCCCTTTCAAATGTGAAATAGTATTACTTTTATTAGCATTTCAGAGACAAAAAAAATTAATTTTGCTGATATTTTCAGTTTTATGTAATAAAAATACAATTACATCAAGTTAGAGACCTAATAATATGGGTAGACAATGTGCTGTGCCTTTTTGTACATCAAGAATAGGACCAAATACCAATGAAAAAACCAGTTTTCACGAGTTTCCGTCAGATCTGAATATTCGAGGACTGTGGATTAAAAATATTTCTAGAGGAGAAATTGGAAATAAATCAAAACTTTGGTCTCCTTCAGAGGATAGGTAAACAAATAATTGGTTGTTATTTATGATTTTTAAAATGTCACAAAATATAACATCGAATTAGTGATGTATATATATATTACCTAATTATCTAACTTATTATTATCTTTCATGCAAGGTCATGCGTTTGCAGCAAGCATTTTAACGAACAGGATTATAAGGAAGGTCTAAAAATACGAAAGCTAAAAACCGGTGCTGTTCCTACAATATTTCCACAGTACCCCCAATATAAAAGACCAGGGTCGCTTAAAAAAAGACCAAGCCCTAAAAAAAGAAAAATCTCAGAAACAGATCAACTTTATTTAGCTCCAGAACCACTAAATTGGGAAAACGATGTTTTACAGCTCACACCATCAAATTCAGAAGCTCAACAAAAATGTGAAAACGATGCTGTCGAAAAATGTGAAAATCCCGACAATGTCAAGTTATTTTTATTGGCCAAGAAGAGAGAAGAAAGGCTACGAAATAAATGGAGAATTAGGCAGAAAGAATACTGTGGTCGATTGAGGAAGTTAAATGCAAAATTAGCAGCCAAAGACAAAGAGTTAGAAATACTCAGAAAACATATGAAGAACTGCCAAGATTTTAGAATTAAGGAGATAGAAAAGACAGCAGAAGAGGATTGTACACAATCAAAAATGTTATCCGAGCAAATAAATTCCTACGGAAGAAAAAAGTTTCATTGGTCCGAGTTTTGTCTTCGAATGTGCGTTTTATGGCATTCCAAATCACCGAAAGGGTACCGGATGGCAAGGCGTTTAAATTTATTTCATTTACCATCAGTCAGTACATTAAGGCGTTACATTGGACCTTCAAAACTAAATCAGGGATTTACTCCATTAATTGAAGAACGACTTAGAGCAGAAAGAAGTAAGCTAAATGACACGGAATTATATGCTTCCCTAATATTTGATGAGATGTCGATAAAACCGTGTTTAAAGTACGTCAAACAGGCTTCAAAAGTTGTTGGTGGTGCCATTATAGGAAAGAAATGCAGCGAAAATACAGAAAACCTAGCAAATAAACTGCTTTGTTTCTTATTGAAAGGACTTTCAACGGACTACAAAATTCCAGTTTCATATTATCTTTGCAAGCAAGTTCAAGGGGACGATTTAGTTGAATTGTTGCGAGTTATTATCCAAAAAGTGGAAGACATCGGATATAAAATACTTAGAATTGTTTCGGATGATGCCACTACTAATGTAAAAGCTATGAAATTGCTTTGTGGCGGAGTATTGAAAAGTGAAATTCAAAACCCATTTTGCCCAGATAGGCCATTATTTCTTTCTTTTGACCCCTGCCACATTCTCAAAAATCTTCGAACTCAACTGCTTGACGAAAAACGTACAATGGTATTCAGAAAAAGCGTTAAAACTGGAAAGAAGGTGAAAGTTGAGGAGGAAAGAATTTCCGGGAATCCTATCCGGAAACTTTACAATCTTCAAAAGGATCAAACTGTAAAGCCTGTAAGATTCTTGTCTCGGAAAGTGGTTTACCCCACCAATTTTGAAAAAATGCACGTAGGACGGGCATTAAGAATATTTTCTCCCGAAATTATAGCTACCTTGAAGCTGTTTAGCGAACAAAGGAAGGAAGGATTTATTAATATTCAGGGTACCATTCTCTTTATGGAAAATGTCAAGAAATGGTTTGAAGTTAGAATTTTTAAACTGAATTAAAAATATAATACCTGTGAGTTTCAATTTTTAAATTTCTGAATAAATTTTGTTGACATTTTTAGGTCCATAATGTTGCAGATGGACGAGCAGATATTAAAAGTAGAAACCCAAACAAATCACCATTTTGGAGATTAGAAGACGATAGATTGAAATGGCTGGAAGGAGAATTTTTGGACTATTTATCATTGTGGAAGGAGGGTAGCAAAAACAAAAAGGAATTCATAACAGCAGAGACTTACGAAGCCTTGAAAACTACATCAGTAGCGACAACAAAATGTGTCAAGTAATGAACTAAAATTATTTAAATTGTAATACGTTTCTCTTCTGTACTATTTTTTGGATATTTAATCTCACAGGTATTTATTGCAACACGGGTTTTTATTTGTTCTGACAAGAAAGCTTTCCTCCGATGACATTGAAAGTCTTTTTCAGGACTAAGAAGTTGGCAAGGATCAAATGATCAAACAAATGCAGTTGGAGTCCTATATGGAATTGAAAGAATTCTTAAGCTTGGCTTGATATCTCCATCTGAAAACAGTAATGTAGATGCTGACGGAACGAATACTCTATTTTCTGATTTCGCAAAAAGTAAACCGGAGGCTACTGAAAAAGATCTACAGATTACTCCTATGGTGATTCAATGGGCTGAAAGAATTCGTGTTGCAAAAGGTTCGGTGATTGCTTATAATGCCTGAGATATTTATATTTCTGAAGCTAAAATTAATGGTTACTATTTATATGCACAGATTTGGTCTCAATAGACTATCAAAGCGCAGGGATAACTATGATTGCTGGATTTTGCGCAAGAATTGTTAAAGAAAAAGTACCTTGCTCTACATCAGCGCAAAACATTTTGGTAGAAGATAAATCTTTAGAATGCAATCGCTTTATAGCGCTTCAAGACAGAGGTGGCTTGTGCTACCCCTCGCCTCGTTTCAGTGGTATTATAAAATGCATCGTTGATACGCTTTCAGCGTTTGGACCTCAAGTACTAACCGTAGATAATGTGGATAAAAAACTCATTCGTTTTTTAGAAAATTATGTACTGGCAAGTCAAATCATATGTGGATGCTGTGACGCTTCTCATTCATTACAAATAATAAATGTTATTCTTAGATATGTAGTTAAGATATATCTTGTAAACTACACAACAAATGTGACGGATAAAATTGATAAAGTGAAGTTTCATAACAAGTCTTTGTCCAAAAAAGTTAAAAAACTGTAATAAAGCTATGTAAAGGGTTATGAAAAGTAAGTAATTTTTGGGAGTCTATGTGCGCCCTCTAACAGTAACTCGCAAGGAACTTTTGCCGTCAAAATTTACATGTGTAAGATACAGAATGAGTGAGCCTTCCTATTACGCTAGCCTCGGTATAGCTGAATAGCTGTAGCTGTTGTGTGTATGTACTGTCGAGGCTAGCGTAATAGGAAGGCTCACTCATTCTGTATCTTACACATGTAAATTTTGACGGCAAAAGTTCCTTGCGAGTTACTGTTAGAGGGCGCACATAGACTCCCAAAAATTACTTACTTTTCATAACCCTTTACATAGCTTTATTACAGTTTTTTAACTTTTTTGGACAAAGACTTGTTATGAAACTTCACTTTATCAATTTTATCCGTCACATTTGTTGTGTAGTTTACAAGATATATCTTAACTACATATCTAAGAATAACATTTATTATTTGTAATGAATGAGAAGCGTCACAGCATCCACATATGATTTGACTTGCCAGTACATAATTTTCTAAAAAACGAATGAGTTTTTTATCCACATTATCTACGGTTAGTACTTGAGGTCCAAACGCTGAAAGCGTATCAACGATGCATTTTATAATACCACTGAAACGAGGCGAGGGGCAGCACAAGCCACCTCTGTCTTGAAGCGCTATAAAGCGATTGCATTCTAAAGATTTATCTTCTACCAAAATGTTTTGCGCTGATGTAGAGCAAGGTACTTTTTCTTTAACAATTCTTGCGCAAAATCCAGCAATCATAGTTATCCCTGCGCTTTGATAGTCTATTGAGACCAAATCTGTGCATATAAATAGTAACCATTAATTTTAGCTTCAGAAATATAAATATCTCAGGCATTATAAGCAATCACCGAACCTTTTGCAACACGAATTCTTTCAGCCCATTGAATCACCATAGGAGTAATCTGTAGATCTTTTTCAGTAGCCTCCGGTTTACTTTTTGCGAAATCAGAAAATAGAGTATTCGTTCCGTCAGCATCTACATTACTGTTTTCAGATGGAGATATCAAGCCAAGCTTAAGAATTCTTTCAATTCCATATAGGACTCCAACTGCATTTGTTTGATCATTTGATCCTTGCCAACTTCTTAGTCCTGAAAAAGACTTTCAATGTCATCGGAGGAAAGCTTTCTTGTCAGAACAAATAAAAACCCGTGTTGCAATAAATACCTGTGAGATTAAATATCCAAAAAATAGTACAGAAGAGAAACGTATTACAATTTAAATAATTTTAGTTCATTACTTGACACATTTTGTTGTCGCTACTGATGTAGTTTTCAAGGCTTCGTAAGTCTCTGCTGTTATGAATTCCTTTTTGTTTTTGCTACCCTCCTTCCACAATGATAAATAGTCCAAAAATTCTCCTTCCAGCCATTTCAATCTATCGTCTTCTAATCTCCAAAATGGTGATTTGTTTGGGTTTCTACTTTTAATATCTGCTCGTCCATCTGCAACATTATGGACCTAAAAATGTCAACAAAATTTATTCAGAAATTTAAAAATTGAAACTCACAGGTATTATATTTTTAATTCAGTTTAAAAATTCTAACTTCAAACCATTTCTTGACATTTTCCATAAAGAGAATGGTACCCTGAATATTAATAAATCCTTCCTTCCTTTGTTCGCTAAACAGCTTCAAGGTAGCTATAATTTCGGGAGAAAATATTCTTAATGCCCGTCCTACGTGCATTTTTTCAAAATTGGTGGGGTAAACCACTTTCCGAGACAAGAATCTTACAGGCTTTACAGTTTGATCCTTTTGAAGATTGTAAAGTTTCCGGATAGGATTCCCGGAAATTCTTTCCTCCTCAACTTTCACCTTCTTTCCAGTTTTAACGCTTTTTCTGAATACCATTGTACGTTTTTCGTCAAGCAGTTGAGTTCGAAGATTTTTGAGAATGTGGCAGGGGTCAAAAGAAAGAAATAATGGCCTATCTGGGCAAAATGGGTTTTGAATTTCACTTTTCAATACTCCGCCACAAAGCAATTTCATAGCTTTTACATTAGTAGTGGCATCATCCGAAACAATTCTAAGTATTTTATATCCGATGTCTTCCACTTTTTGGATAATAACTCGCAACAATTCAACTAAATCGTCCCCTTGAACTTGCTTGCAAAGATAATATGAAACTGGAATTTTGTAGTCCGTTGAAAGTCCTTTCAATAAGAAACAAAGCAGTTTATTTGCTAGGTTTTCTGTATTTTCGCTGCATTTCTTTCCTATAATGGCACCACCAACAACTTTTGAAGCCTGTTTGACGTACTTTAAACACGGTTTTATCGACATCTCATCAAATATTAGGAAGCATATAATTCCGTGTCATTTAGCTTACTTCTTTCTGCTCTAAGTCGTTCTTCAATTAATGGAGTAAATCCCTGATTTAGTTTTGAAGGTCCAATGTAACGCCTTAATGTACTGACTGATGGTAAATGAAATAAATTTAAACGCCTTGCCATCCGGTACCCTTTCGGTGATTTGGAATGCCATAAAACGCACATTCGAAGACAAAACTCGGACCAATGAAACTTTTTTCTTCCGTAGGAATTTATTTGCTCGGATAACATTTTTGATTGTGTACAATCCTCTTCTGCTGTCTTTTCTATCTCCTTAATTCTAAAATCTTGGCAGTTCTTCATATGTTTTCTGAGTATTTCTAACTCTTTGTCTTTGGCTGCTAATTTTGCATTTAACTTCCTCAATCGACCACAGTATTCTTTCTGCCTAATTCTCCATTTATTTCGTAGCCTTTCTTCTCTCTTCTTGGCCAATAAAAATAACTTGACATTGTCGGGATTTTCACATTTTTCGACAGCATCGTTTTCACATTTTTGTTGAGCTTCTGAATTTGATGGTGTGAGCTGTAAAACATCGTTTTCCCAATTTAGTGGTTCTGGAGCTAAATAAAGTTGATCTGTTTCTGAGATTTTTCTTTTTTTAGGGCTTGGTCTTTTTTTAAGCGACCCTGGTCTTTTATATTGGGGGTACTGTGGAAATATTGTAGGAACAGCACCGGTTTTTAGCTTTCGTATTTTTAGACCTTCCTTATAATCCTGTTCGTTAAAATGCTTGCTGCAAACGCATGACCTTGCATGAAAGATAATAATAAGTTAGATAATTAGGTAATATATATATACATCACTAATTCGATGTTATATTTTGTGACATTTTAAAAATCATAAATAACAACCAATTATTTGTTTACCTATCCTCTGAAGGAGACCAAAGTTTTGATTTATTTCCAATTTCTCCTCTAGAAATATTTTTAATCCACAGTCCTCGAATATTCAGATCTGACGGAAACTCGTGAAAACTGGTTTTTTCATTGGTATTTGGTCCTATTCTTGATGTACAAAAAGGCACAGCACATTGTCTACCCATATTATTAGGTCTCTAACTTGATGTAATTGTATTTTTATTACATAAAACTGAAAATATCAGCAAAATTAATTTTTTTTGTCTCTGAAATGCTAATAAAAGTAATACTATTTCACATTTGAAAGGGGAGTCTATAAGCGCTCACGGTAAAGGCGGTAACTATATTTTGTCCGCTTCCATTTGAGACATATGAGTGAGCCTTCCTATTACGCTAGCCTCGGTACTGTACTATGTACTATGTATAGGCACTAAGCAGTAAGTTAGTTGTCTCAGTTTAGTTGGCTGCTGCCTTGCGTGCGTGTGTATGTGTGTGTGGCTGTGCTATGCATACTACAAGATACATACAAGCTATCTCTTCTGGCTGGCACTGTTGCTTCTGAGACTGACTATCTGTAGTTCTGACAGAGTGGTCGTCACAAAGTAACTTTTGTACTTGTAGTGTTGGTATTGGCTGAGGAGGAGAGAAGTTCCTGACTATAATCGGGGAGGTGGACGCGGTTTGGTGTAAACTCATTAGAGATCTCACTCTGTCGCGGACGTGGACACAGACAGCAGCATTCTTTCTGAAATATGGCAGACGTAGAGAAAGTCAGTGAGGTCTTGGGTCAACAAAATGCCACCAATGGGACAGGGAAGCCCGTGGCTACCACAGAGGGGATGGCTATTGCCTATGGAAGTCTAGTCATCATGGCACTATTGCCTATTTTCTTTGGAGCATTCCGATCTGTCAAACACCATAAACAGCAAAAGGTATGCCATTTCTTCCATACTGCTACAAAATACAATAAAATGGACTGGGGTTTGGGAAAGATTACGTAACATCCGAATTCCAATTTATACTTTGACCACTTTGGTTTGGGCGTGTAACCCAAGTAAACTTACATATATGACGTAAACCATATGTTAAAAGATTTAGATTATAATAGTAATAATTAATTATGAACATTAATTTAAAAAATCGAAGAACCCCGATGCCCCACTGGTTCATCAGTTAATCCATGCTGGTTTCAGTGACTAATCAAAAACTAGGGGAAAATGAACCCGGTTTCATATGAGCAATAGACATTAGTTCTTGATGAATTAACTGTTGAATTCATCTTCACCATATATTCAGTAATTTAATTAAATTTAACAGTTGAAGGAGAAATATTTTCTAGCACGATGCAGTGCAGAAGAGAGAGTGTGTAGAACAAGAACATATTATTGAACTTTTATTGGAATTGTGGTTTAGGAATCGGGAGAAAAGCCGGACACGATGTCGCATAAAGATGCAGCAATGTTTCCCATTATTGCAAGTTGTGCTCTTTTTGGATTATACATTTTCTTCCAGGTATGTTGTTATTTTTCATAAGTTAAATTCGAATTTCTACAAAAGTAATTTTATGTGTATAATAATATGAATAATTGAGAATGATTTGTGTCAAATTTTATTTCCAGGTATTCTCCAAAGAGTATATCAATCTTCTCCTTACCGTTTATTTCTTCTTTCTTGGAATATTGGCACTATCTCATTTGCTGAGGTGAGTTAAATGTTTGATAAGTGCTTAGGTCACACTTATTCTTAGACTAATTGCTTTTTAACGAGATTTTAATATATTCAGAAATAAAAAAATATTTAACATTTGTTTCAGCTGAATTAATCAAGTTTATATTTTACTCTAGCCCTGTGATAACCAAACTGGTCCCTGCAGGCATTCCAAATATTCAGTATCACATTTTGTTTACCCAAAAAGATGCCAATGGTGAAAATCGGAGTGCTTTATTGGACTACCAATTTAGTTCTCACGACATTGTATGCGTTTCAATCTGTACCTTGATAGGAATTTGGTACATCATGAAAAAGGTAATTACATTTACGATTACAGAATTAAACTGATTGTTATCTGGCTTGTAAACAACTATGATGAGTGTACTTGTGTGATGCGAAATGATCGTAGTACTTACCACACCTAACCTCTAAGAAGTTCTGATTGTTGTTTGTAATTAAATAATTAATATTAAGCAACCATAGCTTATAAAATTGTGTTTAATATTTGTACTAAACTATATTTTTTGTGAACAGCACTGGTTGGCAAACAATTTATTTGGAATGGCTTTCGCAATCAATGGAGTGGAATTACTTCATCTTAACAATGTTGTAACTGGATGCATCCTTCTGGGGGGTTTGTTTTTCTACGATATCTTCTGGGTCTTTGGAACAAATGTAATGGTGACCGTGGCCAAATCCTTCGAGGCTCCAATCAAATGTTAGTACCACATTTTTAATATTTAGTGCTGCATGCTATTGTTGTATTTTTGCACGCTTACTGTTTACAATACGTCGATATAACATATATCGACGATTTACGGCGGTGCATGTTATATGAATATTAATCATTTTATGTGATGAGTGTGATATTGAGATCAAAACATGATCAAATGTTTAACCTAACCTCTAAGAAGTTCTGATAATGATTTCTATTTAAATTGGAATCGTATGTGCTGTATAATTCTTATTAAATTTTGATGAGTTTTTTTTGTATTTTAATGTTTTTAGTGGTATTCCCGCAAGATTTGTTAGAAAAGGGTCTTGGAGCTGACAACTTTGCAATGCTCGGACTAGGGGACATTGTATTACCTGGAATATTCATTGCTCTGCTGTTGAGATTTGATGTGCAGTAAGTTTATATTTATTCCTTTTCCTATTTTTTATGATGTAGTTTTTGCTGACTAAATAACTTTTGCTTTTAATTTTTAGCCTTAGCCGAAACTCGCGGACCTACTTCAACGTTTCATTTGCGGCATACATTGCAGGTCTTTTCACTACTATATTTGTTATGCACGTATACCGCCATGCACAACCTGCTCTGTTGTATTTGGTTCCGGCGTGTATAGGAGCACCATTGTTACTAGCTCTGGTCAAAGGAGACCTCAGAGCCATGTTCCAGTAAGTTTGCATATGAATAACTTTGAATAGTATAATTTGTAGTTAAGGTTTTATTTCTTATGGCTCTAATGTGGCATTGTAAACAGTAATATTAAAAAAAATTTTTGAATAGGTATGAAGATCATCCTTCTTCCGAAAGTAAAGATAAAGAAGTTGCGACTGACGATACAAAGAAAGAGAAGTGAAATTAACATTGACTTTACTTACATTGTAGTAGTGTAATTATGATTGTGCTTTGTCTGTCTATATGAATGTTCGTATTGTAATGGTTTATATTATTATAACAAGGTGAAGGATTCTTCCAAAATGCAGATTAAATATCAAACTATTATATAGATATATTTATTGACGCGCGTTGTACCGTGCTGAGTTATATTACACTTTTCTTTGTGGCAATATTAAATTATTTATATCACTTAACTTTTATAATAAGTATGAGTTCAACTACCTCAAGTAGTGTAAATGTAATACTATTTGTTGTTCTCATTTTTATCATCTGCTAGTCGGATGGGCCAAGCGTACTGCAAAGCTAATAGTGCAGTGTGTCAAGCTTTCAGCTCTAAATTTCTTTACGCATGCAAATTTACGAACTTTGTATCTGCATAATTATTATTGTTCTTATCTCATAAAACTGAGTTAATTAAACTTATTTTACAATTTCGTACTTATTTACATGCGCGTGTATTATTAATGCATAATAGAATTATCTACCTAATGTGAATTTATAATATTTGAAATGTAAAAACTCATTTCTCTAAAACTCCTGTAGATGTAAAAATTTCTCAGCAACATAATAATATATTATATTGTTTAAGTGATTCGTATGAACGCATACTATGTCATGAATGCAATTATTAAAAGTATTTTTTTTGTCTTTTTTGATTATATGTACCAGACTTTATAATTTGTACCTACAACCAATGTCTAATGGACAACGTATAAATAAATAAGTATAATGCATATAAAATAAATATTCCCTAAAAGTGGTTGAGCACATGATTTTTATACGCATAGCTGTTCCTAACTAATGGTGCGGTGGTCGCTAATTATAGGAAATACCTTAAAAATAAATTAAATGAATGCCACATTACTTGCTTTTTGCTTGCCATTTGAATCACAACACAATGCATAACACTCTTAAATAGAAGCAGAGATGGTACTACGATATTATTCGGAGAGGCATAAAACACTTTTCCATTTTTACCTCCTATCTGTAATTTGTATAATACGGTAACTATATCTATATTTTAATGATGTTGACCAAAAGATTTTTCTAACTTGCCTTACTAAGCACATTGACTGACTAACTGTTCATAATTTTAATTGTAAATAAATCATTAAATAGTTATGATTGCGTTGGGCACTTATGCTGTGTGAATCTATAGTATGATCGTTTCAGTAAAGACAAAATTGATGACAAACAAAACTTGAATGATGAAAACCATGCCCATTTCACTATCTATAAAAATAAACCCAGAAACACAGTAAAGATTTATTTTATCGCGTCCTTTTTTATTTTCGTTTTCAAAAGTTAAAGTTTTCCATTCGCAAATTTTTCGTGGTTTTCAGTTTAAAAGGTTTATTTTTAGTGGTTTAAAAAAACTGTTATAAAACAACAAAACAACAACGCTTTATAGTAAAGCAATAACAGAAATATAGAACATAACAATATTACATGGGAAATGCTGATGTCCTTTTTAAGTGCATGGAAAATGGAAGTATATAATTAATATGTACTGTAGAAACTGAAATACAGTATAACTTTTTCATCAATGTATATGATTACATACCTTTAAAATAGGACTCACTGCTTATCAAAACTGTGGAAATTAACGTGTACAGCAATGCTGATGTAGTCGTGTAATAAGAACTATGTCGGTAGTGGAGCATTTGGCAGGAAACGTCTGGGGATGGATAAGCAGCCATAATTTACCAGTAGTTGTAGTATCTGAGACAAAAGAGTAATCAAAACTTTGTATTCTAAGAAAATCTCATTTAGTTTTGATACCATAGTCAAAATGCGACTGCAGCCATAAACCCTGTAAATATAATATAACTACTAAATATTCTGTAGAATTACCTTGTGGTTAATATTACCTACCTGGGGTAATAGTTGTACGGATATCCGTTGTAATAGCTGTTGTATGGATTGTAATAGTATGGACTGTAGTAGTATGGATTGTAATAATTGCGGTGGTACAAGCTCGGATAAAACCCTCCAAAGAATGGAAAGAAAAATTGGGCTGTATCTAAATCATCTTTCGAGGAGTCGGGATTAGCCGAGTTGCTTAATTGGTCAGGAAGAGTTTTTGAAGTTTCAGATACGTTCACAGATAAGGGTGCCACGCCTAGTGTTTCAACTGCATCCCCAACAGTGGTTTTTGGGTCAGAGGCTGTGTCACAAACCGCCTTCTTGCAAAGAAGAGCCGACAGGATTATAGCAATAATCAACTGAAAACAAAAGAATGTTTAGAAGAATGTTCTAAATTATATTCCTTTCAATATGCGAAGAGAAAAGTCACTATTTTTCAAAATAATTGATGCATATTGAGATTGATTGAAAGAATTGATGAATAACTTACTGCAGCTATGCTGTTCATTTTCCGTTATTGAGTCAAGAAACGTCGGAAAAGATGTCGATGAAAAAAGATTTGCCACAGTTTATGTTTGTAAGTTGGAAGCAGGAGTCCTAACTGTCTTCTAAAGCCTAAGACAACTCAAGAGCCTTTTTATAAACTCTGCTGATCTACATAATTGGATATACATAGATACGGATCTTTGCTAAAGGTGGTCATTGTTCTCTTAAGTCCGTTCTTTTCCTTGTGTTCGTAAATCTTTCAATAATATTATAACAGTATGTCATCATGTAGATAAATACAGATAGATCAGTTACGTATTCGCTTGGAACTCTTGCTTGGTACACTCAACAGTACCACACACCGAGGTAGGCATAATATAAATATGGTACTCCAACTGGAGAATATTTATGAATGATATATGGAAAGCTATATATAATCTGAGATTATATTTGAGTCAATAGTGTTTATAGTATTTAAGAAATTTTGTTTTTCACCTTATACATACATATTATAAGTAATATATTTTAATTACTATTATGCAAACAATTGTTCATTGTCTGTACTCTGTACTCATTGCATTCTATCTGTGATTCGCACTAAAGATAGAAATTGTGATTTTGAGCAATTAGTTTACTGTTTTCTCAATGCAAAATACCAACCAAGATGCTATGTGTGTTGAGTGCCCGAACATGAACAAAGAAATTTACATGATTTGGGCATGTAACGGTGACGGTAAAATGGTAAATATGTATTTTTGTGCACTGCATGTAATGCATATACCTGTATGTACATACATATTAGTTAGTTGATTTCATAAATCCTTATTAGAAAATGAAAATTGTTCTAAAAGTAATTTTCACTCCTGATTCTAGGTATTTAAACTCGAGGAACTTCCATGCACAAAATACTAATATTCCATGTTCATTCCTTTATTCCTTTGCCTTAGTCAAGATTCATAAAATTGCCTTCACACAGGCAAATTACATTTAAATAAATCCATTGCTTCCTATATCATTATCGTTGTATTATTTATGCCCGTCTATAGATAGCAGAAGAGTACACAAAGCAACTATATCACTCTGTATGTATGTCATTAAATTAATAGAATTCCTATCGGTCAAAAGAATTGAGTTATGTAATGAAAGGATTGTTCTACTTAATATTATCATACTATCGCCATACTAATCATGTTGATACAGAGTTATCGCTAAAAAATAAAGCAAAATATCATGGATCTTCCCTAAAACATATCTATATAACACCTAAGTCAAAGTTCCTGTAGTATTAGCTAGTATGCAGTGTATTTGTGTATCAGGTTACCTCTTCAGGATGTTTGAGAAATGAAAATTCACTTTTTTCATTTGTGGATCTAAATTGGACGATTTAGATCCACAGCCAAATCTGCACTCAAAGCTATATAGCTGTATGTATCCAATGGCAACCAACCTTTGGGTCATAGTATTCATAAGTCAAAACTGAGAGCTGATTTGGCTGTGGATCTAAATCGTCCAATTTAGATCCACAAATGAAAAAAGTGAATTTTCATTTTTCAAACATTCTGAAGAGGTAACCTGATACTCAAATCACTATAGCTACAGCAACTTTGCACCTAAGTAGTTAGTACAATTAGTTTGATGTACACAAAGGTGCCAATAATGTCTACAGTGGCAAAGTAGCAAGCTAAATCTATATAGATTTATGGACTTGGTAAATATTACAAACAATACAATCTGCTCATTTGTGGTAGGAAATTGTAATAATGCATGCAAACATGCAAAACAATTTTGCGACAAAAAATGCGGTACCTAAATAAATCTTTCGTGACTTATCTACAGAGACAAGGCACGGAGTTCACCATAAATCTATCTAGATATGAAATTGTCGTCCATGGGTTGCTTAACGTGTATGCATGCATATAATATTGTATTTATTAAAATATACAGGAGGAACTCGTAGTTGTGTGTGCATGTGGAATGTGGATATATAACATAATGCTAGGGTATTGTGCTTTGAGCAATGCATTAGGATGAATGAGTGTTGGCTGACTGTGGGGATGGTGTATTATTTGTTTGTGTTATTTCACTGACAAAAGTGAGTTGCTCGGAAAGCAGAAGGAGACGTTCTGCTGTTTCACTTGTTTCTTCCCTAATCCCATCCCAGCTCTACTCCTGCTATGTATACAGTCAGTCAGAAAGAGAACTTGGCTTCGTGCATGTATGATGTAAATACATATATCAGCATAGCAACCTAACTATAGCAAAACAAAAAGATTCCTTATTTATTTACTATCATGATATTCCTCGTAGAAAGACTGTCAATATTGCAAAGGTGAAAGTGCAAGCTGCAGAAGCCCACTCTAAACTGGAAGGATTTACCTACAGATCTTCATTGGAGTAATTTCAGGTAAATTTTTACATTTTTGAATTCATTAAATAGCACAGATTTTTGACATGTTAATCATTTATTCATTTTCTCTAGCTCCCCACCCCATTCTCCCAATCCTCCATATGATAATTTATTACGCAATGTGTGAATCTGTGAATGTGTGTTATAACCTAGTATTTCCCTTTCTTCAGGTTTAAGAATTCTAAATGATAATAACTAGTAATTACGATTACATATTGGTGTACTCATTCATTATTAGGACGAGTGTACTGAGTACTGATAGAGACAAACCTCAAAAACACCCAACAGCAGGGGAATTCAAAATCAAAGATGGCAGAAACGGAGGGTCCGTCTGGATCACAACAAGGACTACAACAACAAATTGAACCCAACCCTGGGAACAATATTGCTGGTGTGGCTACACCAATAAAACTTGAAGATGAGTTGGAACCGTGTAAGAAAAAAGCCAGAGTGGATGGATCAAAGGATGACCTCAAAGAGGGCAAAGATAAAACTGTATCAGAAAAACTGGAAAATAGACTTGGAGGAATTTTATGCTGTGCTGTGTGCTTGGATCTGCCTCGCTCAGCCATTTATCAGGTTGGCAATTCATATTAATTGCTATTGGTCATACAAAAGTGTCACAGTTTATGTAAGATGTAATCTCTTGTAGTTCATTTGACAAATTACATAGGAAAATTTTCTGAAACATTTCCTCAGTTTAAAGATACGAAATGAGCTTAAAATGTAGACATTTTTCTTTCTGATTTTAATAGAGAAATATCGGTTCCACTCACTAAACGTTTTAAATAGATAGGATTCTTTCTAATATCCTTTCCGATATTCTTATTGATAGATAATAGTTTCCAGAAATTATTTTATTCTGTTACTAGTAATTCAATACTGTTACGTCAGTCAGTCAGAAAAAAGGAAAATGTCATATCAGGAAGTGTTGTAAATCACGACTTCGCAATTACCAATTTAAACGATGATGTGGCTGTGACATTTTGAATTATACCTGCCAAATTCACTAATAGTAAACTGTTTAAATTGGTAAACAGTATACAAAAAGTCTTTTTTTCTATTCATTTTCTGTAAGGAAATGATCATATTTTATTCTACTGTATTTTATTCCATAACGGATAGTAGTTTAGATAGATAAGCAATGCTTTTCAATTTAAAGGTCTCAATTTTAGCTTTTGTCGCTTCAAGTTTCATCACATATCATATCAAAACAAACATGGGATGCATTAGACTCTTCTGTCTAAGCCAAACCAGTTGTACTCTGTACGATGAGTACATGTACCAAGTGATAATGTTGCACAGCAGCTCAGCTGTTGGTCTGTGCTAATGTACTAGCAAGCCCCTTTTAGCTGCTGTACTACTTTTAAGCTTTATACTTCAGATAAAACGTAATACCTATAGGTACATAGAAATGTGAACTGCGTAAAAGTGCGAGTGTGTTGAATTGAGATGACTTTGTGGTGTTGTGTTGCATGCAGAGATGGGAAGTAGCTGTTCATTCCTGTACCTACTTTTACCTTTTACTTATGTGTATAGTCATATGGTGCGTGAGTAGTGCGTTACATTCTTTACATAGAACAAGTTGCGTAATGGCGCATGCATTCCTGCTCAGTTTGTTTCGTACTATGACGTTTATCATGTTCTACATTGTAAAATTAGCTAGACAATATTATGAGAAAGATGCAGTTACACGCAAAGTTATAATTGGCAAGGATGAAAAAGTATGCTATGCAAAATAAACATGTTACTTTATGTAACGCAGTAAGAGCTTCTTTATAAATACTCTTTTTGTCAGGGATATTTAGACTTGCACTTATAAACTCGTAAATATATGTATGATTGAATGATATACTGACTTACCAAGTGCATTAGGTTTAATTGCTTTGAGTTACTTTTTTAATTCAATTTAATGGCCTAGATTGCTATTATAGGCGGAAGATTATTATCATACAACAGATTGTGCACAGTATTATAAATTGTTTCATTTTATGCCATTTTATGCGTATAATGTAATGTTTGACCTCTGCTTATGCTATGCTAGGTTGTTTTATGTTAAAAATGTCTTTAGTTGTAAAAATGTCCCATGACATAGACTAGGAAAGCTTTTTTATCGGTACAACTCATAAAATACATGTAATCTGTCCCACCATTATGAACCTAAAATAAACTACCTATACGCAACATAAATACAAGAGTTCCTACCTTGAATCTTGATATTACAAGTATTAGATATGAAATTATATTGAGAATTAATGAGTATAACAATTTTTTAAAGTGCACGAATGGTCATTTGATGTGTGCTGGATGCTTCACTCATCTGCTAGCGGATGCAAGGCTCCGAGATGAAATAGCTACGTGCCCAAATTGTCGGGTAGAAATCAGCAAACACATGGCATCTCGTAATTTGGCTGTTGAGAAAGCTGTAAATGAACTTCCAGCAGAATGTCAATACTGCAATCAAGAGTTTCCAAGAAATTCATTAGATCGTCATGAAAAGGAGTTGTGTGAAGAAAGGTACGTAAAGTACTGTATAATGTGTGCAAATTTTAGTTCATTTGTCGTCTCTAAAAAGATCGAAAGATGTATGATCGAATTTCATCCTTGTGAATAATTTAGCCATGTTTTCTATGATTTTAGAACAACTCGTTGTATGTATCACCGCATTGGATGTCCTTGGAGGGGACCTTCACATGAGGTGAGAAACGTTAAAATGTGTGCTTGCTTTCTAAATGACGGAAACAAAGTTCATTTAGTCAATGATATTCTGATCTGATTGTATTTTAAGTTGGATTTGCATCAAGAGAGTTGCAGTCATCCATTGAAATCTGGAGCTGAAGTTATGGAAATCCTTAGGGTGTTTGACCAGGAAAATGAAAAGGAAAAAAAGCTCTACAGTTCAATATTCGACTTGCTATCGTACGAAAAGATCAATTTCAATGGTACGCTATTTGCATTTTACATCCATTAGATAAAGAAAGAACAAAAATGAAAAACAAAGTCATGAATCATTATAACGAGCTTTGCATATTTATTGTGCAACTAGAATCGAGAAATTGAACCATACTTTGAATATACAGTTTGTAATATTAATATTCATTATTGGTGTATAACGCAGCTTTAATGGTTCACTAAATCGACCAAATGTATTTACTGAGGCCATTTCTAGGTTAACGTTGCTGTTTAAAATTGTATCATGTAATTTTTGTACTTTCCTAAATCATGGTCGATTTTAATTTTGCTTTTTCTGTAGACTTACAGTTGAAGCCATACAGAACAGACGAGTTTGTACACAAACTTTACTATGAAACCAGCCGCTTTTCAGCTTTCAACAATCAGTGGGTTGTGAAAGCCAGAATCAACAATATGCAGCGTGACCCAACACAAAGTTGTGACAGACAAATAACTTACCAGGTAAATTATGCACGAATAAGATAACATAATCCAATCTAAGCCCTAGTAAGTATGAAGTACCATACACCATACTCTACTCACTCAGCATTTTTCAACATACTTCTATAACCGTAATGGGTCAAAGATAAATAAATAAATAGTCGAAAAATGATGCAGACGTAGACCAAGATAACCCCACTAAGGTGTAGACAGATATTAATTTCTGTCCATTAATTTACTTCCACAACTGTATTTCTTCCAATTTCAACCAGGAATATTTTATTACTCTCTGGACATTTAGCGTTTTTTTGGTATACGAAAATTGTGAATTTTCCCACAGGCTCAATTATAGCTTCATTACAAATTCAGTTTTATGAGCTATATAATGACAATATCTATCTACATAATATTATGTCATTAATAATATGCCATTGCGCTTGCACAAAATGTATAGAACGTATTTTTCAACTTTTTTATCAGTGTTAATAATGCATTGACCATAAAATACTCTTGTTCCTGTTTCTTTTTGTAATTGGGAGCATTGGGACTATTGACTGCTCCCTATCTAATCAGTTTACTAAAATAATGAGATAGAAAGCTAAAAACACGTAACCTACTATAGTACCTAATTTTGAATGTCTGACGACAAACACTAAGGCTGAGTTTGAAACTGAGTTTGAAGTATTTGAAAGATGCTTTGTCAAAGAAATTAAGGGATAGTGGATAATGATACACAGTTATTATTTCAGCTGATTTTGAAGACCAAGCCAGCGTCTTCACTTGATTTGCACTTCGTTGTTCTTAAAGGACCTTTTGGCGACATGAAGCTCAATCCCCAAATTCACCAATTTGAGTTCACAGAACAGAATAATGAGAGTCCGTTCTTTACGCTGCCGTTGATTGACACAGCAGAAGTAAATCGACTCTTGGCAGCCAAAACGATTCATTTCCGGTAAATCCTTTAATGTTTCAATGTCTATTTTACTTGTATCATATCATGCATATTACGAATAATTGAATAACATTTTTCAATACTGATTTTCAGCCTGATTGTATATCTCCAATAATTGCTACAACCCAACAATACATACGGAAGGATGCTAAACCTGCTGTATCTAATACCATCAATCTTTCAACAAAAATATGTATGTAACCTACTAACCAGATATACGAAACCATAAAAGTTTCTCCCAGTCCCAGTCCCACTACATTCAAGTCTACAACTGTAAAATATTCGTAAAGAACTAAAGTATTGAGTTCATTGTAAAAAAAATCTACTACTAATCATGAGCAATTTGAGCACTGAACCTCAGCTTTGAATTCATCGAGTCAGCAAACAAACGCAAGTGATCTTCGCATATTAAATATAATATTAAATAGTATATTATAGCTATAGCTAAAACTAGGTTAGTACAGCTATGCGAATAATAATTGTTAAGATACTGTAGTTACATGCTATTTGATTAGTCAAGCATATTCACATGTATTTTATTTCCTTTCGGTGCTGTGTTGCAACCCTAATTGAATTTCTCCGACGCATTATAATGAATTTATAAAATATTGTTCAAGAAAACTGAATGACAGAAACTTTACTTGTTCAAAATTAGGTTCACCTTCTGAGTAAATCAAACGTAAAGATTTCGGCTACTGATACTTTTAGAGCTCCCTACCTTGTCTTGCATTGATTTAGTCGCTTAATAATAAATTTCTGAGCTCATTGAAATATCTTCTTATGAAGAGAAATAATCTATAAATTGTTTAGTCTTTCACAGCACCTCTTTCATTCTATTAGAGATGTTAGCATAATGATTTTGTTATGAAACCCTTTGTTCGATATAAATAAATTGTAATATTATTTATTGTTCGCATATATTCGTACGCATTAAGGAACGATGTTGGCAGCCAAAGTACCGCAAATCGCGAATTGTATGTAAAGAGTAACCTATTTAGTATGTAATTTTAGATTTAACACATGTATGAGTGACACACATAATAATACCTTATAATATCGTCAAATATGTTATAATGCTAATCAACACGTTTACTTCATGTATGTGAATGAGTCCAAGGACGAATGGGACGATATAATAACTTTATTCAAGTAATGTATTTATATAAAAACAATTTTAGAATGTAAATGTTTACAAACAGTTTAAATTATTACTTAATTTTGGTGTATTGTGTATCTACTACTACATTGCTATATTGTCATAATGACATAATAGTTATGATATTTTACTACTGTATACATGCAAGTAAAACGTATGGTATCTGTTTTAAGCTAGAATTGTCACAAAATATCCGTTTTTGAGAACATAGTTTAAATTAGATGGTGATCTATTTATTTTTCATGGAGTTGTCTCTACTGTATGGTTGAAATCGTTTCTTATTCTTCCCACTACCCTGGAAATAGAGACAAAATCACATCAAGATCAATAGTTTCGACATCAGATACTGTCACTTGTCAGTACTCCAAATGTAATTCACATGAGAATATGAAATTATATTATAGTCAATTTGTAATTCTGCCATTTCGCGTCGGTGAATCTTACTGTATTATCTCATTTCAGAAAAATATACACCCCAAATTCTACGAAAGGCACCGCCTCTATAAAGCTGACAAGATTGCACAATTTATGTAATCTCTAAAATGTAGCTCCAGCTGAGAAGATTCCACTATAAATTGGATTTCATATTTCAGGTATTAAAAATTGCATTAAAAGACAGTTTATGGTATGTACTATATTAATATGGCACTGTATAATTCAGTGGTTTAGAAAATCTGATAGTTGTAGTAATCTAATTATACCACTCCGAGGCGGTGAATGGGAAATATAAATTGTTTCGTGTTTAATATACCATAATAATATGTAAGACACTACCTTGAGCGTTATATTTAACTCGAAAATAATTCCCGCAAACCTAACCCGACTACATTGCTGTCATTATCAATATTCACTTTGAATATGTGCCGTATACAAAAGCAAAGCTGGTCAAAAATCAACATGTATTACAATAAAATCGTAGATGTATATTGTATTTAATGTGATTATAGTCTGACCAAATAATATTAGGTAGTTATCAAATTTTTAAAATAAGAATAATGAATGCATTCAGATTTAAAATAGTAATGTATAAAAAATAATATCTCTTTGTTCGCCTAAAAATCTCAGTTTTTCACAGGAAGGTATTTTCTTCAGTAGTAGTAATAAATAATCCTGTTTTTATGTAATTAGAAAAAGGTGATTGGTCTATTTGTCTTATACCTTGAATAATGACTCTAAAATACCAGGGTAAAGAGAAAGACATGGGTGGGGCTTACCGCACAGTTTAGAACTCAAACTAAAATTGAAGTGGAGTATCATGCAAAGACAAGGTACAATTTTATCGTGAATAGTTGTATGGATTACATATTGGTACTTGTGCTCTATTAACGTACACTTACAGGCATTTAAGTAGTTGCTACACTTCAAATTTCTGTTAAGAATAGATTAAATTATACGTGAAACTATTTATTGTAAAGTGTATATTTAATTTAACTACACACTGAGAGAGTTCAATTATTATATACTATGTGTTTTGTTATTAATAATCATAAAATGTTAGAATGTCGTTTCTTCCTTTGTTACACTGAGAACGGGATTAGTACTGTCATTGTTGTTTTTTGTAGAGAGTTTTGTTACGATTTCATATTATGTAGCTTACGCATTTTAATAATCAATTTAGTTTTGTTTTATGTGTAAATAAGTACATAGTGGGTTGTGGGGTGTAGTCAATTAGTCAATTGATTGGTTAGGTAAGGATTGTACTATGCAGGGAGGTAGGTCAGTTGGTCTATATTGCTTTCAGCATTATCATATTCTATTGTGGTTTTCTGTCGCATGAAATGAGATTTGAAGCATAATATGTATTCGATGGTCTACTATGAATATGAATATTAAATGATTTAATCAGTACCTTGGGAATTTGTTTTTCATTAGCATGAGTTGCATGAGATATCGTTTTTGAAGTAGACGACCAGAGTTTTACGTATCCATCTTCATCTAAAGTTATCCAACGGTTACTCTACGTGACAAAATATTTTTATAATATCACTGTAACACGATTACACATGCTGAAAGTCTCAATTATAATTATCACAGAGGATATTATTGATTCATACATGAGATAAAAATTGGGCACTTTGAATAACAGCCGATTGATCTTGAAATAAACTTTTTGGCAGCAAGTTTGTTCCAGAAATGTCCAGTAATCGAGCACAATCCCTTCATAATAATATTACAGTACTTTTTGGTTTTCATTAAAAATGCTGCATTCTCAGCAATCAGACAAATAACAAACTCACCCTGATAAAGAACATGCAAGAAGACCAGTAGTCCCTTCAGATGTTTTGTAGCATCCATTTACATGAACTGCTTCAGAATTGCTTCTCTGAGAGTTACACACACAAACACAAAGTTAGCAATTAATAGTTGTATTTGTAGATTCGATGAAACAAATGTTCTTATATCCTACATTCTATATTATCAAATTATATCTTACCATCATTGAGTCTGCAATACGCTTTCTTGTAAACATAGTGACCTGATCCCCGGATTCGGCGTTCCAAATGTGAACATCATTGGTGTGAGTAAGACCTACAACTGCTGTTGATGAAACAGGCGTTGTTTGGTCATTACTCCAATGAATAGATTCCTATTGAAAGAAAAATATTGGTCTTTCCATCAAAAATTGGAACAGGGTATGATTTTACACATTTCAGAACATCAAGGTGTTTCATTTTAGTTACCTATACTTATAGTCTAATAATACATGTATGTAAAATAGATTATAAATTATATTATACCTACCACACTAGATTCTGTATTAAAGCTGAACAAAAGTGCATCATCTTCTTCAGTTTCCAGCAAATTAAAAACATTAAGCAAACCATCAGTCGAACCGGAAGCCAAAGAATGTGTTTGTGTAGGGTGGAATTTGACAGCAGTCACATCGTCTGAATGAGATTCCCAGTAAGCTCCTAATAATTTTGATGAACGAATATCCCAAAATAACAAATAACTGTCTTCTCCTTTCAGCTCCGTTCCTCCGCAAATTATTTGATCATTGCAACTGATGTCAAAACTTAAAATTGGTTTAATCGAATTTTCACTAGAACTTTCTCCTCCACTTCTTAAAATGACACCTTCAGCTGTATAATTAAAAATAATACTTCAGCAAACGACAAATAATCTGAAAAATAATCTTTATTTTTCCCAATGCCTTGCAATGCCAAAAGTTTCGAATTTTATTTTATTCATCTTACAGAGGAGAAATTTTTGTGCCACTTTCACTGGACTTTCTCGAACATCCCATTTGAATATCTGACCATCATTATCACTGCTGCTAAAGAAGATGTTAGGATCAGTCTTACTGCACCTACAGACACATTATTAATAATGTTACATTATATGACTGGAAATAAACCGTAATGTGTTATAACAAAAGACATACGTATGAGATTCCTGTTAACAAACTTCGCTACAATAAAATTGCCAAAGTACGTTTAGCACCAATTTGGCAAAATATTCAAGTGAAAGTTCGGTGAAAGCTTCACGTATCATTATAACGAGAAAAGAGAAAATGGTATCATCGAGGAATGTTGTCCGATTGTCACATACACATTAAAATACCTACCGTATATTGTAAAATATTACCGTATGCAGGATAGACCACTGTGCAATCGTATCTGTGTTGAAGAATCTGCCAAAGTGCTATTTAACTGGGAAGGATTTATTGTTCTTATTTCTCCATTTGTCAAGCCACATAATAAAGAGTCCCCAGTACTGGAATTCAAGAAAGAAGCTATAAATAATTAATTGTAACTAAAATTCTACATGACACTGATATCCAATCCATGCTATGAAACGGATATAAAATTTTTACAGTTTATGATAGCTGTCAGTATAAGGTATTAGCAGACAGGAATTTAATTTAAAAGATGAAAAACGATGTAAAAACGATGAAAAACGATGAAAAAAGATGAAAAACGATAAAAAATGATAAAAAGATGAAAAAAGATGAAAAACAATGAAAAACAATTAAAAAAGATGAAAAACAATGAAAAACAATTAAAAAAGATGAAAAACAATTTAAAAAGATGAAAAACGATAAAAAAGATGAAAAACAATTAAAAAAGATGAAAAACGATAAAAAACGATGAAAAAAGATGAAAAAAGTTGAAAAACAATTAAAAAAGATGAAAAAAGATGAAAAACGATGAAAAACGATAAAAAATATGAAAAAAAGATGAAAAAGGAGATATATAGACCCGTGTGGTTAATATGCAGGCGTGGAGAGCCTTCTTAAAGGTTAAGATATTCAACTATGACTCTAAAGATGCATTTATGTGCATTGTTTATTGTATGCCGTATGCATATTGCATAGTAAATCAATCATGAAAATCTGCGGATCCGTGTACACGTACGTTATAGTACGTAGCCTAAACATGGTAGCGTACTAGAATAGTAGTAGTATGAATTATGATAAATGAAGTCCTAAGCTAAAGACAAAATGCATTTCTAGACATAACTAGACATAGACTAGACATGTAGCTATCCGCTATAACTGATTGCCAACCGATTAAAATTTTCTAAATTCGTGTCGTAGTTAGAAGTAGAATGCCTGCATATTATTGGTAGTAAGCTATGTAAGTTATTATAACTATGTTTTTATAATTAAATAGCTACCATCAGCATGATAAGCATTGTAATTTGTGATTGTGAGTGACTTACGTGTTTATTTCAGAATATAAAGCAACTAAGGGGTTATTCGGTTTTTTCCCCCGATTGTTCGGAGATATAAAAGTCCCGCTATCCACCACTTGCAAATGTTCCGTAAAGGCGCTTGATACATCACTCCAATTTCCGAGGTCTTCGTCATCGATTTCAATCCTTTTAGCCCGTTTAATAAGTTTCTTAGTTTCTTCTTCCAAGTCCATTTCTAACCGTTAATTAAGATTAGGATAAAAGTCAAAGGTAAAAACAGTGGTGAAAAGGAAAGGGTGATTGAATAATTTCCCCAACTTTCGGAGCAGAAGAACTATTGGCAGGCTAAACCCCTGCAACGGAAAATGAGATCTATAGAGAATATAATATTATTGTAGAGGTAAAGAATTCGGCAAAAATGACAAAGTGTTCCTTCGCTTCACAGATTCACAGGTATGTGTATTGTATAATATTATTTATTTATTCCACTTTTTAGCTTAGACTTGAACATTTTTAGAATAAAGTTTCAACAAATGTTGAATGTGAATAGCTGATATTCAAACAGCCTAAAATTATGTTAACTAAACCTTTCGCAAGGCTAGGCTCTTATAATATAATAGTACTGTAGAGGTACTAAGTTGTACCTTGTAAAATATAATACAGAAAGTGTAGTTAGATTTAGATCTGTTAAAAATCTGCTGCTGTGATTTGTCTCTCTCGATTCATGGATCCCTGTTTTGATTGATGGGATGCACTATTAAATACTAAATGTTACGTTATGCAGGGCCAGGACAAATTCAATTTCGTTCTACTGTTAAAATAATTTGGGATATTCAATATCACTGTAAAAAGCTTAAAATTAAGATTTTAATTGTAAAACCAAGATCACTCACTTTTGACTTTCACATAACACACTGATTGCTAAGTTCTTAAATTCACACGTGCATTTTCCAAATCAGGAAACCTCCTCAAAACATATTGTCTGTTTTAGTTTCATGCAGGGCAGAATGTAGAGTCGCTTCGCTTGTATCTCTTTCTCTTCCCTTCTTTGCACTTATGCACCACTTGCACTTGCTAAAGCTAGCTAAAGCTTGTCTCACCCGTCACCTCACTCAAGTCTCATCGTATCGATAACAAAATCGCAATCATTAAAGAATCTCAAATCTCACCTCCCGTCTCTGAAAATTCATTTAAGTAATTTTGTTAAAACGATTATGTAGAATTGCCTTTTATTGCATACATACATATTTCATTTTGTTGTCTGTTAGTTTTGTATTCTTTCTTCTCCCCTTGAATTTTGTTTTGTTACACTACTATGAAAATTATGAATGAATGCATGTCAGCATAAAATCGCATAATATTATTTCTTATTAAGTAAACTGGTGTTGACTGAGTGTTAGCACTTTAAATTAAAAATGATTGGAATGAGGTGTTGCTTAACTGTAACCATCATGATCATGATTACCGCTTTTACCGTGGTTGATGATAGGGGAAATCAAACAATAGGTTATTTACATATTAAGAATCACCGGCGTTAATAAAATTATTAATGATGGCATTGATTGGTTTAGTGGAGGTTGTGGCTCCGATTTATTTGCAAATCAACAAATAAAATATTTACTATAGTAAATCATCATTCTCAATGTGCCCCATTCCCTAACTAAACGATTAGACTCTACATTGATCTACGTACTATAATTGAAATTGAAGTAATTGATAATTGATACCAAACACGTTCACATTTTAAGCAGGTAGACAGTGGATTACAATATAAAAATAGACGGTAATTTCCACCGTAATATGTTCTTTGCAAGCTTTGTGCTTGGATTTCAGTTTTGTTTTCTTACTATATAATTGTCTTTTTGTAAAAAGTAAATTAATATACAGTTGTATATAGCAAATATGGTGTAATGCATTGAATCAGTATAGTGAACCTTATAGATTAGAGATGTTTGTTGTTGGGAGATCCTATGTAAAGTGCAACCTTATAAATTATTATAGTACGAATACTAATAGTACCTATATTGCTTTTCATTGCGTTCTCAATTCGCAATTTGTTTTACCATGTTGGCTTTTAGCTACATTATGTTCATCAGCCTCTCGTCGAGTTGACATTATTATTTCCTCTGTACATAAATACGAGGTAACTGAACCGAAATTACCTTTCATCATTATTACCCTTTGGTTTGAACTATAAATTCAGTAGAATTGATTAGATACTTATATCACAAGTTATGCTACTTTAATTGTAGTATATAATTACGTACCTATATTCATAGGTATATCTTATCAGTTTATATAAACAACAAATATCCTCCCAAAGCAATTACTAAACTATAAAAAATTAGATGCAACAAATTCTATTGAATGCCTAATTGCATTTCAAGAACACCTAGTTGTGGTCTTGTACATATTTCACATTATTAAAATAAAATGTACGCAGATCTACCCACGAGAAAGAAGTGTAATTCTAGATGAGGAGCATATTGTAGTAGGGCTACCAATACAAATCCAGCGATCACTATTAACAGGCACATAAGTATCGTATGGCATACCGTAGTCTCTATTGTACAATGATACAATTCATGCATATATTATGAATATGATACACATACCGTTCAGTCATTTACAATTGCGGTGTTTGCATATGTAAAGTAGATTTTATCGCTCTGAGTTAAAGATTCCCTAAGGGTCCTGTGCTAAATGCTAGCTTTGCTTGACTCTTTACATTTTCACATAGACAATTGTCTGTTTGTTTCAATCATGGCCATGGCGAGTCATTCAATCCATATATAAACCGTTAAGCCAAAGTTGGATCTGTATGCATTTACTATGGCTCGGCTGCGGCAACATCATCAATACTCATTTCATAGTTAGGCCAAACTGCCAGACACAAGGAAATACAAGACATAGACACACTTACTGACCACACTCCAACCAAACACGCACGGCACCACAAATGAACTATTATGTAGATTGTAGATATTCTATTTATTGTATGTAATTTTTTGTGTGGGTAGCACACAAATTGGATGCTACAGTACAAAAGTTTAACAACATTAGACCAGCAAAATCAATTCCCTTATTGTCTGGGTCATTGATTTCAGGGAAGTAATGCGAATTGCGGAACTTGTAGACTAGTTCGACAAATGAACCCCCTTTTAGTTCTGCAGTTTTTATTTACTTTGTCCCTATTGTCATTTAAATAGCTATTGCTAATGCTATTATAAAACCAATTTATATTATTGAGTGCAAGTACAATTATTCTATGATAAAATATTAGTGTGTGTTGTGGTTTGGCTTGGCTATTTTCATAGCATTTGTTTTCTACTTACTAATTTTAATGCGCCCTTTGTTTGATTATAGGTTAATCTTTAAAACGCTTCCAAAGACAAGAGGACATAATCGCTGTTACTCTCAAAAGACGTTAGTTCTGCAAAGTAAAAATTCTCCTTCAAATTGTTACCTTAAAATAAATGGTGATGAAAGGAAGAGTAGGAAGTTTCTTTGTCCCTTTCAAGTAAAATAAATAATATATGGATGCTCCCTTTGCTCTAGAGTAATAAAACTTAATTTCTACTTTGTTTATTGTTCTTCCTAGCCATACATGTTGGAAATTGCCGGACCTGTACTATTATATACCTAGTATTGCTGCTGACACTTTTGTATTTGACAACTACATATTATTTGTACTGCAAAATGAAATAATAATATAGTAACTCAGTGAGTGGCAAACGGTCAATAAATTGTCAAAAAAGAACGTGATACGTGTAGGATATAAATATTCGATCCGGATGCTATCTGATAGGGTATGATATATACACGAATCTCCCTAACCGATTCGTTTCGTTACTAATGTTACTCTGTCCTGTCTCCGTCCTTGTTTTGTTTGGTATGCATTCAGCCAACTATTGCTTGTCCATTTTTGTAACTGTACCATCAATTTTGTTTATACTGTAATATTGCTACTGTTCAATGCAAATGAACAAAAGAGATTAGTCTCACACATGCGAGAGCGAGTATTGAGTACGATCATTACAAATACAAAGCCCCACGTTGTACCTTGTACCTTGCAACACCCGATCATCTCACAGTGAATGTGAAAATTAAATATTTAAATCACAAATGACAAAGTTTCTGTGTTCTAGTATCTGTCGTTTAAAGGGACAGTGATAACGATAACGTGTTCCGACTATTGCCACAACCTTAATTTAGGAAATAGATTATAACCACAGTTTAGCCAACCTTCAGAAGATTAGTGCTACGTAATTGTATTTTTTTGCCCACAAGGATAGTTTAAAAACAGAAACATTGTAGTTTGCCAATTGCTGCATTATATTTACAAGCAGTAATAAAGTTACATTCAAAGACAAAAGTTTTAAGTAATCCTCACATGTTCAATTAATGTGAGTACATTTTAATCGCATATAATATAGAGGTGAACCAAGAGGCTGTACTGTATTGGTAACTTAATTTTTTACTGGAATCTGAATGTTTTTATCAATTATTGAGTTTAAGTAGCTATAATAATTTTTACACTTGTATGGGTCAAGTTCTTCAGCTCTTCCTTAAACACTTGAATATCATGAACTATATATTATATGAAGGTTGGTTCGTGTGTTTTGTGAATGTGTGTATCATAACATATTTACTTTCTATTACAGGTAACTGTGACTTTGAAATTTGGAAAACATTTCATAATACGAGAATGACTCATTCAGCACCGGGCTATTTCTCATCTTCAGAGTCTGACGAAGGCTTGGATCGAAGTTTTACAAGCGGCATGACTGACACGTCCAAGATTTTCAGTGATGCCGTTCACGGCACCCATTTGAAGTTACCAGCTTTATGCTATCTTATTATCAACACACCACAATTTCAAAGATTACGGAACCTAAAGCAAGTAGGACTCTGCTACCATGTATATCCCTCTGCATCCCACAACCGGTTCGAACATTGCATTGGGTAAGTCCTTAACTCAACTTAAAACATAAGTTTAGAGCAATTGATGTGATAATGTAAATTATAAGGTCAAATGTAATTTATAAGGTCATATACTGTTTGTTGGTATTATTCTTTATCCCTGGATATCTCATAGACATAGTTGGATAGTTGTCCCTCAGTCCCTCACTCATCATGGTGTTAGGAAAGTAGAGTCAGCCTTGAATTTATATAGAAATGTCCATTTTGCAATACATTATTTGGTATTAGCGGATGTAATGCAGTGTGCAACAGCACAGCATATCTCTGTATATAATCGTAGACTTGAAAAAATTTACCTACCGATGTATGTACCTATGTAGATTTGTGTGGTAGGGAGAGCCGAAATGCAATAGTTTCATATTATGCACTAATGCTCATGATTGTGCCTTTTGAAATTAAGTCACACATGCTGGGAGCTACTAGTATGCTAATAATGGGCTTTGCATGCTATTTAGTTTTCATTTTTACATACTGGATATCAATATGTGTGAATTGTGAATGGCCAGTGGAAATATACCATGCATAATTTTATTCTGGAGTTTCCAGTTTCCACAGGTATTGCTAGTAAAGCTATTCAGTTTTACAAATATACAATTTTTCATTCCTCTAGGCTATTGCTCACATTTACATATTATGTAACTACGACTGTTTGTTAATTACCTTTTTTATTTTCTGCTGAATAAAATTCAATTAGCTATGATTGTATACGTAATGAGTAATGAAATTTAGATAGAACACTAATGTGATATAAAAACTAAGACGTAGAAAGTTACATAAGATTATGAAAAACCTCCTACCTGCTACGACAGGTTCATCATCGTTAACATAATACAAATTATAACTCAATTACAATAGCTCCTTATCCAACTTGCTCTTACTAACATTGCTTAACTTGCGCCTTAGAAATTGGAAATTTCCCAAGATGCCTAATGACTGTCGCACTGTCGTAGTACTATAGAGTTAGCAAGATTAATGTGTCTCTGACATTGAAATGGGTAAAAAGTTTACTACGACATTTTATTGAATTATGTCCGGGTGACCAGAGTTTTGTTGATACTTCACTTCACTTTTGTTCCAGCATAGAGATTTTAGAATTAAAGAAACTGCGAAGTTCCTTAATGCTAAGGATGTATAGTTTAGTACATGTCTAGTATTATGTGCATACTTGTTTGTCTCTAATTTCAATAACAGCATTCTCCTTTCGCTAATGATGACTGAATATTTTTAGGAAACAAAAATTTACTCGGAGCTGTGGGCTATTTTACTTATTAATACCAAGGCTAATTTTTGTTATTTTAGTAATTATTTTCTTCTGAATCATGGCTGCTATTGATAAGAGTTTCGTTCTTAAGTTCTTAATACCAACACTAAACTAGGAAACTAATATTGTTAATTGTGGGAGAAGTTTAATCTGTTTTAGCGAAATGTTGTAAAAGTTGCTGGGAACTTCAGCAGCTGCAGTCGTGCAGTCTCACTTATCTAAATTATTATTTGGGTTGGGAAACTTGGGACAAGAAAATAATATAATGTATTAATAGGCATGGTTTCTTGATCTTACTCTGATATATGGTATGTCATCTAGATTTTCTGTAGCTTTAGTAAAACCATGTAGAAGTATATTAAGATCAGTACATGTATTACATAATATACACTGGTTTTAGTGTTGATATGTAAGTAAATAGTGACCATCTTTGTGAACTCATACGATGAACGAGGTATGCTATTGCTACTATGTAATACCTTTGGGAATTAGCTATGCTATATATTTACGAATGAACAGTGAATACATGTTTACTAGTGTATATTGTATGCACAAAATTAATGACTATTTTTCTTCATTAATCGAAAGAATTATTATGACAAACTTGACAAATTATATTTAGTAAGAGTAAGGTTAGGTTAAAAAGTGGTCTAATATTTGAGTAAGAGTAGAAAATGACAATCAATCGTCTGTTAATTTTTTACAGGACTTCATTTTTGGCTGGAAGGTACTGTCGAATCCTACGAAGAAATCAACCTCGGCTAGGAATCAGTGATCAAGATGTGTTATGCCTTTATATAGCTGGACTTTGCCACGATTTGGGCCATGGACCCTTCTCCCACGCTTGGGAGCATTTTATGAAGCACTATAAAGACGATTACTCGGTTCGTCCTAACTCTCACACTCTCTTTTAGCACCACTAATTCATCCACTAATCCTTAATGCGTACAAAAATATCAAGCCACTATATACTTATAACTGATGATGAGTGGTACAATAATGCACGCTACCGCAACATGCTTTATTTCTCAAGTCGTAGTTTTGCTGATAATAAGCCACGCACAGCTAGCACCATTTACTATTTAGTGCAACTGCTTTTTTGCTCATGTTTATATTTAAATGTTTACTTTTTGGACTGTAGACCATAATATATTGATCACACTATCGTTGATTAGTCTGGGCTAATTGACACACTGACAATGCATGTGAAAACAATTCCTTTAGTGATAAATCAGTAAATTACTAAATCATTGTGGCAGTTTTGGAATAAACAGTTGCCGATTCATTCATACAATATGTTGTACTCTTACATCTATTGTGAACAATCATGACTATAATATAACCGTAAACTGACGCATGCGAGTTGAACAATTCTGTATGTTTGTACCCATGATGAGAAGGTCTTCTATTTCAATATTTTTCTAGCACACTGCTAGGTTTCAGCTAGTATTGTATAACAATATTGTGCTTCCGAATAATATTGCATGACACATTATGAGAGGGAGGCAATTGATATTGTTTTGGTATATGAACCGTTTGCAAATATAGCTATGTTATGTATAAATGCCTAAGTAGCTAAAGTAGCTATATAGATCAGAGGGATATAAGAAAAGGCAATAAGCGATGATAATGAACTCTTTGGTCATACCTCTGTAATGTCACCATTTTCAAGTTAGTCGTATAATTGTATATTGTAGGCACAAACAGAAGAGATGAAAAGTAGAAGAAAGTTCTATTTGGTGACGACAGGATCAACCTTAATGCATGAATTTTATCGAGGTACTTTATAAGTATGGCCTTATAAGCACGCCCCAGGCCATCAAGACGTGTTTGATAGCCCCTTTTCTTGAGATTATGAAAAGGTACTACATTAAGCCTATCACGTCCAATTGCTCTCAAAAAGAATTGTAGGATGGTGTATATACTCTAACTTCGCTTTTCTACATTAGACTTTCCCCTTTTTGGTGCTTGCAAGTTGAGTACATTAGCGCTACTTTCTTTTGTGTGGTTAAGGTATCTGTGCAAATAGTAAATCTGTCTGTGGTGGGATGCAATTATATAACGAAATGATTTCTATTATATTGTTTTCATAGCACGAGATGATGTCCCTCCAAATGTTTGATTATATGATTGAAGAAAACGACCTTTTGGATCGCTTTACGGAAGATAATCTAGAAGACATAGATCGTCTTTTTATTAAAGAAATAATCTTAGGGCACCCATTGCCTGGAAATGACTCTTTCAAGGGCAGAGGTCCGGAGAAAAACTTTCTCTATCAGGTATGTGCAGCAATGTTTGCCATAAACTCATAAATGTCAGTTAAATGAAGTACTTGAGTTAGAGGTTCGCTGAGATAGTTACTTAAATCATATGATTAGTTCACTGAGTACTCTTTGCCGTGTCTGACATTAGCCCTAATGCATCTCACTCCTTGAAATCGAGTGGGCAGCATGGAAAAACAGGAAAACTTTTTCTAATTCTCTCCGGCCTACACGGCCTACTTATTGATCCTGAAATCGGATGGCGCGGCAGTGTATCCTGTCAAAGAAAATAGTTTTACTTCTTAGTTTGTAAATGTAGACAGATGACAGTTTGAGACACGCACTTTTATGTCTTCCGCTCTTCTAGGTACTTGTCGTTAGAAATGTATAGTAGGCTTAATAATGATACTTTTATATTAAGAACCAGATCTTTGACAGGTGATGCTTATTATCGTAGAGTATTTTCTGTAAGCTTTTAGTACTTATGTACTACGCATTACTAAACCTGTGGAACTTTGTATTGATTAGGATAAAGAGAATTGCTAGTGCAATGCATTGTGCTTTACTATATTTCTCAGAGTATTGAAGCTACATTACATTTCTATTTGCATTTATTCAACAAGTTATGGACTACTTGTCAATATCTAGGGATTCTAGATTTTTAATTATGACATATTTTTTAGATTCATGTCATGTAATGTAGTGTAGCACTTACTACTGACCGACTGAGTCTTTACATCGGAGTAAATATATAATGTGAAATAATGAGGCATAGAGTTGCCATAAACAGTTGCATTGTATCCCGTTGATTTTCACACGCAAAATACATTGAAAATAATTTGTTTTGCTAAACGGTGAAAATTGTGTAAGTTTCAAACAACTTTCCTACTTAAATAAAAAACGGTCAGTTGGGTTTTAGTTTTAGAAACGTGATAACTTGGTAGACTGACTAGACATATCGGGAATGAGAGTGAGTAGAGTTTTACAGTTTGTATTTTACTCTATGGATATTGCAATTTGCGATGTTGTTCAGTTTGTTCATTCTTTCAAATATTCGTTCTTGATGTCTTGATAATTTTGGAACTGGTAAAGATAATTTAGATCCATATAGGTACATATAGCTTTGAAAAGATAACAGTATATAAAAGTGTAAGAAACATACCTTTAAATGTATAACGTTACCGTATCGCTGTTACTCTTTGATAATACCAAGATTGCATGGTATTCGGTAACTACGTACGTACGACTTATTGACATTGAGTAAATATCAAGAGAGCAGGAGAGACAATCTAGTAAACAACTTTCGTACGATTGCGTGAAAAGGTCACGAAAAAGTAATTAATTGGGATCTATCGGAATTTACAGATCGTGTCCAATGCTGAAACGAAAATCGATGTGGACAAGTTTGATTATCTTCTGCGAGACTGTAAACAACTCAACCTTACAACGACATTTGACCACCAACGCATCTTTGATAATAGCAGAGTTTTCATGGTAAAGGACACTGAGGATGGGCCTGAAGTGGGTAAAATAGCGTATAGAAAGAAGATTTCTGATACTCTCCAGGATTTATTCGATGGCCGATTTCGTATGCACCAGACTGCTTATCAGCATCGTGTGACGAAAATCATTGAAGAAATGTAATTAAATTCACATTCTATTTTTAACTTTAAGCTTTTTTATAATGTGATGCAATATGTAGTACAGGTACAGCTTAGGATTACTTGGATATCATGGATATATATTGAGCACAAGGTTAATATAAAAGATTTAGACAGAATAGATAGATTATGAATATTTTGATAGAGAATGACAAGTAAATAGGTTGGGCTAATATAATTTTATCCCTGATAGTATTTTCATGTCATGGTGGTGTAAATTGTTACACTTTCACCTAAATGCATCATGTAGTAACTTTATTTCATAGGTTGTAGTTGCCTGGTTGGTTATGTTTTATAAAGTGATGCAATTAGTGTGAAATGTACAGCTGTCATCTACTCACACTTCTCCTTGTTTTCTACGGTAAACAGAATAACGGAATTGATCAAAAAAATAAGTAGCATCCCACCTCTAACAGTATTGCTGTAGGGCAAAGTTCGAAAAATGATTGAAAGATCTAACCGTATTATGCCAGCAACATCAATATCCTGTCAGTTGTAATTCATTAAATAATTCCGTGTGTTTGTACCTATGAGAAGGTCTTCATGTTATTATTTCAATATTTTTCTAGCACACTGTGCGTGCTAGGTTTCAGCTAGTTCCATATAGGAGTATGAATAAATTAAAAATAGGCCCTCCAGGGTCTGTTTTTCTCTTATTATTCTTTTTCTTGATGTTCTTCAAAATTCATATTTTTGGAGAACTATACTTTTTAATGGTTCGGTACTGCTGTAAATGCTGTGATAAGAATTTATCGTGCATGCACACTTTCTCCAAGACATCTGCCATTCTTTAGTGATGCAACTAAATGTCTATGAGCTGTAAGTCTTCTCGAGTCAAGCCATTTATGGAAATTGGCTGTAAAAGATGCTTTGAAGCCTAGTTTTATGAAAATCGTCGTAAACCTTGTTATGATGGTACTTGGGTCTTCTTCAGAGTAACCTTAAACTCAAGTAAAAGCCTGTACGAACTACTGAAAGCTTTTCCCATTTAATTTTATTTGTACGCTGTATCATCGTCGTTCATCGTTACCCTCACCTATATGATTTTCGACAAAGAACAGGCTATTACAAGTTATCACATCCGCTCTACCATTATATGTATAATATGCAGCCAATTATGTATTGGTTTGAATAATGAGAGTAGTACTATATGTAAGTATCATTAATACATTTTACCTTTGGTGTTTAAAATGCCCTTTTCCATTTTTAAGGGTTCTTGATGGACTTCACGCAGCTGAGCCTCAGTTTGAAATCCGAGGTAAAAATGGGTAAGTCTAGTATTTATTTTCCGAAACTCTTATAAGCTCTATTTGGTAGAGTGTTCCTATCATCAGCAATTTTACTGCTTTCTTTTAGTAAAAACTGTTGACTACTAAGTAGTACTTATAAAAAGTAATACATCCTGCTGATGGTAGGAATATGGAAATAGATGGAATAATTACATTACGAGTTTGTTTGTCTAACCTGTTAGGAGGCGTGCTCTTATGAATATGATAAGGCATGATAAAATTTGTACTTAGCTCTTTTGCCTTTGATGCTGTTGCCTTTGTATAATTTTGTACGGATTCATCTATTTATTGCGTTACCTTGTGACGGTATGTATTTATCTCCATTGCACAAGTGCATCATTTTGATGCAAAACTAGGTCAAGTTTTGAAACGGAAGCATTTTGAAACATGACATTAATTTCAAGTTCGTTTGGGTAAATCTCTTATAGAGTAATAATGGCTACAGTTCTGAGGATTCGTTATAGCAGGAGATTTGCAGAAATTATATTTAATTCATATTCATATTATAATGCATTGCAATTTCCGTGTTTGTTCAAAATACACCCACTGCATCAGGCTCTTTAATGAATAATAAATCCAATCTCGCTTTCTCTCCTGGAAACTTTAATTTCCAGTTGCATGGTGAATGTATATTGTGGGTATTTATTGTAAAGAATATGTATTAGCAGAAATTCGAGTTTACTGTGTCAGCTCATGCCGTATGTTTGTATAATATAAAACCAGCATAAGTAAGGTGACTAACTAATGAAGTATTCTATGTATATTTGAAACCGGGATGTTTTTAGCACATTTACAATTTTCTGGTTCAAGATAAAAGTAGATTTCGAACAATGAAATGCATTTAGTTTTGAAGGGCATTGCAAGGGGAAGTAAAGAAACTGTGGTAAACTATTCAATTGTTTAACTGTGACAATGTTGTACCTGGAGTAATTCATAATTGCACACTTTTAATTAGTGAAGGCTAATAATTTGTAATTTCGTAATGTAATGGTTATAAGTGTACAAACGTTGACATTTTGACTGGTATGTGCAGACAGACGTTAGACAACTTACAATTAGCAAAGTGTTTGTAATAATTAATTACTTTCTGCTTTGTTTTGTCAACAGCAAAATGTACCGCCTGTCCACAGCCCATGAGGATATGTCGGCCTTCATGAAATTAACAGATTCAGTTTTCGATATTATTCTTCAGTGGAGTGATTCAGTTCCAAAAGCGAAGCAATTGTTCAACAACGTTCTATGCAGGAAGTTGTATAAATCATTGGGCTATGTGACCAATCCTCTAGAGGTAATAACTTTTTCCACCCTTTTATTCTGCTTCAGTATTTGTCTTTTCTCTCGCATCTGCTGCATCTGGAGTTGGAAATGTCCTTTATTAGGATATTGTTTAATGCATAATACATAAGATGACTAACGCTTGTAAAATGTACATACCTACACAGTGCTAATACTAACAACGTGTAGTTAAAATAGTTAAACGTTATACCACGCTAGTGGATGGTTGAAATAGTGCTTGAGGTATTTCTACTGCTCTGTATTGAATCTAGATCTTTCCCTGGGGATTCTACACGGCCTTGTTCTGACAAATCCAGTCCTGCCTTAAACTGCAGTCAGTTTCAATTCCAAAGAAGACAGACTCTCTGTAAATGTGTAGTCTTGTCATTATTGCGATTGTAGCGTTCTTCATTGCAAATAGTTTACTATAATGAATCCCAGTCCTGTGCTATTCATCTTGTCTTGTTCTACGTTAGTAAAAGTAAAGAGCAAATCCCTACCGTATAAGTTAAAATAGTCTTTGTTTACCTCTGTTCCCTTTCCAAATATATTTTTTCTATTTTTTTAGTACCTAGCGTTGAGTTTTTAAAATTTTCTCTTACATACAGACTTGAATCGCTTTAAATATAACATTTTACAGTTCTTTCCTGTTTGTTTTTCGGGAAAGTGGAATAAGGCATGTCATCATAAAATATAAAACCTTCATATTCATGGAGAATATTGCGAACTGTAAATAAAATTTTATAAAGGCAGTAGGTAAATATGGAATGTTATTATTAGATTGGCCTTAGTGTTTCTTCTATTAGTCTTTTCTTTATCTGTATTCCCTTTGCGAATTTCCATCTTCTGCTGATCTACGTCTTACCTAAGAATATTTTGTTTATTTATGCGTTCACTATCTAAAAATTGTCTACATAAATTTTCAATATTACGCATTATTTTTTGTTTATACAGGGAGACGTCTTGAAAGACTTCCAGGCTATAAATGAAAACCTCGTGTTGATCGAAACGAATATAAACTTTGGACAGGGTTCTGAAAATCCGCTGAACCAGGCCCTTTTCTATGAGAAAAGTCATCCTAGTCGGTATTTCAAGATGACCTTCAATCCCCCGAAAGTGTAAGAAATTTTTGAAGTCATAATAGTTGATTTTCCATGTAGCGCTTATACATGCAAGGTATGTTGTTGCAAGGTAAAGTAAATGAATTAAGTAGGACAGCTAAGATTTCCAGTCAGTATTAGATAGGTGATTTATATTGGTGAGTTGGAGCCTTGGAGTTTCATTCGGGTGGTAAAAACAATTTCTTTTGTGTTAAGCACTCAACTTTCTTATAGTGTGGTAAACCAAATGTAGGCAATAATGACAAAATGCAAATCCCTAAGTAATTATTATGCAAAGACGACGACCAGTAAAGACAAGACTAGGCCATCACAATCACATTAAGTCTCTTTCAATCTTTTTCCTTTCTTATAATAATCTTCCAGTTGAATGGTTTTAGGGGGTTGTTATATAACTAAATTGTAATAGCACCATAAATATATAAAAGTTTTGGTAGGGAGATGTTTACAGACTGGTACGTAATATATATTAACTAAAATTCTGCTTCCGCTAAGTTAAGGACCTACATAATCTGATCTGAACCAGTAAACTATTTCACTATTTGTGCCATGTAGGGAAAGAAATTGCATCATAGTGCTCAAGACGGTTTCAGAAGACATGGAAGATAAATCTTTCTCGCTTTCCCCTGCTGTCGAACTCCACACAGTGAAAAAACAACTAAACGAGTGGGCGACTCGCCATAACATACAAATCCAGTGTGAATAAAAGTAATCCTGGAAAACAACGGTCTATATCCGCTTAGTACTTACTTACCATCGTCGAGATGCGTATAAGAGATATAGCTTTACTTGTAGAGTCAATATTTCATTCAAAATTGATTGATCCAACAAGATTGCTCACTTAATTCCGTAATAGAATTTACCTTTACCTATCACTTCTTCCTTTTTGCTCATCCGATCCTCATAATACTCAGTACATAATAGTGTATACCAAATGTATACCTCATCGGGATAAATCAAAAGCATTACCTGCTGGTCTCGGGTAATTATTTTTTGTGAGTAAGAAAAACGTCTATTTTTATGCGTTTGTCTTAAACATTATATATAGCATGTCAGTATGTCGAGAATCAAGAAACAAATTGAGATTTATAAATGAATTGGCAAATATAAAATAATATTTTATAACGGAAGTATCCTTAAGCTGGTAAATATCACTTGGCAGAAGATCAATCTAATTTTATGAGAATTACCTAAATAATGTTCTTTTACAAAAGGTATACCTAGATTAGTCAATTTCAATAATTAATATTATTTGTAACTTATTTTGTCGTATTGGCAAATCTTAAAAATGCAAGGTCGGATGACAATGACAAATATCGTTTATTATATACGTACTTTATAATCATTATTATGCATGTAGTGATTTTATCTGTTGTCGATTTATGAAGTCTAGTCGCTGATAATCAGATAATAACTTTTTTTCGCCATTATACGGGTAGCTAATTTGTAGATAACTCTGAAACATCATACGTTACATGCTCGGTCGGACACCGAGAAATTCAATCTTTTTGACAAAGATACATTTAAGTCATTATATGTTAAAAAATGTTTTGTTAAAGGGCACATGTATTTAGAATTATTACATCCGTCCTGTGAAGGTAAGCATATCGTTGATAGGAGTAATGCGAGTGTTGTAGCGTGTAGCTTTTAAAGTAGACGTGCTTATGTATAATAGTAGGGGAACTAATTCACAATTTAGCCTTAATTGTTAGATACTAAAGATGAAGCTGTGCCTTTAGAAAACAACTAATTCTAACTGAAGTTGTTCTTACCGTCCTGTTAGAGTGCATACCCAGTAGTGAATAACTTGTCTTATTAATGTTCTATTCTTTAGTGTCAGTAATTAAATGGAATTGACATCCTTAAGATTAACAAATCATTATAACCTTCTTTAACCACATAATGACCATGTCCCTATCATTTTCAGCATTCGTATAAGTTTGTAAATAAGTAGATTTTCTAGTGTACATATATTAGCAGTACGAAAATGCTTAACCAAACCTGGGTTAGTGGGATAATTTGTGCTAATTGCAACTTTGTTACCGCTATATTTTAATAGCGTTTTGCAATCACTTGTGTCATTGTAGTACACTTATGGAATTATTGTCAAATTAGATGTAGCACAATTCTGTATATAAAATCAGTAATATGTCTCAGTTGGGGGCAACTTGTCAATATTATTGTCCTTCGTCTTTCAAATATTTAATGAATTGTTGTTGCTTTTAGATATTTAGGCTTTAAAAAATGGTCTAAGAAAATTACGGAATTGTGTGGATATAATGGTGTCAGGAAAGTTTAATTTGTTAATTTGTCAGCATTACGATGAAATATTCTGTGCATTGGACGATTGTTCTTGAATTAATTAAAATGACTATACTTTACCTAACTGTAGGTAATGTTGCAAAATGAAATGAATATACCTAATAAAGTTATGTTTCAATATTTTGGTTGTTTGCTATTTTTTCTTGTTTTATTTTATTTACATCTTTACTTTACTCTGTTATTGGCCTCTACAATATAATGCCGTTTTTATCAAATTATCATAGTCGCATATTGATGTGATTCATATTATACAAAAGCTGAGCGAAATTTGAGTGCAGGAGAAATTGAAAAGTGGAAAATAGTTCTTATAGTTGGTATTCAATAAATGTCATGTGCATAACTCTTGTTTCAGGTAAACAGGTTTCATAAAGCTTTTGAATATTTCTGTTTTCTTTGAAGTCTACAAGGCTCTCGCTGTGAGCATGAGTTAATATTATATGGAGATATCTTACACATAATCCTTGACATAATATAAACTTGTCTTTCTTGAGGTGTCTTGGCCGTGATGAAATGATGTCCATGTGAAGGTAACAGTGGTCTGGGGTAAGCGAATACCTTCTAAAAGTAAACATTTGAAGTGGGTGGGAGATCAAAATAGTTAAAGTGCAAGTCTGGTCAGATCCTGAGAAATTCTCAAGTGAATTTATGTTATGCAATCAAGCAAAACTTGGAAGTTTATAAGCTCTACTAGTACAATTCAAGTTGTTAGTTATCACCCCATGACGTTGCTTTTGCTTTCACTCAGCTTTCACCTTTAGAGTCGTTAGTTCAAACGACTGTGTATATCTGTACTCCTACTACACTATTACTCTCTGTATAGTTATCTCAGCCAAAATTGTCAGTGGATTAAATAGGATTATCTTTACCGCTTAGGCCTAAACAGACGTTGAGTATGATTTTTTGGTAGGGGAGACCCTTTTCGATTTAAATAACATAACACATTGCCCGGATGACGTAATTCATTTAGATTGAATTGTCGACAATAGTTCAGATGAGTTTTATTACTAGAATTGTAATTGAGTTGGAATTGGAATAATGTTTATAGCGGTATCAAAAGAATTAGATTACATCCTCTATTGAAATGTCACACTTGATCACAGACGTTCGGATTTCACTAAAATATTCTGCAAAATATGTGCGTCATTTTGTTGATTATGTTATCTTTTGCATGAGAAAGTTGGTGTAATCGAGGATAGAAGAAATCAGGAAATAACATGTTCAAAAGTGTTTTCTGCATTGATGATACGATAGGCATAAATATTGACTCTATTTTAACTAGGCATGACATAATCAACACGACACATCATCCAATCTGTTTGTAGTAGTGTGGGTACAAACTGATTTTCCTTTGGCCGGGTGAAGGCATAGTGTTAATGAGCGTTTACTTTGAAATCCTTGACTCCTTAAACCAATATTTACATGTACATTTCAAATAACAAATGACTCAATTTCAATTACAAGTTGTCCAAATAGAAAGCACATAAATACAATAAGTACAGACTTAATGGACAGATTTAATAGGTATCGTTAGGCATTAGTGTGATTCGAAGGTCCATTAAATAAATGAATTACCTTAAGTCATCAAAGCTGCTGGCTATATCTGCTCTGATTAAAAAGGAATTGAACCAAATCGTAGAGTTCTGCTTTGTAAATGTATTTTCTAACCACACCGGTGTGAAAGCCGAGTCGAAAGCGCAATATAAATTTTCACATGAGTTCAACAACTACCATTTCACTTTGAAGACACTTTGTAATAGTCCCTCTGTGAGACGAAAGTACGTAATTTATAGCTAACTACATAGAAACCGTCAAGTCGTCATTTAATTTCCTTTGGTTTAGGTTTACTTACTAGGGAAAAAGTTCATTGCTGGTGGCTATTAATTAAATAGTATGATGTACTATTTATTTAGTGAAAACTGTTGAATACGGTGGTATGAAGTAAATTGTCTTCGTTTCCAGATGACAATGAAAACCGATGAAGTCGTCAATCAAGCTTTGTAAAGAATTGCACTCGGTGTTTCAGTTGGCTTCATTACTTTCGTATTATTTAACGTATTTGTTTTAAATACAGCTTGCACACATTAATCCAGTGTTCAAAAGTCACCTTACGTAATACTTTTCGTCTCCGTCATAACCTAAGTACAATTTCGTCAATCTTCACATTGCATCAAAATGTTTTTCATTTGCACTTTCTCTCGTGAAAGTGTAAATTCATAGGGAATTAACATAAGAGTAGTCAAAACATCTTTCGTTAGTATACAATTTTTTCTTAATGGGGTTTGCTTGTTGATTAATCCTACCCAAATTAACGTCTGAGTCTCTTGAGCGGAATATCATTATTTTTTTTAATTAGCTTAGGTTTAATCACAAAGTTGTTCCCAAAGCATAATAATTTACCTAAGTAGGATTCACAAGCAATGACTTTGTTTTGCACGTGTTCTGTGGATATACTATTGATTCGTAACTGAATATCAAACTCTGATCTAAAACATTAGAAATATACCCCATTTACCGTAGAAACTTTCATTCGTTCCATTTTCTTGGTGATGGAACAAACTGAATGCCTACTTTTCGTCTGAAAGTCTTCTTCCCAAAGTTTACTACAGCATTTTAAGTTGAAAATGGTATAGTTTGTCGAAACTCACGAGCATATAAAATCTCAAAACTAGCTCAAAAGCATATTCAATGTTAAAACGTAGAATCCCCTATGTAAACAGAAGAGCATTACTTTGTTACTACAGAATATTATTCAATCAAGACTCTTGTTTGCTACACTTTTCAGAATTAGCATGTACCAATGTGTTTTTCTAGTAAACTTTCTCCATCGGCTTGGTTAATTTCCCTAAACGTACAATGTTATACGACCTTAGTAAAATGTGTCGAAATAACTAGTCGAAATTATTATTAAGCAAATATTATTATTACAAGTGATAGGTAAATCTCAGCCCTCAGCATGATACTTGGATGAGTTACAACAGAGATTCAATATAGAACTTATTTTCATTAAAGATAACTCCCATGCCCCGTGATGAAATTGAAATATGGATTACTACCGCTACCTAATTATGTAAAAATTCATTAATATTACTTAAAAATAGGATGTAGTTAGTGCAATACACGATGTTTCAACCAGTGTGCCTTAAAAACTCAAAATGTAAACAGAGATATTATATGTATTCTAAATATTTAATAATAATAACAAGAGAGAAATAAAAGTGTATGTATTTATTATTTACGAGTAGGATTACTGTTACGGCTCTTGTTATAAAAGCCTTTAGTTTATAATTTACTTACACTGTAATATTATTTAATAGTGACAAAAATATTTTAAAGCAAAACAAAAACCTTGGAGCAAAAAGATGAAATTCATCCATTCATTTAAAACTCATTCATTCAAAAATGAATGAATTCTTAGATATCTTGGAAAAAGGATTGGTGAATAGATACTAACATCGTAAATACGAATGTTATATTATTATATCAAAAGTGTTATTATATCAGAGAAATATAGTTATTAGGATCGAAGCTTTGCTTAGTATCCTTATGAATTTGTCGCCGTCACTCTGTCCGATCGTCTGGGTGTCTGGTCGTCTGGTCGTCCACTATTAAAAAGGAGCAACTATATTTTTGCAGTGGCATAACTTATTTCAAATCTGATTTTTGCATATGGTAGCAAATGTATTCAGGAGCAACTAGTTATCATTAGAATTCAAATTTGATGCATCCCCTGGTTTGTGGAAATTATATAAATACAGAAGGTGAGGCAGACAGTAATAGTACGGCAGGTGAGACAGACGGCGTAGTAGCATAGAGGACTGACTACACACCGCGCTGGTATTAACATGCTCTGAAACTGCGGGAGACAAATGCAATATAAAATAGCTTCTCTTTAGTGCAACGATTAGTTGAATACAATTTTCGTTTCATTGCAACAATATTGTCACTGCATTGTAACCCAAAAGTGAAAATTGGCTAAAGAAGAGGATTTTTGTCCATTGTGATTAGTTAAATACAGTTTGAAACATTTTATCGTAAAAATTGTCAAAATATAAGAGTTTGAAACATTTTAACGTGAAAATTGTCAAAATATAATGGAAATGGCTTCACTTCATTATAAATACACGTGTGGGATTCATCAGTGGTGAGTGCAGTTAACTATAATTATCACAAATCACTATTTAGGTATTGTTTAAATCACAATACTACATTCAATTTGTATTGAAATCCAAAAAATTATTAATCGGGTACAATTCTAATCGTAACACTCGATTCTTTCCAGCTTTACAGTCACCTGGTGCGGAATTGATTGGGTTGTGATCAGTTTGAAACAATTTATTTTAAAAATTGTCAAAATATAATGGATACGTCCATCGTCATTTCATTAAAAATACACGTGTGGGATTCATCAGTGGTGAGTGCAGTTAACTGCAATTATCACAAATCACTATTTAGGTATTGTTTAAATCACAATACTACATTCAATTTGTATTGTAATCCAAAAAATTATTAATCGGGTATAATCCTAATCGTAACACTCGATTCTTTCCAGCTTTACAGTCACCTGGTGCGGAATTGATTGGGTTGTGATTAGTTTGAAACATTTTATCGTAAAAATTGTCAAAATATAATGGAAATGGTCGTCCATCGTCACTCCATTATAAATACACGTGTGGGATTCATCAGTGGTGAGTGAAGTTAACTACAGTTGTCACAAATCATTATTTAGGTATTGTTTAAATCATAATACTATATTCAATTTGTATTGAAACCCAAAAAATTATTAATCGGGTATAAACCTAATCGTGATACTCGATTCTTTCCAGCTTTACAGTCACCTGGTGCGGAATTGATTGAGTTCTGCATGTTGACTCCAAACTTGTATGAATACTCTAATACCAATACCATTAACTCCCGCCCAGACTGTTGGACCAAAGACTCTCCTACTGTAACCCTAGATTTTAGATGGCGTAGTAAGTGGAATCTACAAAATCAACAAGATATTACTATTTAGGTATTGTTTATGTCACGTTACTATATTGAATTTGTATTTCCAGCTGACTTGCCGAATGCATCCCTACTCATTATTAAATGACATATTCCATTCTTTCCAGCTTTACAGTCTACTAGGAATTGATTGAGTTCTGCATGTTGACACATGGTGAAGAATTGAAGTTCACTATTTGGAATAAACATTTTATCGTGGAATCCAAAGTGATTTGAATGTTTCCAGGGCTCCGCCCTCAGGGACAAAGTGACGACATGCTCCAGAAAACTGGTTTCCCCCAACCAGTTCTCCGAATCGAAATCGGGGGTAAAGTAGTTGGAAAGAACTGGGGAAACCAGTTTTCTGGAGCATGTCGTCACCTTGCCCCTGAGAGGCGTAGCCATGGGACCAATCAAGGCATCTTGGTGGAATCTAAAAAATCGACAAGATATCACTATTTAGCTTGGTGTTAATTGACTCCTGAAGGGTGGATATTCATGACTACCAGCAGTTTGATCTGGAACAGAAATGGGATTCCGGAATGGGACTAATTCAAAAGAAAGTCCCATATAAAATTTCAAACTATTTTATAGGACTTTCTCTACAGAACCCAGCTGATACGGGCAGGGGAAGGGGGGAGGAAGGGGCGGGAATCTGTCTATTTGTCTTGATTCTAATGGTGGCTGAATACATGTGCTACCATATGCAAAAAGCAGATTTGAAACAAGTTATGTCGTTCCAAAATATGCGTGCATTTTATTATCGAAGGACAACCAGACCATCAGAATTTTTTTTAAATCTCCCGCTTCGATCCTGCGTATACGCCTGTTGCCAACAGTTTATTTTATATGGTTCTGACGTAACAGTGTGGATTATGTGTGGATTATATCCAACAGATTTATTCATTTTATAGAAGTACTAGACCACAGTTTCCCCTCCCCAAGAGGGAGCAAAAGATACTAACATCATACTACTGATTCTGCTTAAGTATACCAGACTTACCAGAATTGACAAGATTCTATTTTACATCAACAATCAACATCAAATGCCTTAAGCTGGCAAAGTCGCGACTCTGTATGCAACAATCTCAATTCTATAATGTATGAAGTAGGATGGAATAGGGCTTAATTAAATTAGAAAACTTTTCTGTCTCTGTGAGCGGTAAACTTTCTCTGCTTTTCCTTTTGATTTTATCTATCTGCGTAGTACATAGATCAGTAAAGTCTTGGATGTAAAGATTTTTGAGCCTATCTACATAGATAATTGACTCTTCATTTGATATTTATATTATTATTGAAGATATTGTGAATCGTACACAAGTTCTGACAGTCAGAAGACAACTGCTGTTAAAATCTTAAAATAAAAGTTGCTTTTTTCCGGTTTTAATACTTTTCACGATTGAAGTGTAGTATTTTTTTAAAGTGCAGATAACTTTTAATAGGCGTAGGCAAGGCAGATGTAGTTTAAAGTTCCATCGTATGGAAAAAAACAACTTTGCCTAAAACAATGACGGCAGGAAGTCCTGCAAAACCAACTTGTTTGTTCATCGTATACTCAACTAGCAATAAGTCAGCTAGAGATACAAAAACAAATCTATTTACTGTAAATGGCTTTTTGTCTTTCCTTAATTGTCCCAAGAGGTATTTTGTTTTTGAGGTTTAGTGTTTTTCCTTTGACTCAATAAAGAAAACAATCGTAGAACAGAAAGCGCAACAATAGTATTTAAATGATACAAACCTCAAGGGCACCGTCGAAAGCTCGTAAAAGACACAGATCAACTATATCGAACTAAATTTAATTTCCGACAAAGTTCTAATGAAACACGACGAGACAAATATTTTTTTTTACTATAACTCGATGTTTACCAGGAAGAAAAAAATTCATGACAGAAGAACCTTGCTTTTTATTTGCTTTCAATCTAACCTTTTGTGAGTAAAAAGTAAATAAGGTATGTATCGGTATAGGTAGAGAGATCAAAGAGGAGACTGTGTAATGGAAGAAGAGTATTCTTCTGTTTACATCATTTTGCAAGAGCCTTGCCCTATCCTACGACAACGACAAACAGAGTTGAGTGTCTCGCTACAAGCCATCCTTAATTTCATTCTTCTCGTTTCATTTTCTTCTGTTTTATTGCTAATCAAGTTTGAGAGCGCCGTTTTATTCCCTCTCTCACTACAATATTTTGCTCAGTCTATTTATAGTAAACTTCTTCCAAGAACAAATACATCACACTCTGAGGAATTTACGTATGAGTCTGGAGTCTGGAGAGTGGAGACTCTGACTAACTAAACTCAGTGAATGGTGACTACTAAATACGTTTAAAACATACTAAACACAGATTGCATTATTATTAATTTAATTTATTCCATCCAAATTCAGAGCTTGTCGAGAAAGTGGAAAGCATAAGATTAACAAAACGTGCTAGTAAAACTAATTGAACCAAATAATTTGGAAAATAAAATAATGCTACTGCTACCTACCCATTATACTGAAAAGCCTTTTTATAGCTTTTCATACTGTAGTTAATCGTAGAAATTCATATTTATTTAGTTTTGCCGTTAACTTATTTAATATTATAGAATGCAGAATTAGTAGTGTATGCTAGCTGTACTAATCTTGTGAAGTAAATTACAGGCTATCGCTAAAACGATTTTTCAAAAAAATATTTAACAAATTCCTCCTAGCTGACAAAAAAATAAGTTTATCTTAAATTCTATCACCAGGCTTGAACAGAATCCTGAAATCCACTGTGAGTAACATAACTTCGGTCTTCATTATTACTGCAACTATTTTTATTATGCATAATGCAGATAGTTCTATGAAATTGTACAATAGTGTAAGCAGTAAACAAATATCTGTGCAGCAAAATGTAATACTTTTCATTTATACAATTGAAATTGTTGTTTTCAGTTGTAAAATTATTGCTAATGTCACAGTCCCATTAATTGTTAGAAGTATTAATTAGCTTTCATTCTTCTCGCTTTGAGTGCGTCATTATACACTTAGATGATTCAACAGTAGCCGGTAATGAGTATTATAACAATACGTAGTAGATTTTTTTGTGACAATCATATAATTCTCGTGTGTAAATTTTTTGTCCGATTTTTTGCAGTCAACAAGGTTCAGAAGTCAATAAGACGTTGTAGCTTTGTCTTTTCGACAATGACACCTCTTAGCCACTTTTGTTGAAACGGTATAGCTCCTGGGACATGTTGATATCGTGTTCCTTCCACAACATAATGGACCTGAAAGAAGAATGAAATACATAGAATGGAACTTTGTTCATAGTGCTTATGGGTACATGTAGGCGTTAGACAGATTGACAATGCTGATGTCAAATTCTTAATTGAAAACTGATAAGAGGAAATGGTTCCCCTGAGTCTTATTGTTATTCAGAAACAGCGAGTTTATTTTTACACTTTTGTGATTTCTGTGCTGAATGAACTTTTGCCCAAAGCACTTATGTTACCACACCTGTCATTAATATGTCATCCAAATCAGTCATCAGTACAATACAAGTAAATAAGTCAAAACGGAAGAGTGTCTTCGAATTGTTACACTATGACATGATGACTAAGTGTGACCTTATCACATCCGATTTTTTTAGTAATTTTTACAAAATATGTTTACTGGAGTGCATAGCATCAGCATCTACTTCAACATAGATAAATCATTTTTCGTCCATTATCATTTCTACGTGTGAATGTCACGGTCATAGTCATTCAGAATCATTTTTGAAAATACAATTGACACTCAAAAGCTAGTCTACTATGAACCATGCTTAGCCTGAAATCCTAAGTATGGAAATCCCCAGAATATTATTATTCTTTCATTAACTCTGATAATGTTTCTCAGATGGACAACAAAAGTGTTAACTAGAATGCACTATATGTTTTGAGAACATAGAGAAAGATTGGGTTCATTAAAATTCCTTCTGCAATGTCTGAAGATGTTGTCTAGCTTGTAGTAAGAGTTACATAGTAACTTAGTTGAGAAAGTTTGTAGTTAGTTGGCAAGTAGGAAGGATCTTACTTTTACTGATTCTTTATGTCCCTCGTAATATCCCACTTCCAAGGTGAAGAAGACGGATGCCGTTGCAGAGGGCACGGGGAATTGAGAAGTGGGCATGGAAAATTTGACCTGTTTCAAATGAGAAGTTGTAAGTAAATATTTAAATGTTACATGCTTTTGTATATCTAGTATAATTTGGATTATTAATTTACAAAAGATATATACGCACGACTGTTATTTGCTTTACTACAAAAGGTGGAAGAAAACTTGAAGGAGTAGTTACCATAATATTTCCACAGACGAACTTTCACATAAAATTTGCATTTTGCATAATGAAAAGCAGAATTTTCGTCGTATTTACATTATTCTGTACTAACGTCTTGCACTATCTTTACTCTACATAAAGATAAAGTGGGGCATGCGCATGGGATTCTTTCACTATTCCTGAATAAATGTTTGTATCTTCTATGTCCGTAATATTTTGTAATTAATGAGTAAGGGTAATATTTTGTAATTAATGAGCAAGGACTAGGCTATCAGTACTGAGTCCAATCAACGGTCTATGAAATTCGGGCCAATGCGCAGTCGCTAGAAATTTACTGATTTCAACATTTTCTAGCACACTTTATGTGTGCTAGGATTCAACTAGTAAAGTTATACAACTCTTTATACATTGTAAGCCTTTAAGGAGGGGTGGTAACTTTCAGAGCAAGAAGGATAAATACTGTGACACTTTGCGAGGTGTGCATAAATTGCGATACAATATTATTAGCTCAATATCGTAAACAAACGCAATGAGGGTATTGCTTATTATTAGTTTACTTTTCAAACAAGCCAAAAACTGTCCTCACTTCAATTTTGTTTGGTGATAATCTGACCTGAATCATAAATATCTGGGTAAGTACATTACTACCGTACTAACGACTTGTATCAGATAACGTTTTTTATATCTTAAAAATATTGCGATACTGTACCTAATATACCATTTAATTTGCAGTACAACAATGAGTCACAAAACATGTGCATCTTTGCCTCCACAAAAAAGGCAATATATTATATTCCAAAAGAGGTGGTAAGTACTTCATTTCTCTCCGAGTCATTTATTACTTTTAGGCATCAATCATCACTTAAAGTTAATTCAGTAAGAATAGTATACTTATTATTTTAAATTAACAGGAAGACATTTTGGAAATGTCAAAACATTTGACACCAGATGCTTACCACTGCCTGACTTCTGAAATTGTCAAGCGTAGTCCGTGCAGCCGCATCCAAATGAACTCTGCTAAAAATCTTATCGTGGAGATTAACAAGAAGCCAAAAGCTGCTATGCCTCCTAATGAGGGTCAGGAGACGTCTGTGAGTAGGCCCCTCCAACCCGATTGACCTCGGTGCAGCACCAGTTCCTGGCCCCAAAATTTTAAATTGTGGCTTACCTCATTTCCCTACCGTAAGTCAGTTTAATTGAGGATGTTTAAAAATATTTAATGAGTTGGCAAGATTTTAATTACACTATTATAATTGGAAATAGGTGCCGTTTATTTACAGAGGTAATTTGATCGCTGAAGCTAAGGAGGTTTCTTTTGACGTAGAGAAATTAGAACTCCAGGGAAGTCATAAGCAAGCAGCGTCATCAATTGCCGTGGTCAATGAAAAAGGCAAACTTTTACTGTGGGCAATTATAAATTATCCGAAAATATGCAAATATTTTACTAACCTAACAGGGATAACCAAGGAAATGGTAGCTAATGGAAAAACATTAGAGGAGGTTTGTGATTATCTTTTTTTATTTAATGATCTACTGGGATTACAATTACTTATTTTATGCTACTACTCACTCATGAAATTTCCACGAAATTAAATACAAATTAATTTTAACAGACATTGCCTTATATAAAGTCGTGTCTAAAAGGAAAAGTGGTCGTTGCAACTGAAATACAAAAATATTTGGAGTCATTGGATTTGAATGCTAACACCGTTGAAGCTAGTCAACTAATCGACATTCAAGATTTTTACGTTGATATGAAAAAACAGAAAGTTGGAATGTCGTATTTAAGCAAGCATTTTTTTGGGGTCGACCGGCAAACGTAAATGGTCATCATTCGGAAATTATTGATGCCCGACTGACTATGCTGTGCTATCACCGGATGAAATGATTTTTGAAAATCCACCCAAGTCTACAAAGTTTTCGCTGTCCTGAATTTGACGAAGAGCGATCTGCCGATGAAAAAGAAAAAGGAACATCTAAAATGGGAAAAATGTACCTGTGGGTATGCAAAGCCGAAAAAATATCGTTCTCATCTGCTAGAGCATTAGGGTATTTTTGGTAATGCAAATTCAAAACTTTTTGATGATGATAAGTGGGACTTTGGGGGATCAGCGACTCAAAGTAATGTAAATGATGACGAGTGGGAGTAAGTATTTTTATGATAACATTGGCTATTGGATGACACATGATTAAACAATAAAACATTATATTATAATTAAAATGAATTGATTATTTACACCATATTAGGATTGCTACCCAATAACATTACATATTATTATCATGCACTTTGAAATAATGTAAAAATGTAGTAATTATAAATTTTGAATCAATTAAATTGTCACTCCGGGGTAATTACCATTACAAATCCCACTCGTGAGCTGTAAAATTTTTGAATTTCTATCCTACACTCAAAAAATTATATAGTCTATAAAGTAATTGCATTCATTTCTACATCCAAATAACATTACACATTATTGCAATTTACCATATAATTTTTCCATTAATTAAATTGTCATTCAGTCATTCATTTAATCCAAATTTAGTTTTCATGGATTCTTGTACATTAACAAAAACACTCGAATCTTGGTCAGCTATCATTTGTGAGTAATACATCCATGCATTTCTTCACTTTTGAGAAATCCTTCGACAATTACATCTGTTTCTATTGAAGTGCTTGTTCCGTTATAGTTTTTAAAACATTTGTGCGGAGAATCAGGATGAACTAAACAAGTGTAGCAGCATTTATTTCGAATGTCGATGTGCAACAGTTTACCAGTTCGTACTCCGATGATAACCGCACAACCAGAAAGAGATTTGTATGAGTCTCCGTACGATAGCTTTCCCTAACTACCGTCACAACTTATTGCTATACATGGAATACCATCATAGTAAAGTTTTTTCATCTTCTAGGGCTAATCGTAGTTCTTCCTTGCCATTTTCTTTTAAATTTTGAATCAAAGATAGTTCTTGGTATTCATGTATTTTATATTCATTTGATTTGTATAATTTAAAATTAATTGGAGGGATATCCATTATTTTTAGTAAATCGAAAAGAGAATCATAGCCCCCACCAGATTCCATTGTTCCCCAAACTGCGGCAGTATTGATTGGTAAGGAATTGTTTTGAGAGTCCATCAAGACTGTAAACTGCCGACCGCAGTGGCCACATGCAATGTGAAATCTGCGACGCAGTCCAATCCATGTCTCTTTTAAAAAAATTTTAATCACTTTTGAGGCAAAATTTCACATTCTTTTGTGTTTCTTGGATTAGTATTTGTAATGATTCGACTGAAACCATTCTTCTTCCATTAATGTCCCAAATTTCGTTCTCTTTTTTGCTTTGATTTTCTAGCACAACAGGAATAAGCTTTTTTGGCTTAAAGTTTTTAATTCTAGTCTTGATTGGTCTATGTCCGCATTTTTCACCCATCGTGCAAAAAATCGTCTACCGAGGTGTAGCCGTTTGGGTATCCCACTCAAACGTTTGTACGAGTATCACAATACTTCTTGTCTGACTGTCTTGTATACAATAATATTGCCAATTAAATGAGGATTGTATATTTTGATCTATACGTTGATGTCTTGTCGAGTCTGGCTTCTTACTCTAGTTGACCACGGTGACACTGCTGAAATATGAATAATGAGTTACACTATTCATGCTTCACGTTTTAAAAATAGGAATATCGTATCTAGTAATATGCAATAATAAACTATTCTGTTTACCCGAATTGCTATGTATGCTCTACGACGTTTTGAGGATTGCAAACAATGATCTTATTGGATTCCCAGTCAATTCATGCAACTAAACACAGTCGGTGACAATTACTGTTGAAATACAAAAAAACTAGTTATAATACTCCAAGATGTAGTTTATAAAAATGATGATTTCGAAACTACTAATTTGCAATAAGAAATTAATCTTAATTCGCAATTTTTTACCCGTATCAGCTGACGAGGATTTCAAGATCAAACAGAATGATATTTTCGAAGGTTTGGACTCCTAGTCGAGTCTGGCTTCTAAATCTGGTTGACCACGGTGATAGTTACTGCTGAAACATGAAAATATAATTGCAAAATTTGATGCTGCTAGTAATTTATATAATTAATATGTCACCTCGAATTAGTTCTCTTATACTTACCACCTCAATTTATCCTTTTCAGATGTAGAGTTTGATGAGGGGCGAGGTCAAGAATTTTAGGGTTAAATGATTAAAAAATTAAAACTGATAGGAAACTGTCAGAAATAACATTTCGTAATTCTAAAGGAATGCACAATCAACAATTGTACAATTGTGTTTGTTGGTTGTATTTCCACCATTATTTATGAATACTCCGTGCTGTCCTCCCGCAATTTTTGTCGCAGTTCTTAGGCAAAATTTTGCATGTAAAATCTTTAAAAAATGATTTCAAGATTTTGGAAAAACGTAAAAATATAACAAAAATGCCATAAAAAAGAGGGGAAAAAATGAGGGAGAGCATGAGGCACCTTTTTTTGAATTTGTGTCTGCAAATGTGAACAAAAATTCAAAATATATTTCTTACATGTATTTCCCCACTCAAAATCAAAATTTTCAAATTGAATTTTCGATGACTTAAAAAATGATTTTTGAAAATTGGGCTTTCATGCTCGTCTTAAAAATCTTTGTAAATTCTGAAATAGAAAACCGCATGCCTGTACGTTTAGTCCATTGCTCTGAGTAATATACGCTGAAAGTCCCCACCCCTCCTTAAAAGTAGTGCATTTCATAACATAAATTCCAGTTCACATTAGTAGATACACAATATTATGCATTTTCATCGACATTTAATGCAGTTCAGTCACTACAGAGCCTGCATTCTGTAAATAATATGGATACATAGTGATAATAAATCAGTAACATTTCAAAAGATTTGATGGGGAACTGCCAAGAAAATGTCCGTCTTGTGGTCTGATGGTTGATCTAGTCGGTTGCATTGAATTTTATGACATGACCAGAGCAGACGAAGAAAACAGAATCACATAAAGTAAAGTCAACAGACTATGAAGGAAGCGTAATATAATAAACCAGTTGAATTGGATACGCAACGGAGATGGACTTAGTTAACTTCTCGGTTACAGCATGCAGACGAAAGTTACGCTTCGAGAAAGTAGAGTGAAGTGAGGGAAAGCCATTCTCATTCGTTCTACTCAACTAAACTAACGGCGTGACAAGGGAAATCTTGGGTTATTTGGATCTGGCTGAAACTGCACTGCACTGCCCTTGCATTACTGTACAGAATAGCAAAAGACATGTGTAACATATGCTTTGGGTCTATATATGACATAACATATTATAGGTCTATATAGGTATATGGGAAGGAAGCAACAGTCAGTATTTTTATAAGTGTCAGGTCAGAGTTAAAGTAAAAGCGTTGTCAATTGCCATCCTATTTTCTCCGTTGCTGGAAACCTATTATACTTGCACATACTCTTACATAAACGCGTCTATTATCCCAATAATTCTCCATGTGTGTACTAAACAAACAAATCCAATACTGAACTCAAGTTTCGATAAAGTGGCAATTTAGACGACAAGACAAGGCCGGAAAGGACCATTGCCCGTGCAGCAAAAAATTCCAGTCTTGACTCACCACTTAGATACTGCGGAATGATTGGTCGAGCCTGACCAGGCCCGACCAAAGAAAACCAAGTCCGACCGAGCTACTCTATAAATAATAATGCTGAAAAAACAAACAGATGTTTTCACTGCTTTCTCCAGCGTCACTTGGATTCATCTTTGGTGCACAACAGAATGACGAATACTTGTACTTCCCTATCTCTCCTGATACTTATTGCCATAAATCATTGCAAGACCCCCTCACAGTTTGCTGGTTAAGATAGGTAAGTATACCACTCACTACAGCACATTAAAACCTTCCTAACACCACAGCCATCTCATTTTGAGGCATCGCACACTTGTGAGCCACTGCAAAATCCACCAAGGCTATTTGTGACCATTATTTGCTTTATACTAACGTTTACTATTAAATTACTTTCGCCTAAGTGGACTACAAAAAGTCACTTTTGTACGTTATGTTATTTGCACAAGCTATGCTCCTTCCGCTAAGATGTACTTAATGTAGTAAGTAATCATTCTTCAGCATGTTTCCCCATCTTTCTATGTACTACGTAGGCCCACATGTACTACGCAATGTTTTTTTCAGATTGATGCTTTTAATGATTGCACCATAACCCACTTTTCTCACTATTTGGCACGTTTGGAAGCAACATACAACACAGACCCCTTTTGCACACATCTTTTTCATTTACATGCAGTTTAATACACACCGTGAGCGGAAGTGAGTGGGAAGTGAAAGTTTGATATACTGCTTTCTTCCTCAGAACTACTTTCCAAAGAAAATCAAAAAAACATTATTGTATTACCAATATTACCATAAGTAGTCAAAGAAGATTAGTTAAGTTAAACTTTGACTTTTGGTACTGTCATTTGGCGTAACTTTCCATTTTCCAAAACTGTATTCTATTTCAGTGTTAGAAAGGCATAAAATGTCCAAGAATGTTAACAGAGAATAAGATGCTCACAGAAAATACGTTATATGAATTACATTTACCAATTCCTCGGGACACTCAAACCGAGGTATTTCATGTTCTCCATGATGTAGATTGAATGTTAACGTTATAGCTTGTCATATTTTATGAGCAACATGAAAATTGTCATTTTGGCATAATTTTCATGTCAATCTCCGGAATAAGATTATTTACAAATCCCGAAAACTGGTACAGTCATCCTGCAAGCTAATCGACATCTCAATATTTGAGTGGGTGGTTAGCATTGCTAGAGACAAGTTAAGGTTTACATAGAAAGTAGAGTGAAGGAACCTTCTAGATAGACGTAGTCGATGAAGACAGAGATATTAGAAGAGCCAAATAGCAATAGTGGAAGATTCCTTTTTCAATTTCCATTCGAGATCTCCAAATTCTCTCATAGCCTTTCTCCTAAAGTAGGCTCTTCCACTTCTACACTTTGTCTACATTTCTCTTTGTTCTCTTTTCCTTTCTTTCCTGACAACGGAACTGACAATGACAATTGCTTATACAGTAGTGTAACAGCGAAACTTTCACCTTTAGTTTTTATTTTATTAACGGCTCTGAGAGTTTCTGATGTGAATCCTAATTCCATTGGTCTATGTATCTATGTTTTTGCAATATCAATATTTTCCGTGTACTACTATTATACTACATTACCGACACGTAGCAGGAACCCATTATCAATGAAGAAGATAGGGTCGATAGAAAAGTCTAATCTGTCCTTATATTCAGCGTCGAGTGTTACAAGCACTTAATATTGGTAGAGACTACCCTGATATTATTGTACATTGAGGTAGGTGCATAGTTACTGTATAATATAATAAACGTGGATCTGGGTATGTACAGCAATGTCTCAATGTGACCTCCCGGTAGATCGTTGTGGATGATGTACACAAAGGTAATGGTGAAAAGAATCCCTTGATGCGCTCAACTTAAGCCCATGGCTTGGATTTGCACCATGGTGGCGGACCTGAATTTAATTCTCAACCCGAAGCCAAAAGGCAAGATCCCACAAACAGTTTTCTACTCTTCCACTCTATACGTAAGGACAATAGACTCAACTTTCCTATCCCCTCTCCTCCAGGCTTTTCACAAAAGAAATGAGTTTTCCTGGATAGCTAAGTACAACAGCATAACTATTAATTACATTTTGACTTACAACAACGATTCTCTGAGATTTCCTTTTCCAACTTTTTTCCCCAAAAGCTAGGCAGAGAAATTCATACACTTTCACTTACTACAACAAAATATAACAATAAAAAATTGATAAAATCATACGTAACCTTGAGACAATAATAAAAGTGCAAATGTTGCTGACTACACTGACTGCAGTAGATACGATTTGGGATTGTGGTCGATTCTAAGTACATTACTTAGGTATACTAAGTAATAATCCTGTTTCTCGACATGAAACAAAGATCCATTTGTAGAAATGTAATTTTGGAGCAAACATTATAAAACTATACATACTATGTTTAATATTCTATTATATAATCACAGACTGAGAAAAATTTACCCATCTATATTATATTATATGTATGGTAGGGCAAATTTGAATTTTACCGCCTTGATCCAAGGGGGCATTACTATTACTATATAATACCTTTCGAAATCGAGTCGCGCATGCTGGGGGCTACTATACTAGTAATATATATTCATATACATAATGTTTTAAAAGCATACATTTCCGACATCAGCATATTGACTTTTTCATTATACAGTGCTAAAAATGTCTGCAAAAATATTATATACCAGGTTGATTGACATTGGGATACTTATACGGAATAAATATGCCTACCTAACCTACTGTATGTATTCTGGTAATTAGAAATAACATACAACCAAGCATCCTGATCCTTTTATCCATTATCACTGATTTCAAAATGAACTATGACAGACCATAGCTTAATCCTCCGGTCAAGCGTCAAACACATCCATTCGCACTAATGGAGTGAATTGATTTATTTAATGGATTATGTAAACGCATTACAGCAGACGGAGCAACTAATGGGATGCTTTTCTTTTACTCTTTCCCAAACAAACCTTTTTGGGTCGTTTTTGGCTGAAGTCAGTTTCTGGTGAATTTTGTAGATACTACCAAGAAACACACTTTGGAAAATACCTGTGCTATTAAATATAATGCAAACCTAAATACTATAGCTTATTTTCTAACGCTTTTCATTTACGAAAACGTTTTTGGCTCTGCTTTTTAACGCTAAATATCTTAAAACCGTTTTGACACAAAATAACGTGTATAACATATCATATAGATAATCGAGTGATATTGTTGCCGAATTAATTTCAGCTAGACATTTGAACACTTGTCCAAATAGTGATAAATGACTTGTACATTTTGTGAGTGGGAGATTTATACTGATATCCACATGCACTTTAACCTTTTGGTTTCACATCTCTAATTTATTTTGTTGCATAATGTGATAGGAGATAATAAGTGGAATGGAAAATGAAATTGTGAAATGATTGGATGATTCGGATAGATCTTTTTGACTTCCTGTGTAGACTGCTTTTAATCGAATACACAAGAGTAATTAATTCATCTCGTTAACAATATTTTAGGTACTTACGAAAAAGCCAGTTTGATCATGGAAAATAAATCAACAAGGCAGTTTGCTAGCTGAAAACTGTCTATGGAGAAAAATTAATGGAATTTGTACAAGAGAGTAACCATTTTGGATCCTCTGATTGAATCTCGTTAATGAATATCTCACGGAAAGCGATAAAAAGGTTTTAGAATAAGCATTTTGTGCATGATTTTGCACTTCAGATTTATAATGAGTAAATGTAGTAAGTAAAACTTACATTCATTTGCGTGTAAAACGTTATTATGCAAATCAAATGCTAAAGTGAAAAGTCAGACATGTAGGCGGAATTTGTTATTAGGAAATGAGAAATTACTGACAAGGTTCTATTTTAAGATGAACATATTCACGCTTTATATCCGACGTGTCTTAAGAATATACTTTGATATTTCAACCACATAAAACGTAATCAGAGGAGAGGAAAGCATCATTACACGAATAAATAAATACGAGCAGAACCCGCTTTTATAATTGTAGTTTCCACAGGGCAATAACGAAGCAATTTAATTTTGTGCTTCACATAATTACGTTTCTTTGCGGTACGAAATGCCAAGTCGTCACACGTAAATACGTCAGAAAAGAGATAATACGTATGACGTATCTTTTGAATGAGCATTGAAAGTTGCAACATGCTTTTAGAGTTTTAAAATGCTTTAGACGCGGATTACTAACCTCGTAGATGTATTTTCTCTTGGAAACTGTACAACTCATCTGGACGAACTCGATATGGAAGAGCCAATTGGGGTCAAGAGACCAACAGCGAGTGATGTAATCCTCGATACGCTTCTCTGCTTTGTCTTTAGTAAATTCATCGTTAGTTGGCCATAAAGTATTTGTTTTTGAAACGAGTGGTATCTTGCGTTCGGCAGCCAAGTCGTGCTCCACTTCGAATTCTTCTATCTGTTGTCATATAATTTTTATAAGAAGGTGAATGACTTTGTCTTTTGCTTATGGAACTATCCAACCTTTTTAAGATTTAAGAGCATATTTACTAATCAAATTAAAAAGGTTGGCAAAGGGTTATATGGTCAGAGAGATTTTTTCTGTAGTAAATTTGCCGAACCGTTAAGCTTTCTTCCTTGGCTTAATATTTATACGCGTTGCAATTTACGGTACACTTTATTTTCTTTGGCACAAGAAGTAAGAGTTGGAATAATTGACCCAGTTAAGTATTCCCATGTTGTCTTAGGTAATCCTACAATGGTAAGTAAATATATAACTAGTAACAAATAAATTTCATGTGTATTTGCAAAACTGCCTTTTATTAGTGTTCTCCAGTCTATAAAACTCTCAGCTAAAAGTCATAATGTTCCAGAGTCCTAAAGGTATTACCCTAGTCATTCAATATTGCTGCTAGGTAAATGAAATTTTTCTGTTCCCTTGTACCGATGTATTGAAACTTGCCTTCCAGCAATACTGCCAATGAGCAAAGTTCTACAGCTGAAACATAAACCTTTCTAGATGTTGGGTATATTATATTGCATATATAAATAAAGCAGAAACTCAGACTCTGTACGTAAAAGCAGATGCCCCCGCACAGTCAATAACCCTATAACCCAACTTTACAAGAAAATACATTTAAGTTAACTGAATTCAATATAGACTACTTTCTCCGGAAAAAGCTAGGTAAAAGAAATCTGATTCCTAATCTTTAATAGCAGCAGCAGAACCACTGAGAAATAAACCACTTACATGCTAGATATGTTAGTGTACTTATATTTATGGATCTTCTACGCTATGACTCAAGTGAATAAAAACCCAATTCAACCGACTTGTTCCATTATTATCAAGTTTTCCTTCCTAGAATTACTTCGACACAGCAATTGCACTATTTTTTAGAAACAATCTTAACAGATATTATTCTGCCCTCCCAAAAATCCAATACTAACAATGTTTTACAAACAATACTGAATATGACAGAACAGATAAAAATCAACAACTATTACTCTCAACTTTAGTTCAAGTACCTTATCCAATTGCTTTCAATAAATGGGTCACTAATAGGACATTTCAGATTTTTGCCCAACGGAATGTAGTAAGCACTATTTTGAGATTCTGCAATTTCATAGGATTCAGGCCATAATATTAGAAATAAAATACATACCTACAGTAAATTTATTTTGCCTCAGGTTCCATTCCTTCTAAATGGTAATATAATGCTCCGTCTAATGGAATGTTATTATGTTAAGCACGATTTTACATATCCGATCATATACTGAAGAATAGATTCGTGAGATTTTCTGAAAATCAATATTATTATATCTAACTATACACAAATTCACATACATCCCATTATAATCATATATAGCCTACCATTTTCACAATCGCTTACACGCATAGGTGTAATAATATCATCTCTAGTTAGGTTGGGATGCGAATGGTGTAATATGAAATAGATTGGTATAGGTTTCCTAAAATTTAGTACAATATATACAACAGGGTTTTCAGATACAGAGACAATAGACAACTAAAATAGGAAGTTGTAATTTCAGCCTGCTGCATGGTAATTTCTATTCACGCTCGTTTGAAGCCAACTCAGTGTTAGCATCACAATAAAATTTTATTATCCGTGACTCCTGAAATGGGGAATTAAACATGAGATCTAGCAATACTCTCCAGCTTGCAGATACACAGTCGATTTGTCAAGTACCTTCTACACTAGATACTTACTTAGGATTAGTAGAACAAAGTGGGCACTATCACTCAATCAACTGCCTTTGCAAAAAGGAATTTGTTATGAATAAATCTATCTATCTATCTATCACTCTCATAAAATATATACACAGCAGAAAACTGCTAATTTAGTTTCACTCACTTGAGCTCCAATGTCGAAGCAAAGTGCTTCTTGTGGAACTGAAAGCTGCAACTCCGGCCGATATCCAAGAGGGGTCGACTGAAATTTATATAATGAAAGTCAATTACCAAAAAATATCTTTCTAGTTGTTTGCAATACTTAAGAACAATTGTTGAAGTAAAAATATTTTATGAACAAAATGAATGGCGGGAATATGATCGGGTAAGATTATGTCAACCTGACAATAAGCGTCAACTCTACGGGCAGCACTTTTTTGATTGGGTGGTGTAGCCAAACCAGCAATATTGTTCGCAGGGTTTGATTCAATTTGTTGTTGAAGTCCTTTTTGTGATCCAGACGGATCCTCCGTTTCTGCCATCTTTGATTTTGCAGTTTGTATATCAATCAGTACACTCGTCCTAAACGAGATTGCGTAATAAATATCATGGAGGATTGGAAGGACGGGGTAAAAAGCTAAGGAAAATAAATAATATTGATTAACATGTCAAAGTCAACATCTGCGCTATGTAATGAATTCACTATTTAGACAACTGTAAAATTTATCTGAAATTACTCCGATGAAGATCTGTAGGTAAATTCTTCCAATTTAGATTGGGCACCTGCAGCTTGCACTTTCACCCAAGAATAATACAGCTGCTATATATAGGAATAAAGGCAGGATAATGGTTTGGACAGAGAAGAGTAGTCTTAATCTTGATTATCCTTCTGTATAATTTATTTCAAAAATGAAGCTGAAATCAATGTCTGCATCCGGTGGGACGGAACTCACGGTCCATGTAATTTTGTTGTCATAGGTGTCGGAAAAATTTTCCGATCCGAGAAAATACCGAACCTAGTATCAAGTCTCGTGGTTGCCGTTGACGAGATATTTTACTTTTACTTACAAAAGTCGAAAATTCGGCTGACCAACGGCGAATATCATTATTCGTCATTATGGTCATGATGTACATAGCTCAGATAATTTCTGTCTCGAAAAGTCAATCTAGCACCCAAGATAGTCTTTTATAACACAGAATCTATTTTCGTAGTCAAAGGAAGAGAACTTTAGAGAACTGATGAACTGAGGTTAGGAAATAAGGTATTGTTGATAAAGTGTCATAGACCTTGAGGACCTTCACCTTCTGCTTACAAAATACAGTACTACACTTTTCATTAGAAAGAAGCCTTAAATGAATCTGAGATGAAGAAGGAGTTGTAGATTGTATGTACTTTCTTCGACGGAACAAAGTGCATGAATAAATCTGTAGATTTCGAACATTTTCTCTTATATATATAGTTCTTTTATGTTTTTAGAGTTAAGGTGGAAAGAAAAAAGATACGATGCATAATACTGACAGAACAAATAGTATTGCATATAGCTATGATGCTTTCTACCACACTCCAGTAAAAATTCAATCATGCTACCGAAGCATGTTCTTTTCATCTTCTCGTTTGCTAGAAAGCAAAAGTCAAACTTTTGTAATATTTTTTATTGTCAACTAATGAAACTATATAAAATATTGCTTTAGTCATGAGTCACTCTACTATTAGTTATATTATGCGAAGAGCGAGGGAAGTGATTTCATCATGCGAACACAAATACATTCTGCCTCTGCTATGGTTCATTGTCATCACAAGGCAAGGGTTCATCAACTTAGTACACGGTTAACAAACAAACTAGAAAATGGTAAACAATTCCAGCTAATATTATGGATTTGTCAAATACACGCTTCTGTTTACGTAGTCAAATTCTAATATCCCTTCGATGGACACGAATTTGAAACGTGTTATCTGTAAGAGTGGCTTTTGAGCAATATATTATTCATCAAACCAGTAAGTTTCGTATTACACGGTCATTATTGTAACAAATTACAACGTCTCGACATATGTTTATTTCCATTACCCAACTTTCACTAATCTGTATGCATTAAAATTATTCAGTAGTATTATGCTAATTCGAATCCTCTGCAAACTAACTAACATTAATCTAATGCAAATCGTAAATGGAAAGCAGACTGGGTGTATTTACTTACAATTATCATATCAAATTATTATTATTAAACCTTCAAAACAGAAAACACATTGTTTACAAAGACACCGAATATCGCAGTATTCATATCTGAAAATCATGTAGTAAACACGCAAATTGTGTAGACATATTATGCTTATTAAAAAATGAAAGCCCGGAGATGAATTGTAAATAATATTATTTGCAGTTTTGTACCTTCGTTTAGGCTCTGTAGTTCTCCTTCATTAGGCCACAATTGAAATTGTACACCTTAAAACTACTGCGAACACTCGCTTAGCTGTTTATTTTAATATGCGATGTATTTTAAGCATAAGTCTGTTTAAATAATTGAGATTAGTAGGTTTCTGAAATCTAACGCTAACAAAAGGCAATTACGAGCCCAGGAGATGATTGACAGAGAAATCCTTAGGATGATTGCATGTAGCATTTGAGTAAAAGGAGAGTATATTTTGATTTGAAACAGCTATAAGTAATATTTCGTTGGAAATGCAGAGGACGAAAAGAACATGTCATAAATGAAGGTAGTTTACCCCAGAGAAATCAGAAGGATTATGATGATGAGAATGATGACGGCCGAAATTCCTTGCCACTTTCTCTAAAGTCGCCAAGTAGAGCATAAAGGCTTTGTGTTCATAATAAATGTGTAAAGGTATCTGAAATATTGCGTTGGTTAAACTCTCTTCTACTCCAGAATAGTACTTATAGGTAGAAAACAAGAGGTAGCCCTAGCTGAATAAAGCTATAAATAAGACATAAGCCATGCATAGGAGAATGCATATATAGTACATAGTAGCCTACTTGGCTGTCATTTCAGCTGAGCACTGGGCTATTTCTCTGCATGCGTAGCTCACTGCGGAAACTTTCATATTTCTCATTATTGAGTTTTATAAAACCGTAAATCTGAACTCATGCCAGAGAAAGATAAATAGTAAAGGTCTAGTTCTCTTCATCAGAGTGGTTGTATGTACTTGTGGTATGGCATAGTGATTGGGGTGTGCCAAAATTTATTGTGCAACTTTACGAGATGACTACTAATACATATGCATGCATTTAAATCGTGCCAGTAACTCATGTCAGCGAAGGAAATACACAGACGCACATTAGGTAATGCCACTTCCTCTTATACATACATTATAGTCTACAATGTAGAACAAGTCGTTATTGTTAGTATTAGTCCGTTGCATGTGATTCGCATATTACTTCCAAGTACCTAAGCCAGTCTTGGTAGTCGGGACGTCGGGAGGGAAAAGGCATTTTACATGTATTATACTTTGATAGAGACAGTGAAAGCCAAGACGTTAAAAAATCCCCTAGAAATATAATTACATTTTATACTAATTGAAATCATTAAGTATTCAAACTACAAATTAGGGAGTAGAAATTAAAGAAGAAGAATAGTTTTACATGGAGATTCTGTGCGTGCAGAATGCGATGCCAAGATTTAGGAATAAAATCAGATTTTATTAGAGTGGAAGCTGCTTTCTCCTTGTCATGACTAACTAAGTAGGTAAATGTTAGTCTTATTGTAACTCTTAAGTATTTACAAGGTATATCCTCCCTATAATTTTAGGCTGGATGACATGACACAGTTTGGCATGAAGCCTCTATGTCTTTGGATTACTTGTATACTATAGAGTAGTTAGTAGGAAGAGAAAGTTCCTCCACGTGGCACGTGTGGAGACGGGAGAAAGGACAAGGGAGGAGAAAGCAGGAAAAGGAGATATAACCAGACGGCCAAGTGAAAGAGATGACATTTGAACAGTGTCTGGAAAACTCAAGAGAGTAACTTCACATGCCAATTTATTTCCTTGTTCTCACTCAGAGTGCCTCAATTTCGAACTCCTACTCTCTCCTTGTTCAAAAACTTTGTCTAACAATAGCCAGGCCGAGAAAATAGACGCAGTGTATCATGGTGACAGAGTGTAAGCTATAATGGTAAATTGGTAACAGAGCACAATGTCTTTGATGCGTTCACTTGCCCATCACATCCTTTTCTTGCACTTGCATTCTCTCTACTTGACTCATCTGTTCTTTACAAATGTAGATACAACAATACATGTAATGGAACTACGTAGGTAGATGCACTTAAATTCTCTCCATAGACTACTCCCTGACAGCTCCTGTTTGATATTTCAGTCGACTGCTCTCCAATGACACCAATACAGCTGACAATCATCATAATGTCTTCTTTTTATTCTATTGTTCAGTTCATATGACTTTTCTAGGCTTCATCATTCCAGGCGTGTTTTTATTTTATAGACATTGAAAAAGACACCTTCAGATTTATATTCAAAATGTGTTGAAAAATATGTCAAATATGTCAACAAATAATTGGGATGCTTGTAAGTTAATACAAAGGGGCAAACGCCTGTGGAAGGATAATAACCTTGCTTGAAACGACTGGGAGCTCTAAAAACATTTCTTTGTGCTCCTTACTTCAAAGGACTAATCCCTTCTTAATGGTATTGTTTAGAATGACAAAGAACAGGCTTTCTGTAGTCTTGCGAAATGAAAATGGTGGGAAGCTACTTGTGTGAGTGTCTCTAGTTTCGGCTAAAGAATAGTAATAATTGTTGCTTACTTAATTGTAGTAGATATGTAAAGTTTAGTTAAGCTGTAAAGATTCATTATTGTTATAGGTGCTTTCACCACGGAGAAAGTGACGGCTTACATAAGTAAAGCGTCTGTTTGGTATCTACTATCCACATTTGCAATTCCAGAGCCCCACACACCATCATGATTGTGTAATGATTAGGTGTAAGACATAAAATATTGCTTAACTTTCTCCGAAGAAAATTAAAAGGGGTATAAAAAGTTATAAGCTTCATTTCGGGTGGTAAAATGGCACATTTTGTTTGTTCTTCAAGGATGTACATTTTGGTTTGCATTCACAGCTTGACTATTTGAATTTAAGTAGCATAATGTTAAATTCTCATAAAAGACAGAGAAATCCTTGAAGAAAGTGTAAGTGTCCATAAATTAAAATGTAATGTTTGAATAGTTAACTCATTCTAAATATTAAATGGAAAAATCTCTCGAGAATGAGCTTGTAAAGTAATATCGCGCATTGCAATGGGGTTCATTTTCTTCCTCATGCTAATAGTGAAAGTATATAGTCTAGATTAGGTAGAAAGGCTGTTAAAAATCAAGACTTTGTAGTTCCAACTTCTAACCGACTTTACGTAGGTATAGGTTAAGTTTCTGCGGAGCAAATGGATTTGAAGAGTGACCTGACCATACCAAAATGTTTTTATAGTGTCTAAAATGCACTGCTTACTTAACAGTTCGTTTGGAGAAAGAACACCGACCATGCAATTCAAAGCCAATTCGGTGAAAGTTGTGATTGTATTTCCATTTAAGTTTTATGGCACGGCCATAATAGGAAAGTTATTCAGCGTTTACTTACTTACTTAGAAGCTATTGAGAACTTTGGTCGAGGCGTCTCGCGATTTAAGAGTACCCTCAACTAGTGCATTGTAACGGAATTATTTTTCTTTCCCTAAGTATACATCGCATCGTAGACACTGCTCCGGGAAATGTCCACGACTCAAAAGAAACTATTTGAATAAGATTAGGCAAAGGCATAGTAAGAAAAGGTTTCTCTCGGTGTACATCCTACTATAAAGTACCTGAGTCGAAATCATGTCATTCAGTTCAGTTCCAAGTCCTAAGTAGTTTGCTACGCTCGGTTTAGCAGTTCGTTCTGCCTCATCTTATCTCATGATGACGACCCGTCTAATAATATTACATGGACTAACTATATCGGTGTACATATTATTAGTTCCCTATCCAACCAATCCTAATGCCTTAAATGGGATGAGAAAGAAACCTCTCTTAATGGTAATAGAGGTGGGAATTTAATGGCTAAATCCTTACGATTTTTTGGATTGTTTTCTTTTTCTCGATATTTTTCTTAGTAATTAATTTAACATATTTTTTTAACTTTTCTACCATAGAAAACCTTTTATCTTGAAGAGTGAATAGGAATTATCGAATTTCCAATTTCTTTTCAAGGTTATTTTATTTTAATAATGCCAGTGCAACATTTTGAGAAGGTTCATTTTACTTCTAGAAACTTCTGCATTACAGTTAGACGGTGGATTAGAATTTACTTAGTATTCTAATAGTGAACGAATTGTTTTCTTTCCTCGTTATTTTCACTTGACTCACCTCTAAGTAATGCTGGCGAGTGGTGAAATAACAGTGTAGAGTCGGATGGTGTCTCAAAGTCAAATGAGTCGACCTTCTTATGTGTACATAGCTATTAAGTGCTGACGGAACTACTTTACACATTTCCGTTATATTTAGACTAGGAAATTATATGTCTGCATCTCCTTGTAGATGATGACAGAGAAGAAGAGGTGGGTAAGTAGTTCATAGACAGTCTTTTCAACATTTTCTTTTCATACAGACAAACGTACCTTAGTTACTTCGTCTATTTAGTCATAGTCACAGATGAGTTAAGTTTGAAATCGAATTCCTAAGAAATATTCTTTCTCCCGAAGGCAAGAGACAACATGTAGATTTCTTTTTCTTTAGACCTTTAGTGTAAAGAAAATAAAACCAGCATGACATTTACATGTCTGTGTACTTATATAGACACCAACAGTGCAAACCTACGTAGCTTTTTCTCAAACAGATTGCAAGAGAGGAAATGGGTTGCCCAAAGAAGAGAACGTACCAGAAAATACCAAAAATGACAAGGCACGGATAGAGAAAAAGACGGAAAACCCCAAATGCCTATAAAGCCGTGGGGAAAGCCTTGATTCATGCTTTGCATACAAATCTGTCATACATATGTAGAAATACCAAGGAATTCTATAGAAATAACGTATTGAAAAAGTCTCGTTTCTTCAGGATAAACTTAAGTTGTGGAGGAAAATGGGTTTCGCAAATACATATCAACTTTATTTATTTTATTGATATTGCAGTAGGTATGAGACGTGTGTCTAGGTTCATCATGTGTGTTTGCTGTTTCTCAAGAGTCTCACGCACAGCATGCAATACCAACATAATATTTAATGTAATGATTTTCTTCACTTGCTATACACACAGATAATAACCATAGATAGGTTTCCAATAATCAATAGCATCCCTCCAGAAAAAAGTAAGTATCAATTGTTTACCCATTGCGTCTTACCATTTCTCTAAGGCGTATTTTTCACTAGTGCTATAGTACATCTAAACAAAAATTTACATTACCTCTCTTAAAGATAACAGGAAATTCCTCCTGGCTTTTTCTATGCGTCTTTCCACTCCGTTTGGTATTGCTTTCCCTAATGTGCCCGACTTCATCTGATTCACGGCTAGTTAAGTTCTCAGAAAATCGAATGTACCTAAGCCGCAGGAATTCTATGCGAAAAATAAATGTGCTGATTCTGAATCATTTATAAAAGGAAAACTAGGTACTACTTATGATAATGGGACAGAGTGCAATTATTGTATGAAAATACATGGATACTTAAGACGTGACATCTGCACAAAAATAGCTTGACAGTTTGATTTATCTGCATATTACGTATCATTCTATGTATTTGTAACTTAATAAAGAGTTCCAAACACAACTGGTGGAAAAATGAGCATGTGTCTTCATGATTTAACTACCTAATAAATTGTACATGCATGTAAAACTAAGTTGTATAGAAATAATCCTTTTCAAAAGTCATCTTTACTTGTTGTATTCCTTAGTATCAATCACTTAAATCAATCTTTTGGTATAAATAACTCTTTTTGTTTTTTTGACAAGCAAATGGACAGCATGTAAACTACTAACCTTTCATATAATCTCAGATTGTATTTATAAATTTATTTATAGTTCACTATGCACCCGTTTCCTTTTAACTCGATGAATCTTTGAGTATCTTTTCAATTTGCTTTCTGTCAGTGTATGCTTATTGTACAGGAATAAAGAACGGTATTATCAATTGTGTAATACCAACTAAATTAATCCAATTCAAAAGCCCACACAAACAATTCTCATTGGTCCAACGCAATATGAGTGGGCATAATTCCTATTACATAATATGTTTTGAAAGCTAGAAGCTTGCAGCTCGGACAGCTTTTGTACATTGCAGTGAATTAAAGGTCATTACGTATTACGCAAATGAATAACTGTCCTTATGTGTATTTTTCATATTCTGACTTATGTATTTTTAATTTGCCTGATACAGACTTATTGTATCTATCTTGATCTAGCTTTGAGAACTCTTTGGTTCATAGCGCACCCTCATAATACAGGCTCTTATTAGAACCTCATTTTTTGCGTTTTAATAATTAGTGCAAAATCCCAATTCTGTCAACGTTAGGATTTTCTTGTGATCCATGTGACACTTCCCTAGGCCATACTTCAACGAATGCTTGCAACGACAGGTACCTGCCCAATCTCATTTTAATCAAACCAAGAACATTCTCTTTAGAGCACAATGAATCCAGGTTGAGATGTGCTTCGGACATGAGTATTCTGCATATCCATTAACCAGTTGCCAAATCGAGCTGGAGAAGCCTGTGAATAAGAGCATCTGTTTCATAATTGTGCACGGATGAGCTGCTACGACTCTGTCTTGGAGAGAAGGAAATTAATGCTTCTTGAAATGAATTACTGCGTAGTATGTGGCATGCATTAGAAAAACTATTAGTCCACCATGAACTAACTACTCCTATATAGTATATATTGGTATATATTTATATATTTCGTTGAATTTGTTACATAAACATAGAAAATACACAGAAAATGTAGTCAGGCAAGATGTTCTTTTTATATGTATTAACGTGTTTTGGATGTCTGCTGCGTACTGCACATAGTTCTCCTGTACAGACATAATGTTTTGGACACCTCTGTCTGGAATTGTTGATTCCCTCAAGTCTCTTGTTTGGTGAGAGAGGTAATAAAAGCATTAGTTATTGTTTAATTACATCCTATTCACCTGTCAAACGGCAATAAATTCAAAATATCAATTAAGTATATTGAAAATCTGTCCTTAAGTATGAACTAACGGCTATTCAGAGAAAGAATAAGCTAACAAAATTTCCCCGATAACGAATTTATTATTCTCGGTAGATTTTTGCAGGTACTAGTTTGATGTCCCAGTTATATTGTCACCTTCACGTGGATTTAGTAGCGCAGACTAATTAAGAACTTTCACCTCGCCATGACTAAAAATATCGTTAATAAATACATATAATTTCATCTGATGATCATTTCTGCTGACTATTGCTTACGCAAGTCAGCACGTGTTTGTAAATGTGAGTCGTTATTATTTCTTTTGAGGAGCAAAGCCCATTAATCTAATACTCAACAGATAAGCAATTCTATACAGGACGTTTGTAAAAGGTTGTGATGGAAAAAATGAAATTTGCACTTTATGTAATAGGCAGGTTTGCGAGGTTAATTTCGCCTTTGGCCCCAATTCTTTATGCGTAAAATGACATACAAAACCTAGTTATGCTATGCAATTACATTTGTATACACGGACGGAAAGTAAAAACGTTAATAAAAGTTTACGGTGGTAGAATGAGCTGAAAGGAGGGCATTACGAGAACACAAAACACAATTCATAAACAATGTACGCATTTATTAACATTAATTACACAATTAACAACTTGCAAACAACTTCCTACTAATTACTCAAATTCTACATATGTAAATGTAATTCAATGGTAGGTAGTAATACATAAGGTACATGTACATAAAAGTTAATCACTCCCTAAATAGATCCATGCTAACATTAAACTGCAATGTTACGCCATATTTAGTAGTGACAGGAAGGAACATCAAAAAATGAAATATCTAGTATCTAATGTAAAAGTAACGACATATTGTAGGTACACGAAGTAGAATGCTATATCCACCAAACGTCTGTAGAATAGGTACATAAGTTGTCACCACATTGACACTAATACAAGAGTTGGGAGGGAGTGTTACAATTACAACAATTAACTAGCCAAGGAATATATATAACAGGAATATAGATTATAACAAATAGACATTTGATAGTCAAGGAGGGTATAGCTTTGAATAGGTTTGTAAAGGTACGTATAATATAAGTCATAATAAATTATCTGTTTTATTACAGCCATACGAACGTCTATAGAAAACATCGATAACATCCAAGTCTAATATAAACCCTTTTTCATAAGGATATCATTTGAATTACATTTTTATTTACGTACTAGCAATTACAATAATTCACTGATTCATTTCTTGGTACGTTTATGCAATGGCCGCTCAACGAAGCGCCATAGAGAAGATCAAAACCAACTACGTACTTAGATTCGGTTTATTTGTCACACGGTAATGGAGGAGCAATGGAGTTAACTCAAGTTAAGTATAGATAGAGATATTATTATAGTGCATGAATATGCAGAGCACTATTGTGGCATTCTCTTAGTGTCATCATGCAAATAGAATGACGCTTTGGTGCAGCCCACAGTTTGCCTTGGTGTGGCTCACTTCCCTTGATTATGCGTATTAGCCAAATAATGTAACAGTTATTATGGTATTTCTACTACATATTTGGGACTATGCTAACATCCGACATTATGTTCGTACACAGAGAGAAACCTTACATAGACAAAGACATCACACGCTTGTTTTACTATTATCATTAAATCTATAACACTAACACTGTAATTGTATGTATCTGCACTGTGTTAATATTAGATTAGGTACATATCATATCATCATCCCGCTTATTATCAGAACTCCCGTGTCTATAACAGGACACACTCCATATACACGCCTCGCTCACGCTCCACGCTCACAATTAATAACATTTACTTATTCGCTGACATTAATCCTATCCTTCTTTTATGCCCCATTAGCACTATATATCTATAATCATCAGATCCACCTTAAATGCTTACATAATTGTATTCATTTTCATAACAATTACCACAGCATAAACTTTCAATAGAATCTACTAACGGTAAATACCACTCAGCCATACGTTCCACTATGCCCTAATGTAATCCAATTAAGACTTTACTTAACAAATTAGTATTGCACCACTTATACAACATACAATGCAGATTTATTCAAAAGTACACATTACTCTAGATCTATGGACCAATAAAATACACTGCAACTGCAACATACAAACTGTAAACTATTTACCCTACATTATGCACTGTATACGAGAATTACATAAGCTAAATATTTTGGCAAACAATTCCGAGAAATGGCTCTCAATGCAATGACTCTGAAATTAACTCTAAAATCCTCCCATACAAAATCTCATTTATATGCATAAAACATACACTATGAATTCAGTACAGAGAATTGAACTGAAAAACTACAATTTTCCATTTTGAATCAAGAGCAAACTAAAAGGATGATTTACTTCCTATTAATAAGCATATACTATCCACCGAACTGAGAAAATGTTACAAAATCAATTTAATAAATTAGTTTTGAACTGTAGGTATAAACGCTTCTGCTTTTGAGTATCTATATATCTACACGTGTGGAAAATAATTTCCGCTTTGCAGCAATGTTGAAATCGACTACCTAAATTTTAAAGTAAACAAAAACAAAATTGCTCTTTGATTTGATGCTATAGACCTAAATTCCTTTTTGGCTTTAGTAATTGTAATATAAGTAATACCAGACAATGACTAGACTCTGCACGGAAATAGGAAGTGGAGCAACACAAAATATTATCTTACTATAATAATGTATACTTAGTTAAAAATATTTAAAAATTCTTTTCGGACACGTATTAATAAGGGCTATCACATCAATTTATATAGATCCCCATACACATACAAATATACAATACGATATTGAATTGTAATTACAGAGGTACACAAGTACATGTAACTACCTATAATATTTAGTGCCTATAAACTACCAGTGGGTAATGTATCTCTACATATACCTCAATAGTTCCACTTCAAAAGATCAAAATCCCATTTTGATTTTCTTTTTGTACCGAACTCTATAAATTCAATCAAACTAAGTAAAGTTAACACGTATGTTAGGTATACAGATTGCATTATCACTTTTCTAGGTCATGCATTTGTAGAATGCAAGTTCATCTTGTTCACTACTCACAAGTATACTGTACGCTTGTACCAGTTATGTAAAAATATCTTACACAGGGAGGATACTGATTGCATCTAAATGATGTTGCCCAAATTCTTGTGTTTCTTGACAACAAACACTCGTAGACTAACGTTCCTAATTCCATTTCAGGTAAAGATTTTCATTTTTTTTTAGAAAAATTGCATGTAGTTTCACACGAATACTGCAATATGTTATTTTCGGTTTAATCATTATTTCTTATGATGAAGTTGTACTAGCTACGTTCTATTCTGAAAGTTAAAGACGACGAGAGAATGGCTGCACAATGTATCTTTCACTTAACAACGACAGTAATGATCATTTTTCTATAGCTAAACGACCCGTTTCAGTCTGTTCTTTACTCTGCAATTCCCTTTTAAACGGAGTAGTGTCAAGTCATAAATTAATTTTATCTCTTCCGTATTATGGTTTTCTCTCTAGTTTAATATAAAATACTCGCTAACATTTTTCACAAACATTATGTTGGTAGGTACCATTTGTTTCTTTATCTTCCACTTGATTTACTATTGACTTAAATATGAACTGATTCTTACTCTAAAGGAACGTAACATTGATGTACAAATGTGTAAGGTATTAAATCACTTTATGAAAAAAGATGTAAACGAAGAAAGCGTCTCTTCAAAATAAATAAATAATCTGTCTGCCAGGAAAGCTGAAAGGATAAATTCCTCTGGATATGCATACTTAAACCACAGCATGCTCTCTCTTTTTCTATCTTTAGTTGGACATAAAGGCTAAAGTAATGGAGCAACTTAGTAATTTAGAATGTAGCTGAAGATAAATGCTCTATATCTTTAAAACTCAAGTGATGCCATAAATGCTGAGACTGTAGATATTAGTCACACAAAATCCTAGCTTATTCTCCCACTCCCAATTCACAACTTCATAATATTTACACAAAAATTATTACTTAGCCTGCCAACATACTTGCAATTACTATATTTTACGTAAGTACATTTAATAGCACACTTAGGTATATTTAGCAACTAGGCATAATGTATATTTATACGAGACAAGACTTTGTACAGAGTAATGTGCGATCTGACAACTAACGTAGTAGTTCACATGGATTTTAATTTCCTTTTTAAGGATGTACTAATCTAAGTATTTAATATTTCGCAAACTTTACTAAACATCCTACTTCCACTTCCAATTTAACTAAGCAATTTCCCTATCTATTTTTACACTAGAGAGATTGAAGGAGTTCTTTAAGAAGTTTAGTAGTCTATAAACAGCAATGCTTCACACAGCACAAAACATGAATACAAACTTTTGATCCTCACTTACAAATACCAGCCTACGCAATCATTTATGCAATTTTCTACAACATAGAGCTTCTTGTTGTAAACATTTATCCAACTCAGCTTTCGGTTGATACTACTGAATTGTCATCTAAAATATTCTTTTCCCATGCACCATTGAACAGGATTACATGGCACAAAACATGAATCAGCAAAAATTCTCTGAGCCCTGACAGAAACTAATATTTTACCTATAGGTACCTGCATGCTGAATTGATAGTATTTATGATTGCAAATCTATGTATTTTTTGGCAATCTGCCTGCTTGCACTCACAATAAGTGATTTCTATTTATATATTTACTACGTAATGTATTATGTAATATTCCATAATGCATCATTTAACCATAAGAGATAGATAATCTTTGGAATTGGTTGATTGGGTATTACACAAGTTAAATATTTGAGATAGTAAATATTTAACTCATTATAGGTTTCTATTAATAATGTACAAAGTTGTATTTGATACTATTTCATTTAAATTGGGTTAAATGAAAGTAAGTTGTGATTTGGCTTTGATTAGGTATTTACACAGTAGTGGATACAGTGGCATTATGATTGCAGTTTGCAATGTTGATCCATTTGGGTTTATGGAAACAAACGTGTAATTTGAAAATGAGTCTGAATTGCGTTCGGAACTGTTTGCTCATGAAACAGTAGAGAATGAAATTGATTGCACTGTTGATGAGAGCGAGTAAGTCCCAAATATCTGCCCAGGAATTGTAATCGCATTCAAAGAATGTTTTACCGTACCAGCCAGCGAGGAGTTGCATGATGCCTTGTGGGAATTCGGTTAGGAGAAAGAGAGCAAGTACAGCCAGGAGCATTTTTGTAGTTCGGTCCGTTCGTTTACAGCTCTTGTGAGTTTTCCCAGAGGAGAATTTGCAGTCTGGGTGGGAAGCTCTTCGGATAGATGGGAATCTCATAAAACCTTTGCTCCGTCGACTCCCATCTTTTATGTCAGCATCTACACTTTGATTTGACTCCCGTCGTGAACCATTCGGAGAGCATCCGTTTGCTGGGGCACCTAGAGTTGCTGTTGTTGCCACTACAGAACAACCCGGTGGACTTCCGTTCTTCGTTGTACCCATGATCCCCGGCGTGTTCTTCTGCTCATCATCCGCTATTCGAATATGACGTCCGCTACTCTTCCGCTTCAGTGAATTCACAATCCCATTCCCGTCACTTTTCTCTCCAGATGAGCTTTTCCCTTTTATTGGCGTCAGCGGCTGCCCTTCTTGGTGGTTGTTTGTCACTGTCGACATTGGATACCCTGATTTTCCCTCAAGCATTTTGTGGTGACGACGAGCCTTGTATAGCGTCTGAAAAACAAAACAATCCCTTTAGTTGCGGAATTCCAACTCATAAATATTACATAGAATACCTAATGTATTTAAATTCAATTCATGTTTACTTTGTACGCTTTATCTTTGCTGGTACCAAAATATATTAAAATACCAAGCTATATTATAATACACAACAGAATAGTTACTATATTCCTTATGTGTGTATCTATCTAAGCAACAGATTTCAATTCCCTGACTAAAGCAACAAAAACACTTTCCTAAGCTATTTTGACACAATTTTCCAAGATACTCGTCTGGATCATCAAGGTAGTTTGCAACCAGCGATATTTTTCAACAAAATCAGACTTACGCAAGCTTCGTTGGCATTGGCAGTGACAGCATATTAAGGGAGTCTAGAAAAAAAGCATCCTCTCACTTAATTAATAGCGATGTATTATGTAATCAAGTATTTTGTATTTCCACTTCCAATCTTTAGGTATAGTAAATGGTAAAAAACAGATTGTATCGATCCATTGGTAATCTATCATTCTGTTAAAATGTCCTTGTCTATTGCCAATCTTTCTCGGAAATTCAAGTTCGATGTTGACGGAAAAAAACCTACATCGTAAATAGAAATGCGTCGTTAATGAGGGTTAAACAGCCAAAATACCATTGAAGCCCATGTCCGGCGAAATCATTAACAATTTCAGCTCAAGTGAACACAGGAAATGCTCTTTGATTTTGTAATAGGTTGCAATACATTGAAACTGACAGGAGCAGAACAGATGGTTCAATAGAATTATAGGGAACTTTCTATATAACACCACACTACAGATATCAGCAGATACCTAGTCAGATAAATATATTTTCAGTGGATGGGTTGTATTGCTCCCTCTTCTCTCGTTCCTGATGATTTCAAATTCCTAGTATAGTCATCAACCTAGAAATATGAGATCGAGAGTACTTTCGCGGAAATTGTCGTTCACAAATTATACCTTAATTGTATCCTGGAATGAATCCAATGGATTCTCTGTAGCATCTCAATTTTCCTAAATAATTGGCTTTTCATTATCAATTTATTGTGTTTGATTGATATCCATATGTTATTGTGATGGAGAGAAGCTGTATATAATACTGTACTGGCACGTGCCAAATTATTTCTAATATAGTGGAACAGAAGGCAAATAGTGGCTATTAATTACATTCTGGATCAAATGCTTATTGTAGTTTCCTTGCACTAGAACAGTGAACAGGTACAGAAACTACTAATCCAGAATAAGTACACGTGATCTCATCTGATTCTAAATATTTCATACAATCCAGCTTAGTTGTTACTGCTGTTAGTGCTTATTAAGAATGAATGCACACTATTTACAACCAGTAACGGATTTCGATAGTATCAGTTTAAGGGAGATATATCATGATGTCAGTTGCCTGTTGTATTTTAGTTGCATAACGTAATAATTAGCTATCTCGTAGTAATGAAAGCAGTCAGGTAGTAATTTGCCTTTTCAAATCATCATGTACTTCTAGTAAAAGGTACTCACAATTAGCAATATCAAAAGATTCAGAACTCAACTATACTTCGGATTTTACTAATATGACACATGCACTTTATAAGTATCTGTAAAATGAATTCCTGGCTGCTCCACTATGCTATACTTATCATATAAGCCCTGGTATTTAGCTAGCCTATCCCAAACGAGTACATCGTTTATTAGCTATATTAGGAATTTCCAATAACAAAATTGTTACAAATGGAAATCAAGAATCAAGTGTTAGTTTGCTAAAGGTAATATTTACTCTGATTAATATACAATGAAGCATGATGATCGATTAACGTTATGTATAAATGATGATAGGCACTAATATACCTGCTGATGGATAATATTGACAGTAAATACGACGCACCCACTTATTACACTATTTACATGCAGTTTTTGCATGCAGGTAAGTAAAAGAAACTATAAAGTATTTTCCATGCAGACGAGGACAATTCATTTCCGACTGCAATTTTTTCCTATATGAAAAGTTGAAATTTTTACCATCATTTCTTGCTACCATCATATTTTATTTCGACTTACAGCTTCTGTTCTGTAACACAACATTACATAGATGAATTGAATCTATTTTGAGTCCCAGCAAATTGTCAGTCGTTAGACAGCAGCTGGCAATTACCACCGATTACGTAGTAAAAGCAAGTACTTACATTGTTATCCATCCATTTCTCCGTAATGTCTCTTGCCTACTTGGGTCGTAAAAATGTGTGTTATGTACAATTTCTAGTATCTACGTATCAGATTATAAATACTTCATCGCTGTGCTACGAAAAGCAAACTAAGTCGCAATAAGAACAAATATTTGGTTTTCAGATTATTTCAATTACAGACATATAAAAGTTGACATTTTAATAATTTGCATATGTTCATTCTTCAGGATGCAAGCCATACTTTGACATTTTCAACATTTTCTGACTTATCAGAAAGCAAAATAAACAAATTATGGACAAAAACAAGTTTTGCGCTGCGTGTCTCACTTGCAGTTTTCTTATTCTGAGTAAAACCACGTGTAACACTCCAGGAAAGTTAAACAAACTACCTATAGCCATAACCAAACGCAGAATAATCTTTAATTACATTTTTCAAAGTACTTCGGCACGATTAAGGAATACGTAAAAGTAAATTATATCTTATGGTATCCTGCTGATTAGTAATCACATATTATTCCGCTGTATTCACCAACGAATGGAACTAAGCGTTTCGTTGGTAAACCTTACAAGTAAATACAATTAACAGTATGATTAGGGTTAAGTTTTTTTAATTTAAACTTTTATGTACACCGTTTCAATTATCCTTTTTCAATTTCTGACTTATTCTGTCTGCTCTTTCGTTGAAAGGAAACAGCAGACATTCCTTTTCATTTTTAAACACAAGATTTAGACAATCCAATGTGTTTTTAGCATTTGTTTTTATAAATTATTAATATTATTATTCTGCAAAGATCTAATTTAATTCTCTTTTGTTTTCTCGTCTTATACAATCCGCTATGTAAAGCATGGAATTCAAATTATTACTTGCTTGAATGTTTTCATTTCATTTCTGGAAAAACAAGAATCACTTCGGTGAAAAGACAACAAAGAGAAATTCGGCATTCCTTTTAACTGTTTACTTAGAATAGCGAAGAGGCCTCTCAATGAACGGCACAAACTTACATCACCTTTCTTAAAACTCACTATTCCCTTATGTTTGCCTATATCGATTTGCCGAGGGCTGACTAAACAAATAGCACACTACTGTTATGATAATAACGTAGCGAGATAATGTTCCTTGTGGCATTATGTAATACGTTCTTTGTTTATTGTCTTTTCGTTATTTTACATTTTTTACTTCTAAGAAAAATGACAAGATAAAATCTGTCTCGAAAAGATATACTAAGTACCTAAAAATCATGACAAAACTAATTAATTAACTAGGTTCAATCTAGTGAAATAGTATTGAACAATGAACCATGTAGTGTAGATAGTCTACCTACACTACAAGATCTGACTATAATATTATATTCACTTATGAATGAAAAACTACTTTACATATTATTGTAGTAGCTAAATTATCATTCATTGACAAATTCCGCAAAATGAGCGGAAATAACTACAAATCGCTACTGAAATGGAAAGATAACAAGCTACATCCTGAATTGAATGAACATTGAAAATGACATGAATGTACTTTTCGATTTTGAGGAAGTGAATGTACGAATCCAATTATCGTGAATGGCAATCATGAATGGAAACATAATATAGTTTTATTGACAGGTTCTAATATAGTTCTACTTATGAATGAATTATACAGCATTTATAAGATGTTGTACACTAAATAGCTTCCTTCCCTTAGGCGGAGGTAACGGTGACAGTAACAAGAAAAGTTATAAGATCTCTGACCGATGAAATTAAACTTTCTTTGTGTTTATACAACTAGATGGGTTATCAGGAAGAATTTTATATTAAGAACTGGGACTGAAGTACAATGAACTATATATATAGATAGACACTAAGATAGACACTTCATTTCAGATTTCCCGTGCTCTCTTTTTCTCCTAAATCTTTAATCATAATAAGACTGTGCTAGCATAGCGTGGCTGGAATTGGATTTGCAGTTTCTGTAGCGAGTCTTTCTTTGATCTCAAGATGCTCTCCGAGGAATCTTATTCATTTACTAATAACTTAACCTTCAGCTAACTTTGAAGTCCTTTTTGCTTCAAGTCTGATTTAAACAACAGAGATGAATCTCAAAATAGAAAACAAAGGAATACAGTTCTCCGTGCATTAAGTGGAAGGTTTTACGGCTTCCCAATTACAATCCGACTCTCCCCTTTTAATACTACATATAGCCATATATATTTTGTAAAATAGACTTAAATATGTTTTAAGAAACATATAGATGCTTACATAACTACTCAAAGGTTGTTTTTCATTCTATGTCGAAAAGTTCAACAAATTTTATACCATAAATAGGTTTCCTGATTTAATGACGAAGACCTAGCAAATGTAGAATAGAAACTTCTTTGCCATACTCATTAGGGTTCTACCAATGTAATAAAATCAAACATTTTAAGGGTTATGAACGGTTACAATGTGCACATGTTACAAGTTTCAATAGCATGAAAGTTGGAAAGGTACTACAACTGTTCTGTTTGTATAAATAAATCTCTCTTGAAAAGCACTAATTCAAAGATTCAACATAACAAGTAAATTGGACTTTCACCAGTAGAAAACCAAAATGCGTAAGTATATAAAATCAGGTGTATATCCCATTAGTGAACGATATAATAATTTACAAAATCACTGAAATGTGTGCTTTGGATACAGTTCCTGACTTTCACTCTGGCAGTTAGAATTAGTGGACAGACAATATTGCTTATGCAATCAAGTTGCCAATTGTTCAATGGGCTCTTTGAATTATATGGCACAATGAATGAGCCTATTGCATTAATTTTCCCATTATAAAATGATTTCCATATAAATCCTCTTATAGTCCAGTCACAGTTATAAACAATGACAAAATAATATAGCACTTTGGGGGAAGGATTATTTTCCACTATCTCAATATGCCCCAAATATTGTTCCATAATTGGTTAGATACAAAGATATTCTTTTAAATGCTATTTTGCATGGAAATTACTACCACACAGATAAAAATCCGAAACGGTAGGTTCATGTTAACAAGAAAGCAACAGTTCAAACTGCTACTACGAACTCCAGAGAAACAAAAAACGTAGAAAACTACGAATTCCACAGAATTCGTAGTTTGATTTCTTGGTAATTGTCATTGGGCGCTGATGACGTATGTTCATGCCAATAACATTGGAAAAATCCTATTCCGTAGTTTGTTAACCTGAATAAGCGAATGACGACTTTCCACGAAACAGATACCTATATAAGTAGATATTTACATAATAAGTACCTTGCCTTAACTGCCTAATTTCAAATCAAATACTCTGCATAGTATGTATGTGTACATCGGTCATAAATCAGGATTGAAAATTAATTAACTTATGCACATTTAAATACACTTAGTACATTGTGTTAGAAATGGTGTTATTAAGTAATTGGTAACTTTCCTTGAAAATAAATTAAATTATTAGAGCAGAATATATATACAGTATTTTCCGAAGGTATCGTATCAACATTCCCTACTCGAACTTTCACCTCATGAATTATGTAGGTTTTTAGTAATTCGGGTGAAAGTCCTGGTGAAGAGTTGGTAAAAGAATATAGAATTGAGAAAAGAGAAAGTGGTATGCTGAAATGTATACTGCAGATAGCAAGTAGCATAGTATTTGAAGATATCATAGGTCGAAGATTGACAAAATCCCAATTAAAGATGAAAATAAAGCAGGCAAGGTAAAAGTCTCCATCCAAGGTTGCTTCAATAATGAAGTGTTTAGAAAAATGTAGGCGTAGGCGTAGATAAAAGCTCATCCTTATGCAACAACACTTTTTGCTTTTTAGATACGAGGCAGAATAGAAGAGACAGATTCTAATGTACTCATCTTCAGACAACTCAAGATAGTACTTACCTCGTTAAAATCATTGTCAAGCCAGAGCGTCATGTCAGGCACCTTCAATTTATAAATGTACCTATGTTAGTTTACTAATTTAGATAAATCTTCCCAAAACCCCGATCAAAACGTGTAAGTGACTTTTGGCATGGATCATCAAAATGATGTTTCGTTACGTCTTTTGATCGCTGTTTTAGGACATCAGGAGAAAATTCAAGAGAATAAAAATACGAATAATAAAATGGTAAGTGAAGTGAAAAAAGAGTAAAAAGAATATTTTTCTCGGAAGAGTGAGACAAATAGTCACAAATAGCATAAGTATAAACACGGTTTTGCTACTGGGAAAAGTTTGCCATTACAAAGCTTAAAGGTCTGGAATTATTTGTACGTTCGTTTGAAGATTAAATTCATGTCTGGATTTACTTTCCACGAGACTTAGTAACAAAATCGTAGACTTCTCGGAAAATCATCCATTTCATTTTTATGTCGTGTACAATAGAACCCTCATGCTGAAAATGGAAAACTAAAGTATGCTGTACATATATTATCGTGGGAATCTGGGAATTCTAAATGAAGTATTCTGTATAATATATAAGAATAGCTGAATAGATGTGGATAGCAGTAACTAGATATTTAATTAATTATGCACAACGAAAATAGTGTACATTATCATCGAATACATTTTGGCGACTATTAATATTTACAATGTGTGAATGCTTTGACAAGCCTAACATCCAACTATGAGATTCCCTACCGTGAATAAATACATAATTAGAAACTCCTAAACGTTACTTACAACGTGATCATCGCTGTACATCATACATTTTAACGTGATCAGCTTTATGTTCATGATCACTTTCATACTGACGAAAACTCCATGTTTCCTTTGAGCTACCATTTTCAACGGATATCTTGATGAACTAATATAGATTTACAGATAGATATTTGAGAAAATGGGTTTTCTGAAAAATAGAAATAAATATAAAAGTAAGTTAATAGATAGCTACAGCTGAAGTCTGAGTCTGACTATTGACTATGGTCATGGTACAAGAAACCTGATACCTACAACTTGTACTGTACATTCAACTTGGGTCAGAAAATAACTTTCTTAGCTTTCAGGAAAATGTGACATGCAATACATCGGTTTATCATAATATCATATGATACCAACCAAATATAACCTTAAAAATATTCAGGATAATATTTCCAAAGTGAAATTAATATCATCTGAATAGAATTCACAATTATTAAACTTGAGAGAAGTCTTCTGTTAAATGTTAACAGATCAAAGATTGAGTACCTTATTTCTCATCATGAGTTTGTCATCATGTGTTTTAATTAAAGCAGAAGAAATTCTCGGAATCTAAAATTAAGGTCATCATAAGCGTAGAAAAGTAGGTATAGGCGATAGATGATTTCCCATTTCGTAGTTTCTTATAGTAAATCAGTTCTTCTTTTCCGGAACAATTGCCTACACAGCCAGCGCTTGTATGACACATAACAGGAGATATTTTCACCATGAAAATGATTGGCAAAATTGTCTGTGTTCATTCAAGATGACAAATTTCTGAAATATGACATTGTCCTTCGTTCCTCGCAGTCAATATGACAATCCACGCCGCTGCTCATGCTTTCAGAGTACTCTATTATGTAAGTATTCGCTTTTTGTGTTGCTAGCCTATTTGAAGACATAATTATTTTCTTATCTACTCTATTTCTAATTCTGCCACACTTTTCTAAGGGTGAAAATTTTGTGTGTTAATTATACTAATTTTCTACTTCTATTCACACAAAGACATTAGTTTTTATGCTACTAACTAACATCTAGGCGATTTTAATGAAAAACAGCTTCCAAATAGCAAATGGAGTATGTATAGAAGACACTCGTGTGAGTCGTGTGCATGAACCCATTGTGCATTGTGCATAAAGCACATACTGGCATAAAAGACAGTTTGCAAAATGTACAAATAATCCTCAAGTGCTCAGGGAAGGAAAATGTTCACAAATGTTACACGTAGCATTAAACGTTCGAAAATGTAAAATGAGAAGTGGTGTATTGCTTCAAACTAGTGATAAGCTCTTAGGTCTTAGCATTTTTAGGTCACTAATTTAAATTACAACACCTTCTCGGATTTCTACATCAGTACCTACCCAAAATTGTATTCTAAGAACTGCCACTGCTGTCAGGCATAATTTAGTGAGTGGTATATAGTGCATACTTGTGTATAATCATGGGATTACATGACTTGGTAAAATCCCCCACACTCACATATTTATATACAAGAATATCAGACACTATTTTAACATACTTTTCTCTGGGTAGACACGACAACTATAGCTGTGCAACAGAGTGAAGAGTGTATAGAAAAATTCCAGGAGACAGGCTTTCATTGCAGACAGCGAAGGAAGGAACAAGAGTGCGAATTATAAGCGTACCTACATAGGATGAGCGTGGTGAGCTAGAAAACGCAATCAGAATCAGAAGCGGAAAACCACAAAGCTCCACAGGGATGTACTCTAAATTTGACACGCTGTTTGATTTATGCACAGAAATATACACACATTTTTCACTCAATAGCTCTTTTATTACAGATGGAAATAAGGCCGAGCTCCTTTGGTCTCTGCTCTGCGGCTTCATTTCTCCTAACAGTCAGACGAAATTACGGTTGTCAAAACGGAAATGCCATATAGCCCTCCTATCCTATATGAAGCAAAATATTTTACATGCCAAATACCTCTGTTCATAAATTCCATTAGACATTCTAGGACACGATGACCTTTTGTTTGACTAATGGTATTTAATTTTCGTTCTTAGTACTAGTAGTTCGCATAGGTCAAAGTCATAACAGGGCAAGTGCAGACAATTAATTAAAGCACTCAATATAAAGCCAATAAATAAATAGTTGAGCAGTGCACTGTCTGAAGTCCTTATAGACGTAGACGGCAAGATACATTATTAACATAGTTGCATACAAAATACATCCAATATTCTTGTTGCTAAATACGTAATATAACGCATACTAAATACATTGCATAAGCAGAATTTAATTCATCAAAATGGATTTTAAAATATCTTTTTGTGATCCAAATGTTTTTTGTTTGTGGTTCTTCCGAAAGTAAATTAATCTAATTATAAACCTTTGACTTGACTCTGAAATATATTACTAAAATAGAAACATGATATTTAACTTCGTATTGTCCCTTAATTCCATTCTACCCATACAAATGAGTACTGAATAATCATTTACAACACACATTCCCATTCATAATAGTGACGTAAGTATCGCAAAACCCCTAATCCAAGAGTGACAGAGCTAATACCACATGACACGAGGTCACTTGTAGTAAACCCCAGTCCCCACAAAACTATATTGCAAATTAAAGTCAATATAACAAAGATTTAGGCGCATTACTTTGGGCACGTTGTACATTGAATACTGCGTCTCCATTTCACTGTCAAATTCAATGGAGACACTACTTGATCCGATAATAACAGTGGAAGTAGAGCGAGTCTATTTATACCAAGTAACATTGTTACGCACTACAATGTGGAATATCTGCTGTCAGGCAGTTTGATTAATACCTACGCAATACGCTAACATACAGGCAATAAAAAATTTCCATTCGTTTACGAATACAAATTAATAAAGCGTCAAATGTCACATCAAATTACATGTCAAGTGAAGTAATAATATTATAACACTATAAACCGTATAACAGAAAGCTAAAAGTTAGCAAGGACTGCTTAGTTTAAAAGTCCCTAAAGATTTTGGTAACGAAACGAGTGGGCTGCTTTGGTCTACTTTCAAAGGGGTTCGTCATTGGTATCAACTAAGTTTGGTCTGTGGTTAGGTGCCATGTGTTTGGGGTTGTCGTACTAAGCTATTCGAAGTTACTATCGAAGCTATTTTGATTCACGAGCTAAAATAGGAATCTAGTATCTACTCCAGGAATAGTTGAAGAAATCTTTTCCAATAATAATCTTCTAGGAATGTCATCCAAAGTTTAAAAAAGTTCAATGTAATGCAGAGTAAATAGTAACAAAACACAAACATTACTTACTAGTTCTATTTGAGAGATCTTTTGTTTACTTTTGGTGTTCTTGTAACTTTGTGACCCAAAATCACAAGGCCAAGATCCTCATAAGTATAGAAAGTGGTGGATGAGAACACAAGTGTATCAAGAAATTATGTCTACAACATACGACTTGTATAACAACCAAATAACTACACGAAACTGCGCTCTAGTTCTCATTTGTGCTGTGACTTACCTTCAACGGTGAACTAAATGGAACAGCTAATGACTCTCATGGTAAACAAGAAAGAGGGAAAATGACATTATGTTTTCTTTACAAATTCAGTTTGTTTGGTGAGTATTTACTGTTTACATTTTTACACTTGCATGCGCCCAATGGACCCGATATAGATGTATGTAGGTATACATTTAAAATGTAGATATTTATATTTGCACAGTGACATAGAAAACGGAACCACCGACTCCTTAGTAATTCTGTGAAAATATTAGACGAGCAACATCGTGTGTTGGTAATAGTCATTTTATTGTTAGTAGGTCAAAGACATACTACGTCCAACTTCCATTTCTCTACTTACATATGTGTACATGCGTCTTCTACATTGGTTAATAGTGAATCTGAAAAAAGGATTGCAGCGAGGAAGGAATGGTTAAAACCTTAATTTCTCCCTTAGGGCTAACTTTCGTCGAGTACATAAAACGGTGAAGTAGGTACTGAGAAGAGTGAATGCTTTTCTTCTAATGCAGTGCAAGGTGGCAGGTCTTATAATCTCCTTCGTTTTTTATTTCCCTTCTGCAATTCTTTACTGCAGCACCGGGTTAGTTGCTAAAATTGTTTGGACTTGTTCTGGATGTGGTGTATAATAGTAAAAAGGAAGCTTCTTTACACTCACTCAAACTAACTAGTAGCACTACAAGACCTATTATGTTGAAACATGGGTAATGACACAAAGAAGGCATTTCACATCACGATGTAACCTTAAAAAATACATTGAGTTACTTATCTTCAGGACTCAATGCTTCATATGAAACAAAAAGCTGGAGAAAATAGACACTCGAACATGTTCGAATCGAAAACTTTCCATGGGCCACTCAACTTTTACTTACTTTTCTTTTTACAATGCAATTTGATGCAATCGTTAGCAGGAGAACCGTGTTACATACATTTGTGTCAAAACACACAAAAAAATAACTTGTCATGAAAAAAATAATACGAACAAACAAAAAGAGGCAAAACAAAGACGGCAACTTGCTCTGATCTTCAAGAGAAAGCAGGGTTTTAAATTCGACAAATAAATTGGGTCCCTGTATTAAGACTTGAGATTTTAATGATGTCATTTAATACCGACCAGTCTACTTTCACTGATAAGAAAGTTTTTGAGAATGAGTATTTTTATGGTAAATTGAAAGAAAAATTCGAAAATCTAACTGGTGCAGAAAATGATTCTTGCAATTTTGCCACCCTGTGATACTTTGAAAGCACCAAAATGTATTTACAAGAATATGACACGGGTCAGAATCGGTGTTATTATAAAATAATAGCGTAATACTGACGATAAGACGAAATGCACACCCACAGGGAATCGAGGTTTATCTACTACGAATGGTAGTTTTTATCAACGTACAACAGGCACTAGAGCGGAGCCTTCTTGTGTAGGTATAAGAGGTAGAGAATAACAATAAGCAAAGAAATAAAAAGAAGTACAAGTTTGAAGAGTCCCTCTTTCATTTCCACTCCTTCGTTTTCTTTTCTATTTTCTATAGTTGAATTTTTATAGAATTCCTAAGTAAAAAACTTTTGAGACAAGGCAGCCCATTATGATAAGACATTTTTAGGTCTCAGTGGGTCATCCTAACTCTATAGGTACTTTAACTAATGGCTAGCAGGTCGACATCAAGCATTCTTTTGATTTAGGAGTTTTAGAGTAAGAGGTACCAGCAAGAATAAGTACAGTAGAGAAATAAAAGATCTTATAGGGTTTGATAACAAAGTGAGATGACAAGAAAAAAATCTATTGCACTTACATTGACGAGCCAGCACATGAAGAACGTTAGGACAATGCATGGAATCAACTTGATAAACACGGAGAAGGTCCAGAAATGCATTTTGTGCAGGAAATCATTTTCCGTAGCCAAATCGCTCACGCCGACACTGTACAAATGGATTTCCCTTGATCTGCAGCCTGCAGTGTGCTTCAAGAAGTCACAGATCGTCTTATACATGGTCATCTTCTTTTCGTCCTTTATGTCAATGTCGTCCAGTGGTGGAGGTAAATCCGTCAGCAATTTTGATTTTACGTCAATTTGGAAATACAGGTAATTGAGTATGCATAAGAATAAGGGACAAATGTATGCAGCTGCGATCACCTGTCCGCATCTCTTGAATGTGCAGTAAGACGAGCTTCTGTTCGAGCATCGAATCGCCACGTAGCGCCAAATTGCCATCGACAGTGTCTGTTAATTAATAAAAATAATTAATGTAAATAACGTCAACACTTTCCTTTCAATCTAATTAATTATTTACAACCCTGCATTCCGAGAATAAGGTTAAATGTTAGTAATACTAAAGCAGGAAATTGAAGATTTTTAGAATCTTGAAAATAATTAAGGATTTATGTTAAATACTCGGTAAATGCCAAACTGATTTATCCATAGCCCAGTTACCTACCACACCCTTTGAATATAAAGTGGTAGGTATAGCTGAGAGATGTCTTTTCACAGTTGGCAAATGGATTTATCTGTAAAAATGATAAAAGATGACTAACAATAGGAAAGTTGCTTTAAGCATGGAGATAGGGTAGTAGTTGTTTTATTAGTATTCCAGGAGTCGAGCCGACAACAGAGTCGTCGTAAGTTGCATGTAGCGTACTTAGAGTTTGAAATGGGATGGCATAGCATGCAACCACAACCGACGATGCCATGCCATTAACCTACTTAATGGCAATAATAAAAGAACGTTACCTCAGTCCTAATACTACATGTATATAGGTAGGTTAGGTGGTAATAAGTAAGTGGAAAGTAAAGTTTTGCTTTATGTGGCAAATATATGTAGGACGGAGGAGAAAGGGGGAATTCAGGTATTGTATTTATATTAGCCTAAGTCAGAAGGACATTATTTCGTAATGCCCAAAATCCTACAGACATTTTCTTTGTCTGCTAGTACTAAGTAAGTAAATAGTTGAGTGAAACTTACCAGTTGAATGGAAATGGTGTGAAGAATCTGTGTGAAATGCGTGTGGAAGAAGACGAAGCGTGCAGCGTTGAGGGAGTACCTCTCTTCCGGCGGCATCTCAATCACATACATATGAATGGCAAAGGGGATATACTCGATCATGATAAGGAGATCTGCTAGGGCCAGAGCGAAGAGCATCAGATTTATCGGTGTCCGCATTTCTTTACGAGTCAGAACGATCATATTCAAGATATTGGCCACGACGCCAAAAATACATACGAGGAGGGCAATGTAGCCATGGACTCTCTTGTAGCGATCCCCAAGATTGTAAATATTCGAATGGTCACACAAAGCTGGGCTCCGACTACTAGAAGTATTATGATATTGCCAGATGTCTGGGACTTCCATGTCTTGGCTTCTGTTCATATTCATCCAACCAACTGATATGTTTTCTTTTAGGTGAGACAAAATCCCTCCTGGAACTCCAGATATATTTTCCATACTCATCAACGACCGTTCGGAGCTATCCTTCACTTCGAATAAGTCCATCTCGGTCATTTGTACAAAATGTTTCTTCTCGACTCTCTTCTATATCTTCACCATTAAATTCTTATCTTTTAAATTGTTCTCTTCGCCAAGTCTGGCGCTGTTAATAATAAACCAGATTTTGGGTCACTCCTGTATTAGTCCGAGATAAATGAAAATATTCCAGACAAGAGCGTTATGGACTGGTCAACTCAATTCAAGTGAGGTTAGGTCAAATGTTCGCACATGAATCTGGAATGCAATAAGATTTCTGAGATATTTGTGTAAGAACAAGAAATATCTGCGGACTTTTACGGATGTAATCTAATTGTACTAAGGTGATAACAAGTCAAAATCAGCTTTCACAATCCAATGGTCGAAAACTTTTTTTTCCTTGACTTGGATTTACACCGGTGGGTGGATGTTAGTATTTGTTTTCTTATGCAAGTGACTCAAGTTTTTTTACTTTTATAATATCTCCGTGTGGAGAAAGTTGTTTCTTGTTTCGTGTCTTGGTTTAGTATGCCTGCCGTCTGCTGCTTGGCTTATTTTCTACGAATGTCAGAGCTATAGCTGTGTTCTTACCACTTTGTCAGTCTCCAAACTGTCAATAAGCGAGAAAACAGAAGAGCACTCTCAATTTTGACGCGATTCGTTTCGTTTGGCTTCGATTCTACTGGTTGTCTGTGCTGAATGTTCAGTAGACTGGTAGTAGGAGGAAATGTAGACGTAATAGCAGTCGTAAGTACGTAGTTTCTTATGAATTGAATGTGGTTCAGAGAAAACGGAGAGAAGCAATGCAATACAAGTGACTGGAATTGCAGAGACGAACACTTTTCTCCAGACAGACTCACTATCTGTGTATGTGTTATCACATCAGCTTTCTCTTCTTCGACTTCTATGTACAGTATTATATTAATGTCGTTCCCTTCACGATACTCCCACTTGGTTACGTTACTGCAGGTCACCTATTGATAGTGGAATACTGGTTAGTACATAATATCAATGACATCTTATATCTTCTTATGTAACAGTTACCAGAATATTTATCAGGTCAATAGTGTAAGGAGCTTAATACCCTATAGTATATTTCAACATCATAATGATCCTACTTGTCTCGTTGATACAATTCTTTAAATAAAAAAAGTGTCTTCAAGGAAAGTATCACAAACTCTTAGGTAATGTACCTATTGAAAATACTTTCACCAACTCCACTTCCTTTCTCTCCACTGACAATAACTCTATCAAATGTAACACTGTTGAATGAAGTTGTGAATTTTTTTTCTCCTACGCTATAAGTAAGTAGCAGTAGTTCTACTTCAATTTCTCTTCTTCTTTTGTAACAAATACTCTTTCAACTGGTTCCCTGACGCGCTATGTCAAAGTCAGACTACTTTGAATTCCTAGAGTCAATACTAACTTTCATTGTATTCTACGTCGATATCTGTTTTCAGTGGACAACTAAACCACTTCCTTCCTTCCTTTCCTTTGTCATCCGTATGATACGCTTCCGTTTTCTTCAAGCACAAAATATCTGCCTCAAAGACAAAGTCAATAGTAAACAACTCTCAAAACAAGAAATACTGAAAAATACGGGAAATCCTTTGAGGTTTTGTTTCGTGTTTGAAGTCTTTCACGCTACCGCAGATAAAGTTACCCACCAAATATTCACCAAATATAAGATATTTTCTAAGTGTGCAGCGGTAGTTTAACTGTATTTGACACCAATACTTTTTCTGTGAATTGTGATATACTACTTTTAGACAAAGTTAAGACGGAGAACTAATACACAGCGCGTAGAAATTTGAACTTTCACAACACTAGTAAATTCTACTCTATATTGCATTAGAAATATGTTCATATACTGATCTGGGCTATGATTCACGTTCTTATTACAAATACAACACCACTTCAGCCGTTTACTTGGAAGGGAAGTCCCTTCTTCAGATATATTTCCAATACAAAAGTTTTATAGTACAGATCAATTTCCATTTATTGTGAATTCAAAACTGTTCCAGTTGAGAAAAGCGTATCAGTTGTACGTACGTTTTCAGAGAACTAGTTACCTTACATGGTATCAGCAGATAATCTCCCGTACTAGAAAATCTCCCCTATTGGAAAATCTCCCCGTTGGACAATCTCCCTATTGGAAAATCTCCCCGTTAGACAATCTCCCTATTGGAAAATCTCCCCGTTAGACAATCTCCCTATTAGAAAATCTCCCCGTTAGACCAACTAATCTCCCCGGTATGAGAAATAAGGAGAAACGACAGAACGAAAATCGATACATATTATTATCAAGTAATTAATATAGTAGTGACCAATGTCGTTTATATCATTTTTCCTTGTCCTAGTTCCTTCCTTTATTAACAATTTGGGGCGGGGCTATAACAGCAAATATTTATTGCTTTTTGTCCACCAGTTTTTGTATTTATTAATAACAAATACAAATAATAATTGGATGTAAGTATTTTTGAAACAGTGTACTTCAAGTACAGGTAAGCAGTGTACAGTTTTCCATTACATTGTTCGAATCTCATAGTCTCATCATTCCCATGTCCGATCCACCTCTATGTCTCAAATTACTAAGTTTTATAGTTTCGATTTTCGTTCTGTCGTTTCTCCTTATTTCTCATACCGGGGAGATTAGTTGGTCTAACGGGGAGATTTTCTAATAGGGAGATTGTCTAACGGGGAGATTTTCCAATAGGGAGATTGTCTAACGGGGAGATTTTCCAATAGGGAGATTGTCCAACGGGGAGATTTTCCAATAGGGGAGATTTTCTAGTACGGGAGATTTTCCGACGTATTCCCTTACATGACAATATTATTGTATGCCTACCGTGCAGTATCAAATAAATAAATAAAAATAATTTTCATATCAATAATGTGAAAATTGGATATGAAATCGAAATCACATTTGAATTTCTGTGCTAAATTTTTTCTAAGATATCTTTCTTAAGGTTATGATAAACTGGTTTTAGGAATAATTGATGTTTTGAAAGAAAACTGTTAGTAAATTAGAATTAAATTGCTTTTTAATAGCGACAAAGATTAAGGTCGGTATTTTCATATGCAAAATGCACTCACGCACATTTTTTGGAGAAAGTTATTTTACTCTCTAAAGAGTGGGAATTAGAGTAGGAGTATTGTATTATAAATAGGTTCTAATATCATCCTGTGGACTACTTTCACAACGTGGCTGTTGTATTAAGGTTGTAACAGTGAGATTCGATACGCAAAGATGTGGCTTGGTTACATAGTATAGGTACCTACATTATAGTGTGTCTGCCTGTGTGTATGCTATTTAAGTAGTGAGTTTCACGCAGCTGTCTGCTACTAAAAAAGGTGTTTGGTTGTAATTTAGATATAATAAGAAAAATCTCAAAGCGACTAGTATTACTTAGTGTACTACTGTTTAGTGTGCTTGGTGTACTGAAATGAGAATTTTGATGATGAAAGCAAATAGTACTACAACGAGAAATCTCTTGTAGTCAGTAATCGTAGAACTACAGCTTTCTTTTGCGATATATTTACTAGTGTACTAAATAGAGACGTAGTTGAAATTGCGAGAGCACGTACTACTTAGGTTCATCTAGAAGAGTTGGTAAAGCACATTGCGTTGAAATCGTTTTTCCTGCTTTGCTGGTATGGCTAACTTCAACTTTGTTTTTACGGGCAACGGGGCAACGCACTAAGCTAAAAGTGTTGTTTCCGATTTTCTACTTATCTTTAGGTTTTCAGGATTCTTTCCCAAGCTATATGCTAGAGATGTTGAATTCTCAGATTTCTATGATTCAATGGAATTAAATCTCTCACTCATCTAAATTTAATTCCAAATTCTCCTGAGATAGAGCGATTGCAATCCTAATTTGCTCAAGGCGTAGATAATAATGCTGCAGACACGGATATTCGGGTACATGATACTATTTGTCTAAAACCAAACAATAGCTGGATAGTTATCATAGGTACTTACCAGGTTATTGACGATTCCTTTGATGCTGCTAGCAAAAAGGCTCCAGATTTGTTTGCTTTATCTTGGTAGTTTATTTCTAAGTCCGATTTTTTGATAAGTATTACGGCCTTCAAAGTTATCGGAGGATATAGGAGATTAGTTTCTAGTTTCAACAATTGATTAGTAGTTGTATGTTTTGTACATGCGACGTAGTGGGATTGGTATGTGTTTTCACAATCTGTTCAATTAAGAGAAATCCATTAATTTCCTCTCTTCTATGAATGGCACTCTACATTAAAGAACCTTCAGTTTCCTCTTCCATGTCAAAGCAGCTTCCTGTAAACAAAAGAAACAAACTTAATTAGAACTAACACAGAATCACACGCCTCATATGCCCCACAACAAGCATACAATATTTTATTCATGTTAAAACACTCATTTCATCATTAATAAGTGCCAAAAACTTCACAAACCACTCCGTTTTAGAACGATTCTCATTTGGCCGTCATATTACGCCCTAACAAAATAACAGACTGTGAGTCTCACCTATTATTGATCTTTTATCTGTAATTTTAGTAGTGGATAACTTAAAGATATTTTAACTTTATTTAAGGTTTTTTTCAAAAGCGTTTCAATTCTACTACTAAAATGCTATACAAAAATGTTAAAATAATATTTGATTCAGAGGAGTTGGGACGAGGAATTGAAAGTAGGACTATTTGCGCAACAGTTTTTATAATCTATTCTTTAAATCACAATCAGAAGTAGTAAATCAAGCAGACTGTAATTTTTGCAGTGTGTCCAGTCATGAAATAGTAGCGAAGAGAAGCTTAATCCTTGAGAGGAGACAACTACTACAGAAAGTGAATGCAAGGGAAGTAGAGAGACGACGTTGGGTGAAATGGATTAGCCAAAAAATAGATGTAGACTTTTTGTAGACAGAATGCTAGTAGTTGGTATAATGATATGTATGTGTCTATTGCAGTAAAAGATGTCGGGAAAGGACGGAACGTTAGGAAAACTGAGGAGAGTAGAGGATAATAAGAGTTTATGGGTTGGAGGAAATCGAGCGATTTAAGGATAGTGGCATGGCACAGAGCACTAGAATTTCATGCAATCACATCAGCATCAACGTGCGATACAAATACGCCATTACTTACATAGGCAAGTAACTAAAGTACATACAATGTACACACACATTTTATGCACATATATGGTACGTATGTCAACTGAGAACTCCTTTCCCCTACCAACAATAAGACACAGTAAATAGAAATCCACGTCAATGCCGTTTATGTGCATCCTCCATTCCTTCTATACCATTACGGTTATGGCTATAGTCCCCAGAGCACGAGCAAACCAAAGTCACAGTCAATTTTTGTCATGTTATTCCTACTCTGCACTGCCTATCTAAAGTGATTTGCACAGAAATTCCTTCAAATTAAAAGATTGCCAACTCAATGTCACCGAGACGCAAATAGTACACGACACTTTTTCTCCTTGAAAATCAAGTGCGTGAATCTGCACAATTTACTTTGCTATCTAGCACACACAGGTACAAATAAGATAGCTTTGCAAACATTTTTTTCTCAACTTGTACACACTCAGGAAAAAACCGAATGGAGGAATCTACCCATCATGAATTTTATATCAGCAGTCAAATTAAACTTGTCTTCCAGCAAAAAAATTGTCAATGCAAATGCATCTAACTTAACCAACTGCGATATAACTTACTTCCCTGGATGTCTCTCAAACCTTTTTATTACAAAAAAACCTAAAAAACTTTGACACGCCCTTTCAAATCAACTATTATGTCTATCATGTCAACTACACACTCTCAACTAAATGGGGAAGATGAAAACTTTTTGTTTACAGCCAGAGTAAAAGTTTCCCATATTAAATCTTACCATATAAATTCACTCTATTAGATTATTCTTTAATGCATTTCTGCAAACTCGGGCGGTTGATTTTATTTCCTTTTTTCAACAAGTTCTCTGAGGAAGAAAATTTTTAGGGTCATGGAATGTCTTATATCTCGGCCTGTGGGTGTAGTATATTAATAACGAAATCATAACATTCAATTCCAACTTAAAAGTGCTTTTACTGAAATCTTAAAAGTTATTTTGCCCATACTAAATGTATTATGATATCCATTTGACTTCATAGATTTTTACAAAAGTATAAACAACATTTACAGATATAAACTTATTCCCTATTATAGTTTATAGTACATCTGAGCTACAATAACATTATGGTTCTTCTGAGTAAACAAAATATGTCAAGACCAAAAGAGCCAGATTGTAAAACAAGTTATGAAGATGTACCCTTTTTCAGTGTAAGAAAATTGATGATAAAATTAGGTACCTACCTGTTCATAAATAGCCTTGGGTATTATCTTTGAAGATATTAGAAGAGGAAGAAGGAATGTATTACATGCTCTGGACATTTGTTCGTTATGCTTGCTAAGACCAAACAAAAATCATTCCGTATATGCCTCGGTGAAGATAGAAATCGTAAATTGTTAGAGATCCCCCGCAGTGGATCCAAATCCTTGTTTCCTGCTAAATAGTTTATTTCCTTTGGAGTATACATAAATTGATGTGTGTATGTAGCAATGTAATGTGTAAATGTGAAAAGGCTTATCTGTGCTCTCATTGTGTCTCTGTATGTTTTGTTTATAAAATAAAAACAAATAGTAGTCAGAAACCAGAAGGATAGAAAAGAAGAGCTTGAGTGTGTTTGTCTAGCTGTGTATCTTTTTTAAATCTGCATAATATGGCTTTGTGTATATATGCTCAGCTTATGCATAGTTAATCAAACACATACTACATAATATACTACTAATATATAAATACATAATGTAGAGTAACACAAAAGCACTGCGTAGATATAAACAAGAGACACTTGGTTTTGTTTCTGAAAGTGGAAATAAATTTATGTTCCTGTCTCCAGTTTATCTTATTGTTTGTTGTTTTTTTGTTAAGAAATATTGCACTCTAGTAACTGTTCACATTATGCATTCTTCTAAAGTAACTTAGCGTACGTACGCTACTTACAGAAGCTTTTCTTCAAACAGAATAACATATTTAAATACGTCAGAAAAGAAAATGCAGTCGAATTTATTCAACAGCTTTTCCACATTCTGTTGCTGCATACATTCTCTCATGCATAAAAGGGGTCTGAAATTGGTGCATATTTTTCTTCTCCTATTCCTTTCATTGGCTTTCCAAATAACATTTTTTGCTCTCAGTCAAATCACTACGTAGACATTCATAAAATAATTTAGATCTCACAACGATTTGTCTTTTATTAAATATTTTCTAGACTGCTATTTCCTTTCTGTAATTGTTTTCACTTTCCCTCTGCTTTCCAAACTTTTATCAAACTCTGTGACACATTTAAGATCCTTATCAGAGAAATGCAAAGGCTTGAAAGAAAAGGAAGCTGTCTTTGTCCACAAGTTTTCAAGCTTTGAATCTCCAAACTTAGAAAAGTATTAATTATGTACTTTTGTTGTCAACATGTTTTCTCAGAATAGTTTTTCTAAAATAAAACTCTTCTAATTAATTATCGTCTTTGCTTTGGGGGCATAGAATCTTAGAAAATATTCCATGAAATACATAAAAATTACCACACGTGTAATTTTGGACTTTATTCAAGTGAACAAGGACAATACTACTCGGAGTCATTTACAGATAAAATGTGTAGGTGTAAATGTCTATTTGCTATCATATAGTAATTATCTTTCGTGATCCATATTTGGCTTTGATTTGAACATTCAATTTTCTCCTAATTGTTAAAGGGTTAAAGGTATAGGTGGTTAATAATGCATCAGAAAAGGCTACCCACGTATATTACATCAAATAGAACTCCCACACATGATAAAAGCCAGTGAAAATTAATTTTTATTTTGGACAACCGTTATTGTGGAATGATACTTCATTAAAGGTAGTTTGGGAGAAAGTATTATTAGTTTTGATTATTCTGTCCGTTTTTCGCCTTTGAGTGTAGAAAGTAATAATAAATTGTGACGACGAAAAACAGGCGAAGGACATAAATTAGCTTGTATGGAGAGCTTTATAACAGTAATAAGTACACTTATGCTAATCACAGCAAAGGATAAATGTATGTCAGCTGGAAATTTAAGCTTTTTTGATGTACGTAACTGTTGGATCTGTCAGGATTTAGATTGGATTTTGTCTCTACCTATTATATCCAATTATAGTACCTTATCATATTTCTCTATGCGTCGGGACAGATAGTATTACTAGTTAGATGTGGATAGGAATACTATCTGCCTTCCAGCTGTCCTAAAACACGGAAACTGCGAAAGCTAATGGGTTTTGTGTAACAAAAAGCCAAAAGAATGCAAGACAACGTGAGAGGGGAAGGGAAAGGAAGATGAAAGAGATAAGTATCAGTTTCAACCAGATATCTCTCTCCACTCGGATCATTGATGGATGTGATGTGAGTTTAAGGCATAAGAAGGACTATTTAATCTCAAGGTGAAAGTGATGATGATGTAAAAGCTGAAAGAAAGTGCTAAAGCAAATACTTTGAGTAAGCATGGCGTGATCTTATCGTATGCCTCAGCTTTAACTCCAACAATAGCAATTTTTCCGTAATCTGTTTGAACAGTCGCTATACGTTTTCCAACTCTCCCACACTTACACTGCCACTACACAACTACACAAAAGAAAACCAGCGAAATCCGTTTATTCATCCCTCACTCCAAAGTACACCGCCCCATGTACATCTCCAACAACCTTTTCATCCACACAATTAATTTCCTCTACGCATAAAACTACTTCATACTCTCCTTCATACAATACCAAATTCAACTTTACCACATATATGACATTCTCTATTATTCCACCTTACTAATTAATACATTTTTGCAAATATCGACCTATGACCTATTATCTACCTAAGTGATTAGACATTATATTCGTTAACCTGCTATGCTGTGATAACAAAAAAATTTGAACTACACGAATTTGATTTTTTGAGATTTGTTCCATTTTTGCACACATTTTACCTGCTTTAACTGATTGTACAAATTGATAATATACAGAGATTAAATATTGAGGGAATGTTAAATCAGATATCTCTTTTGCGTTTAAGGCACAGAATGGTATTTAGTAATACGTACATATAATATAGGTTTTGAGGACTAGAATCTTGTTAAATCAAAAATTCCAGCTGATGAAATAACTTTGAAAAAATGCACTGCGCGGTCGTACAAAAATAATTAGTTCACAGCGTGTCGTTGCAAGACGTAATTTATTTACCTTCTTTTAACTCATTTTCTTGTAGAATTAGAATTAACAATTAGGTGGAAAACCAATTTCCTTTCTAAAGTAATTATGTAATACCTATGGCATAATGAATTACATATTGACAATAATACACTTGAGGATTGATTTTCGTGATAAGAACTTCTCATTAAGAAGCGACACGTTTAGCTGATGTACATTATTGGTATTTAAGGAGTATTATTGACTTTGAACAGCAAATATCTAGGCCATTAAATAAATTAAGTTTACCATGAACGTCACAAATCATAGACATACTTTACGGTGTTACAAAGCTTCCTTTTCTTCTGATGCAGCATTCGACATCTCTATGTAATAATCATGTTCCGTTGTTCTATGTATGTAGCTATGTATGCATGGATGCTCTATGTATCTCCGAAATTCATAACTTCTCTCATCGACAATGTGGTAGATACGGTAGACAATTGTGGTGAAATAATCTTACCCATATCATATATGTACTCCTAAATATGGTAGTTACACATAATGGTGGAAAACAATTTTTCTCTAATCCAAAAAATTCACTCATTGGTTGAAACTGATACTTATTTTTTGTCTTTCTCACTTATTTTCTGCCTTTCTTACTTATTAATTTGTGTTTTTCACTTTTTTAGTCTTTATTTCTTATTTTTCATCTTTCTCATTTTTTGCCTTTCTTATTTTTTGTCTTTCTTCATTAATTTTTCGTCTTTCTTCCTTATTTTTCGTATTTCTCACTTATTTATTTGTCTTTCTTATATTTTTGACTTTTTACATCATAATAAGTAAGCATTTTTTGTAGAAATTTCGACTTGACTGATAAACAATTTAGTGTTTTGCTAAAAATTCTGATTCACAACACAACTACATCTAAGGTACGTACTAAGTACTGTAAGTACAACGTACAATGCAGCAAATCTCCGTTTTAGCATGTCTGACTGGTTGTCTTTAAAAAACAACGACACTACTGACACCAGCACAACATTGGAACTTAATTGTATCGACTAAGAATGCACTTGCATACGCGCAGATAATAAAGAACACTAAAAACAACCTAACCAACACAAGTGTAGTTATGTTATAACCATTTGTTTATGAAAAATATAGAATTATCCTCCGCTAAAGAATGTTATCATAACAATCCATCTTAAAAAATAACTTTCCCACCGACTGACCCACTGACTATACTATTGTTACATTGCTAATCCAAATTGAAGGCTTAAAACGTACATTGTGTTACTTTTTTATTGTGACTTTGAATTTATCGGCTCATATAGTGACTAATCATATCTTTGACTGATAAAGTTCTGAGAGGAATTAGTTAATCGGTAGTTTCAATTCAATGATCTATTTCGTAATAAGATAAAAAGGCTGACCATTAATGGGATTCGTATGCAAACCCATAAGTCAATACTCTTCCACAAGACCATTTACATGTTACGTAAATACCAAAACATGCCTACTATATTATATTTATATTTTTTAAGGAGAAATGGAAGAAAACTCTTTTAGATGACTTTGGTAGGGTTTTACTTTGTTCTGAGAGCCATTAGATTGCACATTCCAGTGAGAGCATTACTACATCAACAAATAAACACAGTCTGGAACGGTTGTGCAACTTAAACTATACGATCTCATCGCATGCCTACAGTTATTTATATTATTCTGGGTTCATTCAATAAATAAACGACTATTTTTTGAGAAAGATGAAATGAATGCATTATTTACAACTGTTGAGAGTCAAAGGAACATTTTTTGATGGAATAACTTTCTCAAGATGTAAACATTTAAAAGTTCTACAATTCACGAATCTTACATCGTAGTAAACAACATTAACCAGAAAATTTTTCTGTCAATCTGAATGCATACTAGTTATCAGAATGGTGGGGTTTTTTTGATATATTTACATAAAAGTGCATAATATTAAGCGAAGATTGTAGGACATTTGGCCTTTTTTCATATAAAAAGTACATTGATGAGGTTCAATACTCCAAGATATGAGTGTTTGTGATTTTACAGCACGAAAAACAATCCAATAATAATTCTTCTATTGCTTGTAAATGTAACTATTTCTTAAAATCCTTCATTTGAGTTTAGTAATTAGTTCTAAAATCTTCCTACACCATTTAAAGTTAAAAGAACAATGTATCAGTGATAAGACTATCTATTCTTCACCTCCCTTACTCTAGAATTTATTAATAGAAATTTTCCTCTTCGCCATCACCTTTTCTGACACGGGACTTAGAAGAAAGAACGTAGATGACTAGAGTGAGGGAAAACGATCATTAAGTTTGAAGGAAGAAACAAGCAAATGTATAAAGTTGTTGTTCTGACAGACAGATAGGACTTTGAATAGCAACGGGATGCTTCCAACTAATACAATAGAAGTACTAAATACGTGGCCACCTGTCATATTCTGCAACTCTGCGTCCTTCTAACACTAATTTCATTTTCCGCTTCGCTAGACCTGTCAGCTCAACCAACCGGCAACGAAGACAAGACAAACTTAACCAAACTTAATACAAAACACATGTATGTACCTATACCTGTAAATTGTAAAATTAGCGAAAACATATTGTGAAACAAGCTAAATCCATTCTATCATTTATAATTCCCATCCAGCTTTAATCAAAGCAGTGTATGAATGTCCTGTACATAACATCGCTCTTGTACTCCCTACTGGTAACTTCTATTATTTAAATTATGTCTAATTTGGGTCTCACTCCTGGGGAGCTATTCAATTTAGAAGACGTTATCCAATCCGTACATCATCCATTTTAATTGTACTAACTGTAATTGACAATTTGAAAAACAGAAAATTAAAAACAAGTAATGCGAACATTAATCTAATAATATTTTCGAATTATGGCTGTTATTCAAAATTATTTTACTATACTTACACGCATGCTCACAATGAGGGCCATTTTGAGTGGTTATAAACGTATTAGCAAATCAAAATCTGCGGTTTCCCTATCTGTAGTGATGCGGATATAAGACTTCTTAAGATATGTATAATGTTGTTGTTCAAGAAAATAATTATTTCGTGGGTGGTAATAACAATATTATTGAAAAAGCATAATGAAGTGGCTGTTTCTGGTGAGGAAAGGAAAATAATTTTCAGCAAAGAGATATCTGAGTGTCCCTGTGCAAAATTTAAGTCTCATCTTGTCCTTGTCTTGGTGAATTCACTTGAACAATGTCGTAGTGGCTTGCAGTTCTAGGAAATATTCGTTAAGTCCTTCAAGAACCCAAAGTATGTACTTAACAGTACACGTTAGTGAGACTTGTTCAAAATTGGGATGCAGCCCATTCCATTACAAGTTATACTCATTATGTAGTTTCACTTATGATAGTCTGGATATTGTATCCTTTTTTGTCTATACAGGTATAGTGTACTAGAATGAACAAGTGTGGTTTTCACCAACCATTTTCATTTTACTATGCTACAACTACTAATAGTAACTTTCATAAGCTATTCTTGTCATCGTGCATGGTTAAATTCCTCAAACTAACGCGAACAAGCAAAGTTGATTTTATCCTTGCCACCCACCTTAATGTTAATGTAGCTTTTAAGACATTGTTAAACCTATAAGCATGTTGTGTCTGTACTCCTGCAAATTACATAATGATAACAAGTAGCCAAATTCTAGGGAAGGTTAAAAGGTCTTTCCTACAAGTAAATGTCAACAATTTCCTACTCCGAGACATCTATTCATAGGTCTGTGGTGTCAATAAATTCAACATCCATTTATATTTGATATAGATGTTTCATGGTGTTTTCATGTATTTTAGATCGGATAACATGAAACAATTCATCTGCCTTGTCATCTAGTAATGAATTCGGCAATTACTACAATCATAATTAACACTGCCTTATTGTATCCTTGTGGTCTGCAATTACTCTAGCCTCAGTTAATAATATAATCTCGGGCAAACGACAGATTATTAAGCATTTATGACGTGTACTACATTTGATCTACCTTTTCTTTTGATGAAAGACGACTGTATTTGATTTTAATTCGAGATTTATACACAGGGACAAACTATAGTTCATTCAATTTGCCCCTATGTATTCTTTAGACATCATAACAAAAGCACATTCACAATTCATAGTAATCACATTCCCAGAATATGATTTAATTACCACAAATTATAGTGCATGCATAGTGCGGTTGTACACTAAATGATAATTTGGACTAATTCACTCCGCTGAAAATAATTACATTTCCCAACTCACCTTTCTGTTCCACTATTTCAGATTGCTGCTAATACACGGTTTCAAATGTCAAATTAATAAACATGTAATTAATAACTCATCTGCTAGAATATCATAGTTCTACAACGCAACGACCATTCTTTGTATTATTTTAACACAATTATTTTATCATTCTGTAGTTAACAACTTATGTACCTTGAAAACAATCCAACACCAATGTTACCAAACAAAGTGTAAGTTGAACGAATAAATATGAAAAATGTAAAGGATAAGTCCTTAATCTATAATAAATCCTATAGAATCAAAAAATCAGGTCCGTATTATCACCTCACCTTTGTCTTATATTCACCGTAGTATTTCCCAGAGCTTAAGAAGATGGGTCCAGGGATTGGCAATACATGATCATTATCATAAATATTATGATATCAACAGACAAGATCTATGGTTTTTGCAACCTGTGATTCCATTTCTGGTACCTGACGATTGCAAATTATTCGTGTGTTAATATAGCACCAACAGTGACATTTCGCAACTTACTAACTACTCATGTTTATGCTGATGAAATTAATTTTTGATCTAAGGATAGATGTTGCATATAAATACGTAGCATAATTTATGAAAATAAATTGCTACCACAGGGCATATTCATAGCAAGTTATATAAGTGTGTTAATATAGTGTACCAAGTACAGATTTTGCACTATGATCTAACCGATGCGAGATGAAGTACCTAACTCATTTTAATTTTTAATGAGAGAATGGCCTTCTACCATTTCTTGGAAACGGCCTCTACTACGTCCCCCTTTTATATAATTAGAAGTAGCAGTTTACCTCTAACATCAGGCTGGAGTTTAGTGGGATAAGTAATGAAATGTAATTGTAGGTATACTGCAGAAAGACACAAAATGCAATAACATTTGTCGTACGTATTACAAAATGCAAAGACGCAGTAATTAAATTGGACTTAAAGAAGACTTGTTAAACTCATTAACTTTTTCACAAGAGGATCTAAATGCAATTTTCCAGAGAAATTTTATAAAAGATTTTGTCTGAAAGAAATAAAGTTGGATATTGTCAGCTCATGGACATTTCCTGTTGCACATTGTGCAAAAACCTGGTTTTTCTATCCGCCATCTGCCTAAGAATAAGAAACAAGCTTTGGCTCCAGAACTAATGGATTTTTTGCACGAAGCCCCTAAATTTCGAAATTAGAAATAAGGAAACTTACGTAAGCTCTAGCATTAAAACCATTGTGTTTTTATGTCTTATTGTGGGCTGTAGCCAATGCTAATAAAATAAGTCTCAGACTCACAGTAGTACGATCAAGTATTAGCAAAATTGAGAAAAAGAATTATATTTGTAGAGAACATACTTAGGTAGTTCGAGTTCGTTATATAGTACATCATAGCATTTACACGTTGCAGTACACTGAAGCTGAAACTACATTCAAATTTCAAATGATATATTATAGTAAGCATGTCATAACGCAATATCTTAGTTAAGATCACAAAATAGATTCATTGAATAGTGATTAATGTGTGCTAAACACATCCGCAAAAATATTGCAAAATGAAAACAAAAAGAAACTCCAGACGAAAGCAATATAAAAACTTTGTGTGACATTGTAGACATATTCATTGTTACTAGCCCATACCTACGTGGAAAATGATACGGGAACTAACAGTGTATTTTGTGTTGCAATCCTATCTGTTGCAGAAAAGCAATGCTCTCTGTTTCCCTTTTACCTTGTGTATTTATAAGAGATGTGTACAAAATAGGATGCGGGTAGAGCATGATTGATTTTTTTAATGGTCTTTTCCATCAGTGAGAAATATCCAGTTTAGTCTCTCCATGTTGCAATTCTAATAGTACAATGGGAATGACACTAACTGCGTCCTCATCAATAGTATATGAGATACAGAAGACTATCTGGTTTCATTGAATAGATTATTTTCTTATAGGATATAGTACACAATAGAAATTGATAGTCTTCTTCCTACTTCTGCTACGAAATGTATACAAAGAGCCTGTCTAACCTATTTAATATTATAACATTGCTTTCTTCGTTCGGTGCTACATTAAATATTACACAGTTCATAAATACAGTGTTATTACCCTAATATGGCGATAAAATATAGTTTTTGATAGTAATTCTTAAGTTGTACATCTCATTTATAATTCACGGGATACTACGTAGTATCTTCTGCCCTGGACAAAGATGCATCTATAGAATTAGGCTAGCACATTTTCAGACAATTTTGTTTGGTTTGGTTGGCATGCTATTCAGACTAATATATGTATATGCCAGTCCACAACCGGATCCAACTAAACCGAAGTGAATTTCCGTATTAGCACAATGAAACTTGGCTTTGAATGTTGCATTGTGGCTATTCCATTTTATGAAATTGAAACTAAATTAATTTACTCATGCAATAACCACATTGTAAATTGTGAAGCCCAGACCTACTTTCTCTTACATGCATATTTAGTGGTCTCTGCACACTTCACTACATTATTTATATAGGCCATTATAGTGCTAATACCATTGCTATTGTAATGTAAACTACTTAAAATTGGATTCACCACTACTACATTAATATGATAGGATGAGTGCAAACAGAATTAATGTTAATGCACTTGTTGTCATCCCGATGAAAGTACCTTTAACTGCATATTAGTTACAAAGTCGCAATTTCTCGCAATTCATGCACCATAATAACTTGAACGCGTGGAGTATGTAACTAATAGGATGTCATCAATAATGCAATTCAAGTAGCAATGCAATATTCCCACGCAAGACCCAAGGCATAATCACTAGATCTATTGCACTATTATCATTGCTTCACAAAATGCCTACCCACTCATCCTATTTAGTTTCCCACTTAATGAGTAATGCAATAATTCCCCTAGGTGCACTTATTTTTTCAATTCAATTCAAAAGCACAGGTACCTGTAAATAGATGACCAGTTAAATATTTAATATGTAATTGTACAAATTGCGATAATTATTCAAACGTGTTTGTATTATTAGGAAGGTCGTGATGCTCTCAGATTCATCCTACTCTTATTTGTCCTCTGTGTTGCAAGGCCATATGTATTTGTTGAGGTTTATTTATAACTTGTCTCTTGAACTTGACTGTAGTCAAGTCCAACATGTTTTTCACAATCTCTTTCAATACTTGTATCTTTGAAGGCAGAAAGGTATATAAAAGTAATTTTCGCTCGCCTGAAGTATCATTGCTACTGCAACCTGTCTTCTATGTGCCTATCTGACACTATCTGTTGGATCTGAATTACTAATCATTAATTCACTGTGTTTAATTTAATTTTGCATTGACAGTACCGACAAGCGACCCTTAATTAATGAACATATACTCAGACATTCGCAATATATTTCCCATGAGTAATGACAACGAAATGAAATCGGTTCTGTTATTTGGCATATGGGTTTTGAAATGTTATGCCAAATGTGATATTTCTATTTTCTAAATGCTATTGACTATGATAGATATAATTTTTTACCTTTTCATTGAAAATAGATCTTAAGAGATTCGTCAAATAAAGGACGCCTACTATGAATAATATACTATGACCAAGTTTGGCTTGATATTCTTCAAATGTAGTGACGTGAAATACTACTATATCCATAAATGGGCTCAGCATGTGTTCATCCGTTTAGACGGTTTTAACCCGTTCTAACTAGTTAGGCACTTGATTTGCTATTTAAAGTAGAAAAACCTGTAGAATTGAAACTTTTTGAATTACTACATGAATATTTTATACTTTCCTAACTCAATATCCATTAAGTTAGGGATGAGGCTGTGAATGTACCTGCATCTACTATATAGACACTCACTGATTTATTTTCTTGTGCTAAACTTTGTACTAGAGTTGGTATTTTCGTAGTATATAGACGAAGTAATAGTTAATGAACGAGTCACGAGCTTGGAAAGTGACATCCATAAGGTTTTTCCTGTTTACAGATATTTTCTCATTTGGCTTCCCTTTTCTCTGACAAACAATATCTGATCCGCTAACAAGAGAAAGAAAAGTTTTTGCTATTTTCCAGTGACTCATAGCCAGAAACTTTTGATCCTCACTACTTCTTCTAGAAGTACGTGTAGTAACACATAAATTGAGTAGGACTTGCTACAACAGAAAATATTTACCTTGGTATTGTAACTATTGTAAGCATTTCATCTGTGTAATTGAAAACTTTCTCTCAATTAAACTACATAATGCAACACTAAAGAAATACATTCACCATTTAATAATTGTATAGGTTTTGTCCTATGAATGTAAGCCGTATATAATCACTCAATAGCTACAATTGTTTACAATGTCAAGACTCAACATATTCACACGGTCATACACCAACTGCATTTCATTCCCAACAACGCCTCCGTCTACTGTTTTCAATCACAACATAAACATAATAGTTTCCTACAACCATTGCTTATTCTTTTAAAACCATTTCAGGAACGCATAATATAAGCATTGAAATGTCCTAGATAGCACAAAACTAAAATCTCAACAATAAGTTTCTAGTAGAGAATAGTAACCATTCATATTATTATTTTCGTATTAATTTTGTTGGCTTCTGTTTATGATTCCTCAGCCACTACTTTTACCATGATCTTCAAAAATTATTAAATTTCCCAGAAGAGTGAAATTGAAATTACTTCTGTAGAATTGGTAGGTAAGAAAAAAATTGTGTATGGAATTCATACTTTTGCTTTTCAATAGTTACTAATATGATAAATTCCTAGAACTGAAAATCAGGATCCTTGAAGGGAAAGGGACCATTAAAATATATTAAAGAGAAATGCACATAAAATTTTGAATGCAGCACGTGCTCTCAATGTCACAGGAGATATTTTTGAAGATATTTTTATGCTGCACATTTTAGTACACTTGTGCCGGGCCCAATTATCTATCTGGGGCTTCTACAAAATAAAGTTGAGATTCAACAGATCTATTGTCAACTACGTATACTATACAACCGCTGTAATCTTAACTGCCTCTGTCTATTTTATGCTGGTTATAGCAATATGCAAAAAAGATGAAAGCGAATTCAAGCAAGTGGAAAATTACGCATGCAAGCGATCTGTTGTCGACAGATTGGGCTGACAACCAGGCAGGAATTCAAATTAGAATTTTGTAGTATTGGCAGTCGATTTAATAAATATGGACATTTCACAGATGAAATATCTCGTACCTAAAATATCTCAACTCAGTGAGAGTCTGGTGATGAATTTGTGAAAACAGTAACAATCTTACAGGCTGAAACAATAGGCTCTGTCAGTAACAGGTATCTATTCATTAATGGCTATCAAAATGCTACCACAATCGTACACTACTTGCACGAATGCATTCAAAACAGTTCTGTTTGAATAAGTACTATTATCTTCTGCAAGTTATGCACACAATGAAACCACACAAAGCCCATCTAAATATTATCATGTCCTTGTCGCTTAGGTAAGTGCGTTAGTAAATATTAGTTCATAAGTGTAGGTCGTATAAAAATACATCTATAGGTGAATGATAAATGTCCTTAATGGACTGAAATAATTACACGATCACAACTAATGCAAATGTGATGTATGTACATGTAAAATGATTATGTAGGCAGTAACTATTTGCATATCAGCATGATATTTCACTTTCAATTCTATAATTACCCCATAGATGTGCACTTTGCAATTACAAAAAAAAAACGTGAAAATATGTGCTATTATGACACAGATGACTAGATGAAATATCATTTTCACTAATGGGCTGATGACAAAATGGCATTGTATTAGTTTGCAATAATTATCAATTAGGTGGTTTGCACTATAAACAAGTTCTAGTATATCAGTAATCAGTTTTCAGTAATGGCGCATGCAGGTGAAAAAATTAATGGAAGTAAAAGGTACATGGTATCATAAACCTCAATTAAATGTGACCTTTTCTCCAGGAAATAGTCGTGATTGCACGTTACAGTGTTATTGCGTAGAAAAACTGAAAAAAGTGGGTTTTAATTTTTCGGCTGTTATTGTAGAAAAGCCTATAAGTAATTAATACCGCCTTTGTAGGATCTGCGTTTTTTACTTTTGCTGACACAAGGCAGTCATGAAATGGAAGTAAAGTAGATTGTGAACGTGATAAGACCGGATGTAGGACGCCAGATTGCATGAAGAATGAAGTTAACTGCCCACCTAACTAATACCCTAATGCTATTCTGCACATTCTTCAATACAAGAGTGTAGTAGTAGGAAGTCTGTATGTACATGCATTACTATCTCTAATAGTATTGCTGCTGGGATTGTTAAAGACATTCGATACAGAATGAAGGAAGTAGCTAAAGTATCTTTGCGTGAACAATTCTCCTAAAATGTTATGAGAGGCTTCTGTGAAGAAATGAAAAGATGTAATCTTGGAAATGACTGATTGTGAGTGAGTGAGTAGTAGGAGGTAAGCTATGTTCGTAGACTGAGCTATTAAATACATAAGCCTTTCTTTTGTAGACTTGTGTAGATAAGTAGAACAGAGACAAAAACCTCACAGAATACTTACATAGTAACACAAACCGTAAAAAACCACTACTACAATTTAGTTGTTCGATTTTTGGACAAAATTGACACACTACTACATGACACTTTCATATCATTTTTCATTAAGCTAATAACTAGGTCAAATGGCTTCTCACAAGTGTTTTTCTAGCGGACAGGGGCGACTGGTGACACTTGGCGTCTCTCCCCAACTCCCTAGGCTCTCAACATCCAATATACCAATAATAATAACTCTACAACTGCTAGGGAATTTTGTACAGTACAATGTTTCTAATCAACTCGAGTTTTTCAAGAGTAATCTGCATTATATGTAGATTATGTCGAAAATACGAAAATATTCAAAATGAAAACATTAAACCTTCTTTAATATTCACCTACATATTTCTGATGTTATATTTGTAGTAATTTTAATTCATAAGGATATCCCTTTCACAGGTGAAAGATCTTTTTTAATGAAAAGAAAGCGCACTAAGGAAATAAGGAAACTAAAGGCTAAAAGGCTGCAGCATAAGATTATCTACCTTAATGCTTTTTAAGTAATGAAAAGGAGAAAACTAAGATTATTTGTACTACAGTTACTTGCATGCATAAAATGGTTATGTGAATATAAAAATGTGTTGACAAATGTAAGTTCAGGAAGATGAATGTGCATTGGACATCTTAAGGAGACGTTTTAAAAATTGATATATATAGTAGTGTTGAGTGAAATAGGAGGTCTAGGTGGAAATAATAAATGAAATGGTGCGTGAAGGTTTGGTAATATTTGTAAAGGATGAAGAGACAATAAGATTGCAAAATTCCCTAGAGGAAAGGAAGGATGACTCGTCTTAGGTACAAACTTTACAACAAAATCAGCACATTCCAAGAAACAAAAGTCAACTACGTTAATTGCATTTGTTATAGTTATTTGATATGTCATTGTTGATCCAATTTCCTTGTAAACAGTAAACTACCCATTTTCATTAGAAGTTGCGCAAGTAATTATGCTGAGTTACATGGAACAGTGTGGGGGCTGGTAAGATATGCAAAAAGATAAATACAAAGGAACTCATGTGGCGGAAACCAAGGTTCATATACTACTAGGTTGCCATCTTAAGACTTTAGATATAGGATCATTAAAGTAGAATTAATAATAAGTAAACTAGAGTTTAATACAGATCAAGACTTAACTGATTTAGAGTTCTGCGGCCGGACGCTTGCTGTGCGATGAAATTCGGTTTATCTCAGCGTAGATGAGTTTGGGATTAGAAAGTATGATTTGAAGTCAAATGGGATTTTGGCTTAGGCAAACAAGTTCATGGATTGAGAGTTCCCAGAAAATGGTTAACAGAGCTCTTATTGTGGGTTTACAGGTTGTAGTGGATGTAAATCATCTCGTTCTGGGTCTGTTTAGCTTAGTGGAAGGAAACCACAAGTTGTATGTAGGTACAGATGTATACAGATGAGATTTAGCTACTCAAACACACTTAGAATTTATCTAAACAAGTTAAGAACCTGAGATTGGATGTGAAAATGTCAAGGCGCATTATATTCAAAGAGGATTCACTGTAGTCTTTTTTAAATAGAATCCGATTGGTTCTCTATCAATTCAAGTTCAATTCAATCTTACGTAAATGAATGTTCTTTGTGAAGTAAAATTCAATCTAATGTTTCCTTTTGTCAAGGATCTGTCGTTCACCTGCGAATTATAGAGTTCAAAACGTACGTACAAGTTATAATGTAGCTCAGGAAAATTCTATGATTAAATAGGGATGTCCAAGTTTGAAATAAAAAACTTTGAATAAGTAAGATGAATGCAGAATAATATGTTAAAAGTTTTCTTATTAAGAAATGTCCACTGCGAAAGGAATTAAATGTCAAGTGAAGTCGACTGCAGATTTCAGATTGGAAAAGTGATATGACAAGAAATGAGACGGAAAATTAGATGCGAAGTGCACATGGAATTTAGTAGCTTTTCTGTATTTCAAATATCAAAGCATTTGGAAACTTCACTCACACAAGTTATACTGTAGATATGCAAAGATTTTATGTAATAGTACAGTTGAAATGTCAAGGTAGAAACACAAATTTAGTAGGAGGAAATGATTTTCAAAATTGTCGGTTCAAAGAGTTAATAAAGTGAAATACAAGTTGAGACAGAATGTTTGAAGTGAGAATAGGCAGATTCTTATTTGATGTGAGTAAATATGTAAGATCACTCAGTTCGATAGGTTATTTGCTTGATTAGGGTTTAGTTCGTAAACAAGTCAGAGAGAACTGGGAGATGTGAAGACCTGTTCGTTCAGTTGTGATCTGTTCAGTCGCTTCTATTGTGGTCGTTTGACTGTTCGAGACTTCTTCTTGGCCAGGACAAGGGAAAGATCTGAAACTTTCCTTTTGCATAGGCTTTAGTTACGTTAGTTTATGTTAGGCCAGGCCGTACGAGGAGTTAAGTCAGGGAATAATGCTATTCTCTTCTGCGTTCACTTCACTACTTCATACACGTACTATTGCTATCGTAGGCTAACGATAAGTAAAGCAAAGGAAAAGCAAGTACACATAAGTTTTGCCAACGTTTCCAACGCAAGCGTGCGTTTCCTTCATTCTCCAATTCAGCTTCGCCTCTCATCTCCACACACTACCATCCCATTCCCATGATATCTAGTGCAACTGTCTAGCTCTATCTTCTCCCACATACACTCTAATGTAATGTACACCGTCATAATTGCATAAAAGATAAGTACTCATCGCTTATTTTCTATTTGGATGAATCTACAGAAAATTATTAATCAAGACGCCTGTCTGTATTTTCTAAATCAAGGAGTCGCCCTACTGCTCTTTTAATGTGACATAAGCAACACAAGTTGAAAAATACACGTATGAATGTATCTACCTAGAAGAATTATTCATTGATTACCACGGTACAGACAGCTTCTTGCCTGGAAGAGTTTTCTGCTTACTCCTTTTATGTGTGGTGTGGACGTGGGTAGTCTTTTTTATCCAACAGCCAAATAATGATATAAACAGACAACCACAGTAGTATTTAGCTATTACTTTTGGAATATAATATCAAAGATGATCTGTGCAGATGGCCTTATTCTTTTGCTCCTACTATTATCCAGATGCGATTTGAGATGCTTTGCTCATGCCATTTACACTTTGTCAACTTTATGTTTGGATTATTTGTAAAGCAGTAGTGCATGTCTCTATGAAATACAACAGGCATTAACGGGTGAACGGGTGAGATGAGACGAAAGGATATTTGTCCTTTCACTTTGTGAGAATGTGAAATCCGTTCGTTGGGTAGATTATGTGATTATGTGTGTGTTTTTGTGAGGAAAGGCCAGTAGATATTTCCCTCCGACCATCTGGCATCTACAGAAATCAGTAAACTGGAAAGAAAGGAAGTGATGCGACTCTGGCTGATCTAATTTGATCTGATCCTCTGTGGTGGACTAAACGACCCAATCCAATAACAAATGAAGGTGCGATGCAATGTATTACGACTCTACGGAAAACCATCAATCATTACCCTACGCTCTATCTGCACTTCCTTTCATATATATCCCTATCTAATATGGATTTTCACAGTATTAGCAAACATTAGCAGAATTTATAGTTGCTGTTAACAAACAGACATGAAGATGTGTTACATACCCTTAGGCATATACTTAAGTATACCTAGACATTACTTCAAGTGATATCTATTTACTAAAGTAGGGTAGCAGAATCTATGGAATAGCTAAAGATATGAGATCCAGATCATTGTGGATACCCTTTGGAATGAGAATGGGATTTCGGGTTACATATTTATTCAGGAGTCTTTAGGTTAACCGATCCCTGCCCTCTCTTTTCCGTTTGTTTGACCGAGAAGTCCATAAAAGAGTGTATTATATTATCTCCCACACATACTACATACCATACAAAGAGAAAATAGCCACCGTTTCGTAATATCCTCTCAGAAAATTCCAATAGAAAATATCAAAATTCACATCAGCTTCTCCTTTAGCACGTGTAAAAAGGCGTGATGATCAAAGTAGTGCTCTCATTACGTATTTTTATCGAGATGAATTGCAGACAGTTGGGAAATGGTCTTTTGAGGTTTCCACAAAAATTGAAAATTAATCGGTTGAGAATTGGAAACCTCGTGAGTGTGTAGGCCTTCATTTGGTATTATGAACGCTCTATTATTAGTAATCATTACTGTGTATTCAACCCAAGGTTGGTAATTCTGACTAAGGCAAACGCAACACCCTTAAAGCAGAGTCAGAATGGAGGAAGCCGCGTGTTAGTTATAAAGGCACAATAATAACTATGGTACATAATACCCCACAAAACCGCACCAACATCTACGGTTTAACTTTGAATTTCAAAGCAAATTGCGGAAACAAGAAACCGTCGCCAAATTACTTTCCTCGACACATTTATCACAAATATGACCTGGCTATGACTATGGGGCTGTGCCATGCATGACGTTGTCTGCCCTGTACTTGGTCTTGACATGACAAACCTCTCTCACAATTGGGGTTGATACGTTCCCAGTCTCGTCTCTCATTTGGTTAAGTAGACTACAGAATTCAAGGAAATATCGCCTTGGGGAACCAAACTTTTCTTTTCGTCTCGTCTTTTCATGTACACAGATAGTGTACACTGAGACATGGTCTTCGTCTCGTGCGACATCGTTCGCCGGTGCATTATGGATTGTCAGATCAGATAATAGAGCATGGATAAAAGAACTGTCGTGTCATGTCACTTATTGTTTGCCACTAGCATCCAAAATTGGGCAAGTACAAAAGGTAAGTACTCTAATTCTAATCTAAAGGCATTTGTTTTTCATATCTGTAGTGACATCATTAAAAACATCTCAAATTTCCGTTATTGCAATTTCTTGACATTCTTTTCCATGTCTACTTCTTATTTTTGACACAGCCTGTAGTATTATCTATTCATTCAACCACGACGGACCTAGAGCATGAGGTAAAGGCAGAAAATATCAAACAGGAGATGAATATTTGATAAATTCGTTCGTAATAATACCCAATACTCTTTTTGAAGTCTAAATTGAGTAGAGACCTTATCTGATCTTCGCTGAAATCATCAAATTCCCTCAAAGCGAACAGAAACAAAAAGAGTTCAAAGCTTAACTCTTTCATGTTGCTCCATACAGATGCACTACATGAACACAACCCAGACACTACTATAGCTATCCTCTCTCAAAGTGTAAACACAATATGGGTATAAGTAGCTTTCCAGAATTCTTTTTGCAACTTACACTGAGCGTGGCTTGTACTAAAAGCCATAAGTTCTAAAATCGAGTTATTATACAGAAAGTGAGAGAGGGAATCCAAAATGAGCTTCGTGAAGTGAAGTAGGTTAAGTAATGCACTGGGTACTATATTATGCTGACGGTGACGACTGTAGTACTTGTGCATACTTAAATAAGCAACAACCGCCATAAATTTTCCCATTTTAATTCAATTTGATAACTTAATAAGTACTAACCAAGGACACTTCCAAAGTTTTCTTGTACATACAGATTTGCGTTGTCACAAACCGGGAAGTTAAAACATTCTACACACATTCTGCATCGATATTTCCAAAGGGATGCAATTTACTATTGCATTAATAAAAAGCGTCCAGTTGTTTTTTACATTAGGTCTATGTTACTTTAATCATGTTCCTTGCTCTTCATTCTCACTTGTTTCTTTCCGTCAACTGATTGCGTAATAAATAACGTTATCGCTGTATATTTTTGTTTAGTAAGCTTATCATGCAAACCTGTAGTTATATTTTTGTAGCTATAGTGTATGTACTCGTGTGTCACGTACACATATGTTATTTATGCGACGATGATGCAACGGAAGGTTAACACAGGTCAATGTCAAAACTTTAAATCATCTTAGAATTTCTGGTGTACAATATGTGACATGCATAATATCACAATCCCTAGTACATTATATAACATAAATCAATAAAGCTATATACTATAAAATACACATTCGCGTTAAAAAATTGCCCCAAATGCATATTAAATACCTACTAGTGTGTCCGCACGTGCAAAAGCTTGTCAGTATCTTTTGCAAATGAATAAATTAACATTTTTTGGAGCATTAAGCATTTATAGGTATAACTCAATACTTAGGTAGATTTATGATTAAGTATTCAATAGGTATTTTAGATAATAAATAGTACTCTTGAAAGGATAAAGTAGACTCTTGAAACAGCTCAGGTTCACCAAAACAACATTTATTAATGAATTCGTAATTGCAATCAGTTTCTACTGCTTCCTTGTTTACTGTTATATACAACTCAATGATATCAATGAGGAAAGATATACATTTACGAAATCGAGAACAATAATATTTAGTATTGATTACATGGATGACATAAACTCAAATTCATTTATACAGATAACTACTGCAGGTGTAGAATTTCATAAGGACCATTTATGTATGTACAGCAGAAATGCTTCCACAAAAAGGACTACCACAGTTCTGTGATACTTGTATATAGAAGAAGCTAATGAAAAACATTGAAAACAAATTCTGAATAGAATAATTCTCATCTAGAACGGTCCATTCAGGGCTTCCTAGTCCAATGAAAAATCATGCTCCATTTGAATTCATTTAGCGAATATTGTTGGAAGTATTTTGATATTTTTATACAGAGTAGTTTATTCAATAAAATAAGTTGGCTGAGAGAAATAGTCTGACATACTGGGGTGAGTGAGTCACAACTACATTTACATAAATAAAATGAAATGCAATTAAGGGCATTTGAAGCTTAAACAAATAATGGTAATACCGTTTGAGTGAAATCTGTTTATGTGTCACAGTGTCACTAGTATTGATTTTGCTTACGCTTGAATTTGCCTTTACAGTATTTATCAAACGTATTAAGACGGATGAACTCAACCAAAGAAATTGTGCGAAGACGTAAATGATTTGAATTAACTTGATAGGCGTTTGTGGGCGTATTTGACATCTTTACAAGCTGTCTTAGCAATGATCCCTGTATTTTTGGCACCAGAAACGCAATTTACAGCAAATTCTTAGGATATAAGATAGGTATACATTTGAGAGTATTCTTAACTTGGCAAAGGAGTCAGCCTTTCTCATTCAATTATATCGAATTACTTACTAGGTACATCTTGTTTTGATTAACACCAAGCAAACAGTATATATTACATTTGTCGCCTACTGACGGGCAAAATCTCATCCACCGAAACAATCCGCAAGTTATAAAACGAATTCGATAATACGTACATGTCTAAGCTTTAGTGGTTTATACCTAATGGATAGTCTTAGTATAGGTATACTATCTTAGTCCACCTGAGAATTATTTCGTTAGAATGGGATCTTTGCCTCCTGGGGGGTTTGAGTTACGTTACCTCACTGGCTATTGTTAATACCACCATTACATATTGTACTACTCCAATTACGTTAGAAGAGAACATGATTCACCATTATGTTTAGATATTATATAACATCTAAGAAATTATGAAAGGGTGCTTTACAATAATTAAGGTACTGTGCCAGACCTAATCAACATGCTATAGGCTTAACTCGATTCAATTCAATTCCTCCTCAAAAGAGTTGACGCATCGGAGTTTTGACAACTGTATTCGCAGAAATCGGTCTTCAGAAACAATCAATAGTTCACATAACCTGGGGTCAACTCACTTTTCCCATAAACGAAATGGTTGAAACAATAGTTGACGCTGGTCAATGATCCGCGCTCTGTGTAGAGTATATGATATTTAAACATCGGTTCCATTCCACTGAATGGCTATATTATTGTCGTTAGGTTTCCACCTACACAGGTAAGTGAGATCGAACAACCATTGATGTAATTCTCCATAATCAAGGGATTCAGAAAAGTCATTAGGCTCACATGAAATTCGAATGGGAATAATTGAATCGCGCAAAAACTGGAAGCTTTACTTGCATTACTATTCAAATTGTTAGATATCTGATTGAATTGAAGACCATAGGGCAGATAATTTTATCGTGAATCATTAAATAGATTGAAAGGCTATCCACTAAAATATGGATAATTTTAAATCAAAACGACAAATCCAAACGAAGATATCCGACCTACATTTTCAATGTCTTCTTTTTCTACAGAATATATTCGTAAATGATTGACGGCACGTGAAGGCGGAATTTCATAAGAAAAGTATTTTATTCACCCACGTATTATTTGTCTTCCGTTAGACCTGTGTGATGCAAAATTTCCTTCGTATGGATAAAAAGTTTTCCATTTATTAAAGGCTAAAATAATAAACGTGGGAGAGTGAGAAGACATCAATCGAAGATTTAAGCTTCTGTAAATCTGAATAAGTAGCTGAAATTGAGGACTTTAGTAAATAAGTGACACAAAAGTTATTTTTAAGAACTTGCCAACCCACATGACTAGAAGTTCGAAGATCACAGGCGGAATTAGTTCACTTCCAAGAGCTAGTTATCATTTGTAATATACGTTTAGTACTGAGATTAAGATAATTTTTTACCTTTTTATCATAAAATAGATAAACTTTCGACATTCTAGAGAGCATACTACAGAAAACTATTCAAAATCAAAGTGAAAACATACTTTAGAAACATACATTTCCAAGAAAAATCTAGCCATTTACAACGACTACTCAGTAGTTGTTACTGCATGTCAAGTTTTGTCTTCCCACACTCTGGCATTATCAAAGAAGAAAGAAGTCACCATAATGATGCAATTTATCTGTAGTAAACGATTATTTACTCAAAAGATGTGCACATTCTTTGTAGACTTAGCGTGGAAAAGTAAGTAGTTCAAGCATCCATCTGCTCTGCGTATTGTGCTCTTGACCAAACGTCGGTTGTACAGATAGGTATGGGTGCTATCCTGTATGTACAAAATTTGTTTCCATAGGGTTAGATTTGTCGCCCGTCCGGTGTGTGTTAAATTGGGTTTTAACCTGTGACAGCTATGTCACGCCTTACTGCCCCGTACGAAAGTCATTTGGATATGAGAGCTAGGCTGTTTCCAGTTTCGGGGCAGGAATGTGAAAAATATATAAAATTGGGCAATGGTTATTTTCAGTCTACACTCTGTACATGTTCAAACAAATTACCTTTTTATTAACCTTAATTGTAATTATCAATTATTGAAACGTAACTCATTACAAATTAATGATAAAAACATGAAGCTACGGACGATGGATAGTTGTTATTAGAAGAAATCAATGAAATATTTACATTTTACGTATTTAAATGAGAATACAGATATAGCACTGCACTTTGAAATAGTTGTGGAGGTCATTGTTGCGTCTCATTGGATGTTGTAGCCAGTAAGTCCAGGAAATAAATAGCAAAGACCGGGGACGAAAGCGGTGAGAAGGCCGAGTTAAATTGCAATAAGGTACCCACATATTTAGAGTTGATCCACATATTACGTAATCAAAAATTTATCGTTTTTAGAAACACCTTTTCCCTCTGTCATCGAATGTCAACATTTAATTAGTTAATTTGAATTGAAAATGTTTATTTTTATTTTTTGGTTTATTTATTACCCGATTCTATTTAGTACTTATTTAAATGAGAATATTGCACTACTATGTACTTAATGTGTAATAAGCTAAGTGAGAGTTACTGTTCCACTATCGCATATCAGATGAATGATAATGTGAATTACGATAATAATTATAATTAGGGCAATTAACCTCATAGTTTCTTACAGTTATGTTTTATAATTTAAGCTTACAGACTTAGTTAACATAATGGACAACCAAAAGTTTCTAGGCATAGAGTCATTCTATTTCGTCTAGCTCTAAGATGCTCTTCTGCCTCTCTCAACTTTGCAGCCTGTCGCTCAACCTCTTCCATTTCTTTCTCCTTATCAGCTTGTATCTGTGCCTGTAATATTTTACGCTGCTTTTCTGCGATCTTTTGCTGCCGATTTTTATAATCCTTTTCTGGCTGACTGACATCGCATGTATATACCGATATATGGCACTGTACTATATCTTATTATATTACAGATAGTACAGTGCAATATTCTCATTTAAATAAGTACTAAATAGAATCGGGTAATAAATAAACCAAAAAATAAAAATAAACATTTTCAATTCAAATTAACTAATTAAATGTTGACATTCGATGACAGAGGGAAAAGGTGTTTCTAAAAACGATAAATTTTTGATTACGTAATATGTGGATCAACTCTAAATATGTGGGTACCTTATTGCAATTTAACTCGGCCTTCTCACCGCTTTCGTCCCCGGTCTTTGCTATTTATTTCCTGGACTTACTGGCTACAACATCCAATGAGACGCAACAATGACCTCCACAACTATTTCAAAGTGCAGTGCTATATCTGTATTCTCATTTAAATACGTAAAATGTAAATATTTCATTGATTTCTTCTAATAACAACTATCCATCGTCCGTAGCTTCATGTTTTTATCATTAATTTGTAATGAGTTACGTTTCAATAATTGATAATTACAATTAAGGTTAATAAAAAGGTAATTTGTTTGAACATGTACAGAGTGTAGACTGAAAATAACCATTGCCCAATTTTATATATTTTTCACATTCCTGCCCCGAAACTGGAAACAGCCTAGCTCTCATATCCAAAATGACTTTCGTACAGGGCAGTAAGGCGTGACATAGCTGTCACAGGTTAAAACCCAATTTAACACACACCGGACGGGCGACAAATCTAACCCTATGGAAACAAATTTTGTACATACAGGATAGCACCCATACCTATCTGTACAACCGACGTTTGGTCAAGAGCACAATACATGTCTCCTTTAATTTGCATCACTATCACTTTGCAAACGTTAACCAACACCAATCAACATCTAAAAGGTAAATACGACAGCAGAAAGAAGACTACTTTTAAACTCGATGAAGACATTTTGATTTTTAGCCACCCTATATACTTGTGAGGCATTGTTGCTTGACAAGTCAATGTCCACCCCCTTCGTCCTGTCCCCGCGATGAAGATATGAAATAAGTTGAGCATTTTTATTTTAGCAGTTGAATGAAGTAGAGCAGAATGGTGATATGATGCATTGAATTCGGTTGCCATTACCATATCATTAAAATATGACACATGCACACACGCTCAAAAATCCACATCAACGCATTTCTTAACGTCAAATCATCAGAGATTCAGAGAGCTGCATCCAAAAAATAAAAAATAACTTATCATTTACATCAGAAAAATGTGCGCAAAAAATTAGTCTTCTAATTTTCTACAAATTAATTTTACTATGCTATCACATCCATTTCATCCCACGCAGTTACTTAGCACGCCGGTACGTATCATTATCAATATCCTCCAGGGTATCAAAATCGACACAGGTGATTAGTATCTAAAGTCCTGTTATTTGAATACAGAGCACCATTTTTAATCGGAGATCTAATTTAGGGAATTGTAAAACAATACGCTATACTGATGTACGATCAGCAATAATATCATGTTACACTTTTTGTTTACCGAAACTTAGAACAAAGGATTTTCAAAAGAGAGCGTACATAGGGAAAGTACACTCAGTCTGTGTACATTGTATCCGTATTTCTATCTAGCTCAAAGATAGCCAACTATGAGTCCTTTAGGCCAGCCTATCTGCAGTTTTATACTCAACCAACAAGGTACATTATAAATGTCACCTTTGTAGTTCAGAAAACGAATTTTGCCCCGAAACTTCGGGTTTTCATTTTAACTTTTGCACACAAGGACGATGGAAGCCTGCGTCTCATCTCACTCATCTGGTATTCAATTTTTTCTCTCTTTCAGCTCCTCAAAGAACCTTTGATAGTTTTTGTTGATATTTGGTGTACAATTACTTGCTGACCTGTGTTTTAGTGAACCGCCTGTGCATTTTGATGCGGTTTTGCAAAATGGAAGCACAAAGGCTTTTTGAGGCTGAACAAGAGAATAGATAGCGCTGTAGAATATTTGCAGTACTAAAGTCCCTTGTGCAAACTTGTTTGGAAAGATTCTTAAATACGGTTGAGGATCGGATACACTTATCCTTTGGTATGGAAAGCTATTCATTTGAACATATTTTCGGCTTATTGCCGAAATAAAGTTCCGACTTGTTGGGGTTTAGGATTATGCAAGGTCAACATACATCGCAATTTCTATTACCTTGCTAATTCGTCGACGATTTTCTAGTAGGCGATTACGAAACAATGCATATTAAAATGGATAACAATGTGATGAGTTGGTGCATTACAACTATCTCTAGACACACGGCTATACATAAGTAGTACGATGCCAAACAGCAGCATAGAGAAAATTGCTACTGTACGATATAGGAACAGGCTTACTGACTTACTTTATATCGTTGGCACACATATTTATGGAATAATTTTTATGCTTCTGTTGGATTTCGTGGGCCAACTTTGGATAAATGGAGACAGTGCCCTGTTAGACTAGGTCTACTTTCTCTTGTGGGGTGCTCACTGCTACAAAGCTTTATTGTATTTGTCATATCAATAGCCTGGATTCTGGACAGATGCTAAATGAATGTAGAGATAAACTCTGTCGTACTCTCTAGATTTGTTTTTCTGCTGATCAAAAGCTGAAAAACGCGGCTAAGTAAGATAAACATTAGGCAAATTGTACAGAAGAGTTAATCACAGTAGACTAAGTCTACTTTTTCTTACAAGAAGACAGCTTTGTCTCCCAAGAAATCAATCCAGATGCGATCAACCTTAACTTACTTTTCGGTATATTACTTTGCAGTAAGTTATCTGTATTTGCTTGGTTACTGTAATGCACTTACTTGAATATATTTGTATACAGATTTTCAGCTTGTGCAGTCCTACTTGTGCATATAGTATGTGTGTGAGTATAGCTGGGAGTTCGTAAAAGTAGTGTGGGTATTATGCATTCGATTTGCCAGCATCTGCTCGGCCAGTTGTCTCTAGATTGAGATTGTATCAGTAATTCACTATTTACATTTGAGCTTTATGGAAGTTGCGCCTTCGTTCCAAACTTTCGCCGGAATAGACGCTCGAGAAATTGGAGTTAGTTCCGTACTCTACAATGCAGCACTAAACTGTTATCCCAAATCTCGAATTGAACCAAATGCTCTGATTACTATATAACTTTGCAAAGAGATAGTCCTATTGTTGAGTGAACCTCTCTACATTCGTAAAATCAAATACTGTGCATCTGCGAGTATCTCAGTATCTGCAGTTCAAACATTGGAAAAGAGGTCATTCCATTTGATTCAATAAATTATCGCGGTAACACAGAAGTGATGTGGTGTTAGGCCTAAAACCTAGCAAGCAAAATTTCCATCTAAATGCACAATTTAGCAAAAACTTTACCTGCATAAATAGAATAGCTAAGTAACTCTCTATACACATGCATGGGGGTATTATGTAATGTATATAGCTTCTAATTCTAGGAATTTTCCACCTAAATAATCTGTCTCTACTAAATGGTCGCATTCAGAGTTTTCTTATTTTCAGTGTAATAAATAAAATAAAATTACATCATTTTCAAAATGTGCAAGATTTATTTAAAATCCTCAAAAAATCTGGTTATATTAGCTCAAACTTTTTGGGAGGCAAAACAAATTTTTTGCTAATTTAGGTACTCCTTTCCACGAAAATAGCGTGGTTTGAAATGCATGCCATTAATTACTACTCAATACCTAATTTCTATATCACGTAAGAATGTTTGGTATGTTGTATAATGAAATCATTTGTTGTGGCCCTTATGTTGTTTATTCGTTCATACCAGATTCCACGGAAAGATACAAAGTAGATTAAAAAGTGGACACACAATGTACCTGCATGAGTACCCATTAAATATTATAGTGAAGCTTAACAAGTCTTTCCTTGAATACAAAGGCCAGACCAGCATGTTATAAAATCTTTTGTGTTGAAAATTGCATATGCTTCCATGTTTTGTGTATGATGACTGCTTGTTATTGTGTTTTCTATACCATAGTTTGTAATAAAAACAAATAAAGAGATAGTAGAACGATATGCTGGAAACTAGAACTAACATAGATTGTCTTATAGTGAATTTGAGGTAGAACTCCCTTTTCGCCATATGTGTCTTGCCTGTGCCTGTCATAATTCTTGAAGATTATTAGATTTTGTTGGCAAGAAGTTATTGAAATTAGTTTAGTATTCCCTTCTACGAGGCAGATACCAGTTTGTATACGCTGTGAAGGTCGAAGGCAGGTTTAATTTTTCTCTGTCTTGTGCAGGGTGTCAATACAAGAGGTATGTCTACTAATCTACTTACGATTCTGCATTTTACTCTTGAAGTCTACACAACAAAGTCAACAGGAGGGGAATAGACATTAGCAGCTGAAGCCAAAGTCAAGTGCAGCAGTAAAGTCTATTTATGACCTAGTCTTATCGTCGACATAAGGTGGATACGCTGATACAAATCGAAATTGACAGCTGAAGCCAGATTCAAGAGCGTTTCAAATCTGTAAAGCCTGTCACTAACGGTTCTATCCTGATTTCCGAATCATTCCGCAATTGACAATATTCTTATCTGTTATTGTATACAAAACGAGAGCATATACTTCAGATTTATAACTTTGCTTATCTACAGATATAGAATATTTGTATAGCACATGTCATTGTTTGTCAAGTGGCAAAAATTAATAACATGCGGAAATCTACAATGCAGACATATTTTTTGAAAAAAATATTACTCGATACTATACATACGGGCTTGTCTGGCATAAATTATATTAGTACAACTTATTTCGTTTGTGGCTAGGTATAAAAGAAGATGAAAATGTAGCACATATGTTTCTATTGATTCACGGATTACCCATGCAAGTTGTGCCGATGTTGATTACAATTCAATTGCATACAACGACAATGCTATCCATAAAAATTGATTTCCTTATTCTCATATGCTAATAATTACAAGTAGTTAGTAAAACACATATGAATTGAATTCGGTGAATTCCTCCAACAAAACATGCCAAACAAACAACATTATAATATAAGCCAGTAATATCATATTAAAATCTTGAGATATTATTATGCATGAACTGGTAGGGCTGTGTAAAGGGACATGAGTTTATAAAAGCATAAATATATCCCTAATGTATTTTTCATAAATTATTTTTGTAATTTCCATACTATTCTCCTTTGGTAAACATTAGTAAGAATGTATCTCAGGAAAAAATCATACATTTATGTCCAAAAAGATTGTAAGTAGCAGCAGATGCACAATAAATGGTTTTCTTTATGGAAATTAATGACTACGCAAAACTGTAAGTACAAAGGACGAATTTCATTACGCTAGCTAGTAGGTTTTGTATATATTAGTGAAAATAATCTAGGAGCCCGCAGTACAAACATCTTTTACAACTTTCTCTGCCTCGACTTGAATTTGCATTTATAGAATAGACTCTGTCCCATTGCATATCTAGGCAGAGTGGTTGAAGAACTCTTTTGACTAGCCCCACTTGAACGTATGGAAAGGAAAAAGAAATTTTGTGAAGATAAAGTCAAAAGGAAATTCTGTAACTCTGGGGACTCATCATAATACGATCGCCGAGCACATCATCATAAAGTTTCAACAATCTGCCGCAGACGACTTCGTATTTCTGTTGCACAACAGAAGAGCACAGATGTAACGGAGACGAAACTCATCGCTAAAAAACTTTTGGGATAGAACACTTTGAGCGAGATTTACTTTTAGTCATCTATAGAGCGTCGGCAGTCGGTTCAACGAGAGTGCATGTGAAAGTGAAATAAAATATGATGTGTTGTTTGTGTTGACTTTCAAGATTCTCAGACTGTTTGGCTTGTTGCACTTAGTTGTGCTTTCCATATCTTTGAGTAATCCAGGGGAAAGTGACTACCTGCTTGCAAAGAAGGAATTCCATGTTCTTGATATGAGTAAGCCTAGTGCCTAAGAATTATCCCAAGGGGACCAATATTCATCATCACGGAGTATCGCATACAAAACTGAGAGACTTTCACTTGAATTTCTCCGGACACATTTCTCTAACATTAGAAATGATAATGGAAATCACTAAATCTACTCAAAATTTCACACCACATGTACTATTTGTGGAAAAAAGATTCGTCTATGAATTTCCCATCCAGAAAATAGTGTTTAAAAATAGTTGCCTCACTATTTTTTATCTCTAGTAATAATATTGCACCATATGTATAAAGTATATTTTGTAAATTATTATATCTTGTATAACTTTATGTGACGAAAAATCACATTTTGAAGAACGGCAGCAGACATCAAATCACCAATCCGCCCAGAGAATCCTATTTGGCTTTTCCATTACCACCAGAAAGATACATCCTATTATGCTCCCGGATCCCGATAAAAAAGCTCTCTAGAGAATATTGCAACAAAGTGTAGAATGCAATTCTCATACCTACTAATACAATTTTAATGCCAGTTCTTAGAACTCACCTATTCTATATAAAATAATACAAGAATATACAAACCACAAAGTTTTGCTTGTTTAGGCTGGAAAACGAATGAATAAATGAAAACTACAGTACATCACTAACACAAGGGAAAAAATACAATGACATATGGGTGTATGTGTATTAAGTCTTTCGACTTTGGGTTTTGATTCTGAAACATACATTTCGAAATGAATTGGCCTCAGGGAATCACATATGGGGATATATAGAAACTAGGAACATACATAATATGTTTTAATGGAGAATAAATAAGTAGACTGGAATTTGCTTCGACGCATTCTAAAGGTACACAGAATTTGCATTGAGCTTTCCATTCTCTTGGGATTTTACTATTGACTATCTGCAAACCACATTTTCTATTCATTCTCACAATCTACAGCACCAAGACCAAAAGTAAATAACCACCCACATGAGCATTCCAGAAATCCGATGAACAATAATTCAAAGCTTCAAAGCCTAAATTCTTCTCATTAGACACCTTTACATCTATTTACAAATAAACTTACCACACAAATGACTTCATTAAAATTCACTTTAATACCGTAAGTCACAGGGCCAGGGCACAGAGAATTAATCCGTATGGTTATGAAGAAATAAATTCATCAATGCAGATAATATCTAAAAATAGAGTATGCCATAAAACCACATGAAAAACAAGAATTTTTGAAAAACGTTGTAGAATATTTACTTCAATCTAATTCATCCAATTTGTGTTTTTGTTGACGTGTTATCAGAATTTGTAGTACAATTTAGTTAAATGTGTATATTACTTAGATGAATCTCAGATTTACTACAATATAATGAAGTTTTTCCTTTCAGTGAAAGTTGTAATGGTAACTACTGTGGAGAAAAGAAAAGTAACTTTCTCTTAGATATAGGAGATATTATAGTGACATTATATTTAGATTATAGAACTCTGGGAGTCTATTCATAGTCTTTATGTGCTCTAAAGAGTTATATCATTATTATTTGAACATTCATATCGTAAAATGAGTGGTAAAAATAATACCAATAAGGAGAAACGTGACTTGTGACAATTTTAGTAGTCTTTCAACGAAAGATGTAAATGGGGATGAGAAAAGAAGACTTACAGATAATTTGTCCATGCAAAATTGAGATATGGATAAAGTACTGAGGAAAATGAGTTGAGTTAAATAGTGCAGTGCATTTTATTTAGAGCATAACAGGGAAGGAAAGTCTTTTGGGAAAGTAGAATAGAAGCGCTAAACGCTCTTTCACTATCTTTCACCACTTTCTCTATCTAGAGATTGGAGCTGAAAAATTGTGCTTGGTAGAAACTGGGAGTGTATAAAGGGAAAGGAACTTCCTTAGTCATTCTAGTCAACTTTCGCTGTTAGTCAGTCGTAGACAAGTCAACTGTGCCTTTAACAACAGACTTTTGCTCACGCAGCAGAAATCTTCTCTGTGTGCCCCGTTTCCGTCTTCACTGCAATTTATATGATCTAAAGGATAAGTACTTGGGATGAAGGAGTTAAAGAAGACAGTTATACACTCGTTTGAGCAATGTTGAATCTAATGCTTCGTCTACCATAACCAAATGGCGGAACAACTTCCTTAGCACAAAGTAATTCGCTAGGAACTCGAGAAGAAGATACGATACGATTGCTTTTAGAAAGAAAGACAAAATGCTTCCACTATCTTACTCTTTTGTCAATACTTGATAAAGTTAAATGGACAGAAGGACAAAAATTCAAGCTACAGTAGCAACACAGAATAAAGTTAGCAACAAATGTTCATTTTACTCTTATAGCAGATATAAATATCCTAACTTCCATTACACGAATGGCAACAAAACTAGAAATACTACAGAAGCTGGGGGCAACTAGCTTCTAAAAACAGCTCAATCAATATTGTCTGCCTGTGTAATATAATATGTGCAAATATAAATCCCAAACATACGAGATATTAAACAATTTTGTTACAACATGCATGTTAATTTGAAGGAATTTATAATTGAAGAAAGTTGAATTTGACTTGACATGGGACACATGTTAATTAGGTTGAATGCTTCCTGGTGCTTGACTTGGCAAGTACTTATTTGCATAAACAAAGCCTTTTTAATTTACTGCATCAGAACCAGAATTGCCAAAAAGATGATTTGCTTTGGAATACGAGCTGAAGAGAAGATAGCCTATAAGCCAATCCCTCTGAATTTAAAACTGTTAAGAAATATTCCTATTATCCGCAGTATAGTATTATGTACACAGTCAAGTATCCTTATGACTAAAGTTTCATAAACGCTGATGTGAAATTTTTAATATTGAGTGAAGTAGAAGGCTTTCTTTTTGGCCTCTTTGGCTGTTTTGCATCAAATTACCGAAATGCATCTAGTAGTTATACTTACTAATTAGGTTAGCTCAGTGAATGATTCTTTTCCAGAGCCTGAGCATTTCCTCGAGCTATCGTTACTAAAAAATAAAAGCCAAAAAAGAGGAGACAGCTCAAGAATGTCGACATAACCCTAATGAGATTCAATTTGGTAAGACTACATGCTAAACCGAAGTTGCTCAAGAGTTGGCAGATAGATCCTTAATGGAGAGGAGTGACACTATGGAGCCAAAATGACAATGAATGTAAAGACTTTCTGTCTACATATCATACAGTCAGCACAAGTGGATAGAGACAGAAGAGGACGTATCTGCACATCTCTGAGACCTGAAATATAATCCGACGACACAAGGAAAATTTGAACTGAAGGCGAGCTGAACTGATCCAGAGATGAGATGAGAATGAAACGAGTCAAGTGTGTTGATTGTGGGTTTCAATGTCTGTGGCTACGACAATGACAACGACGACCTGTCGCAGCTCAAGTGCACCATAAATTCGCATGGGTGTTATTAAGGAACTATATACATCCGACGACTTCTCATTTAAGGTCCCTTATATGTACCAACTATTTTTCTTTCCTTCATGCATATACCTTTTCCGCTCTGGTTCCTTACAACAACTGAGAAAACTAGGGTACCTGTTCCTTTAACTAAGCAGAAACTTTCCTTTTTAACATTTTTTAAGCATTCTCCACCAAAGCCACCTATTTAAGTCAAAATACTGTACACAAACCCAGAATGCATAATATTCCATATTCGACTGCCTCTGTAGCACTGGAATATGTATTGGCATATCATCCTCATATAAATATATATAACCCTTTCATTTGATTGTCTGCCATATTTCACCAATAAAGATAAAGAGCCTAGTTGATATAAGCAGACATGCACTACACTATGCACTACCGCAACTTTCTTTACATTGTCGGTTTTCTTGCACAAGTAAGGAAAATACTCTCTTATGAAGGACAGGATGAAGGACAGAAATCTCAGTGTGGCTTAAATCTAACCTTTTCGTCTGTTTTCTTTGTCTTCTCCAGTTGTCAAACCCTTTCCAGCCATATACATTCTCTTCCTCCAGGATTTATCCCAAATATCAAATTCCTTCTACTGGGGATTTACGCAAACTGAGGGGATATTTTCCTTACAAAAATGACGCGTCAATATAATCTTATATATCTTATATCTAAGATTGGTTCAATGTTGTTTTATCTAATTTTTCTCACTGTCTGCATGATTCTATACTGATAGAGCATGTCTCTGACGTCTGACCTGCCTGATAAATTTATTGTTAACACGCTTAACGATTGCATCCCGCCAGGGAAATGTGTGCAAGCATGAGAAACCGAAAAACAAACTCACAGTTTATAAAATCAATAGCTTACTGGCACAATACAGATTGAAATTACACTATATTATTGTCCAACTTGACTAATCGCTTTGTTCCCTGAAACACAATCTCCAATAACTTTTGCTCATTTTAATGATGAGGTTTTATCTGTGTCTGACATCCATTAATTTTGCAAACAGAACTTGTAAGCTGCAACTAACTGTAACCTACTGCAATATTTTCTAGCACATAAAGATAAAACTCAACACAAACACATAATATTAAGGTAGGTCACTATTTCCTAGTTACATAAAGTAGTTACAACGCACTCCTTGATCATTTTAATATCGTAGATAAAAAAGTCATTAAAAAGTTTTAAATAAAAATAATGAAGTAATACCTTGGACTAATAAAATACAGAGCCGATACTAATATATCGGTTCGGACGAATCGCACGGAGTTATATTGTGAGTTGTGAAAGGTAAAGGACTGAAAAGGAAAGAACATTCTCAACATCTCAACGCATGCTGGAAACGAATTATTTACATGAAAAGGAATACATGAGACTGTGGAAGTTTATGGAAGCAAGCGTTTACTAAGTTTATACTTGCTCTCTGCAGTTTGCACAAAGATAAAATCGGAATTGGTAGCGGCACCTGCCCTGTAGCTGGAGAAAACGTATAGAGCAATAGGCTTTGTGGAAACTTGGCAGTAATATTTAGCATTATGACGGTAGAATGAAAAGTCACTTTATGTACGGACTGTTATTTTGACAGCTGTGCACACTGGAACTGCCCTAATTACTCACGGTGCGGTACTATTTAAAAGTCATCCAATCTCTACTGAATTTGACATGAATCTTTGCTAAATGTGAACTTTAAATCTGCCCAACCAACCAACGCAACGGATTGATTGCAAATTACCTCGCTAGTGAAGATCGCAGATTTGCAGAAATACCATAATTCAAATCTTCATGTAATGTGTTTTAGTTTTAGGCATCTATTTTTATCTATCTATTTACTTACACCCGTTGACAGAAAAGGACACGACGGCACGTAACGTAAGAGTATGACGTGACAGACAACAGATTCCAACCTAAATAACATTACAATAAATACCAACAAGACAGGTTTACGCTGCTGTGTGCCGAAAAGTTTCGAAATCATTTTTATAAAAGTAATCAAAGACTGTCAAGGCAAGGTATAAGTGTTTTTAGTTTTCTTTTAGTGACAATTATAATAATTGACTATTATTATTACACTAACATTTGTAAGTTAGTAAGGTATAAAATTATTGCCATATTATTATTTTTTTTAATTAGGTTGGACTGTGGCTGTCATATTGTCAAAACTAGAAATAGGGCACCTCAAATAGTGGATAATGGTTGGCGATCAATGAAGACAATGGCAAAGTTACAAAAAGTGTTAATTTTCTAACTATGCCATTATGTAAAAATGTTCAATGTTTGCTGTGTTGTCAGAAATAGAATGCGGTGCTTGTCATGTACTGAATTACCAGGAATTATCACCGCCTTTTTGACTTGAACTGATTTCCATACGAGAAAATTATTTTCGGTGAGATTTTATACGTATAGTTGATTTCGTTGATTTGATAAGTGATCCTTTAAAAACTATTTAATTATAATGTATAGGAACTTTTTAATTAAATTAATTCTTCAATGAAATTTTTTTCTGTGCTGACCTTTAATATTAATGGTTGCAGAATAGTTTAAAATCCTTGGCCAGTCTACGGAGGGAGTGGTCTTCGATTGTCTGTTCACTTATTTGAGCTCAACTACTTTGTTACAAATAATATTATAAACAGCTCTATTGTTTTCCATTCACAAATTTTGGATCTAGTGCAAAAACCTCTTACACTGAACTGTAGTAAAATAACTTAACATAACAATCATGAAGCGTTCGAAATCTTTCAATATGCTTTTGACGGCGACTTTAGTGTTTTTGTGGGTGAATCCAATAGTTGCTTTTTACGTACCCGGTGTAGCACCAGTCGAATTCAAAAAGGACGAACCAATAATTGTAAAAGCAGTAAAAATGACCTCAACAATCACTCAACTCCCTTATAGTTATTATAGTCTACCATTTTGTAAACCAAATGCTTCAAAGCTTGTATATAAATCTGAAAATCTGGGTGAGGTACTTCGGGGGGATCGAATTGTCACGACACCTTATGAGTTCAAAGTTCTCGAAGATCGAAATTGTCAGTTGGCCTGCAATTCAGGTACTCCGGTGCACTGGTCTACTGCCTTCTCATCTGTAGCCTTCTCTCACATTTCTCATCAATACTACGTCCATATGTAAGTCAACCCTTATTTAATAAATTCTAACTTGCATAACATCATTTCTTCGTTTAAGTGTAACTTTTGGTATAATATAAGCATTAATAAAGATATAATATTGTATAATGTGAGCATTAAATACAATAAGAGGTATGTATAATGTCTTTTATGATCGATACTATGTGTTTAATGTGGAAGGGTATAGATACGTTATCAATTTTATGGATCTCTCTTTGGTGTGTTCCACATGTAATTGATGTAAAAGCCAAGAGCAGACACATGGTCTGTTTCTTGTCACGTCAACTAGCCGGTAGCCTTGCGTTAACCTACAAATAAACCAGTTTCTTGCCTTTCATTTGTCAAGAAATACAATAATGTATGATAAGTATTATATAGGCTTCTTTAATTTTATTGCCTTTATGATTCCTTAGTGCTAGCTAGTTGCTACTACTATACTTTAGTTTTAGGTACCTATAAGTGGACTAGACTAGACGGAATGAATTTTAGAGTACCACTCTAACTACTTGTTCATTACAATTTCAATTGACTATAATATAAATAAGATCTTTGATCTCAGTAGTGATATACCGTACAGATAATTCAATCTCTCGCACTGGTTGATTAGTATTCATCGCTGTATATTAAACTGAACAACATTTATGTGTTAAAGTCTTGCAATGTGTCATTCTGGTGATATTTACTGCATTGAGCTAAGTAAGCCTTTCATTAAATTTATTACGTTTTACCTTTTAGGATAGTAGATAACCTACCATGTGTAACAAGAGTTGGATCTCAAGATTCTCCCAATCAACAGTTCGAAATTGGATATCGTTTGGGTTTCATGTCTGGAGATGGAAACAAGGCGTATATCAACAATCACTTAGATTTCCTACTGCACTACCACACAGACGATAAGTACGCGAGTAGAATTACAAATGCCTAATTAAACCAAATATTGTTCTCCTATCTAATCATTGAATTGTAAATTATTGAATGACCCTTGTTATTTTCCATTGTAGTAAGAATTTCAGAGTAGTTGGATGCGAAATTCAACCTTCCAGTGTGAGTCAAACAAAGATGCAATTTACAGGACAGCAATGTAGTCGTGTTTCAACTGATGAATTTCAAGAAGTTAAGCAAAATGAAGATACTTCGCTATTCTTTACTTACACCGTTAGCTGGAAGTCTTCCGATGTAAATTGAACCTTTCATATTCATAAGAATGCTTGCTTAATTCAATGGCGATCTATGCCGAGTATTGCCGAGACATCTTACCAATCTTCTTATTGTTATTTTAAATGCTATTCTGTATTGATGCTCAACTTATAGGTTCGCTGGGCTTCTAGGTGGGATGTATATCTTAAGATGAGCGATGTAAACATTCATTGGTTTTCTATCATCAACTCTTTGGTTGTAGTATTTTTCTTGACAGGTCAGATTTCGAGCCTTGTTATATGAATATTATTATCGTTGTTGATTAAAGACTACTACAGGGAAATTATTGCCAAGAATGGTTATACCTAAAAGGCAACTATTAACTATTCTCAAAGTATGACTTATTAAGACGTATTAGGACTCCTATGAGCGGTACAATTCTTAAAGTAAATGATACGCTCCCAATTGTCTTAGGAGCGAAATCGATTTTGGTAATACAGTTGTCCCTTTATGAGCAATTTCCATCTTTTAGAAATGACTTCCTCGTAGTAGTCATTATTGGACAGCTTTGTATGTAATTTATGCGTATGCAATTGTATACAATTTTTTGAACTCGCAGGAATTATTACTATGATCATTATTCGCACACTTCGTCGCGATATTGCCCGATATAATAACATGGAAGATTCAGCGGAAGAAGCATTGGAAGAAACTGGGTGGAAGCTAGTTCATGGAGATGTCTTTCGACCACCGAGGTACCCTCGACTATTTGCGTCTCTTATAGGAAGTGGTATTCAGATTCTTGGAATGGCTCTTGTTACAATATGTAAGTTTTAAAGAAGTACATTTCGGTGTACCCAAGAAGCATAAACTGTATAAGGAGGGTCCAATAGAGAACTTCCCGTAAGGGATTTTGAAAGTTTATAAGGGACATGTTTGACAAATTTTATCCCCAAATATCCAACTTTGTGTGGTTGCTATGTGGTTGGAAACGGAATAAATGCAGAACGATTACTTGGATGCTGGAGTGGGATAATCAGTGTTGAAGCATTATAGCAAAGGTAGAGATAAGGGACTTTTCTCAGAAAAAATCCCTTATAAATCTTCAGGGACGGTATTCTGAACTTTTGTGGTAAATTTGCGATATCGCAAGAGTTGCTATGTCTACTTGCGATGTCAAAATAAATCCATATTCTCATGTCAGTTAGCAGCGTCCTAGCAAGTTTGCGACGTTGTAGCAGTTTTTGATAAGTTGTCCTATGTAACGGTACTTATCGGCATGGATGTTCCAACTCCAAGGTATGGAGTAGTGTGGGAAGGGTGTTAGGCATTGATTGAGGTACTACTTTACGAGTGACTGTAGTCATGGAAATTACAGTTGCCTAATGTCTTGCACTTCAATATGCATGGCACTTGACAGTCGTACTACGGAGTCCGAGACCGGAGATTATCAAATTGCAATTGATATTGTCAAAGTAACCATAGGGATCACAAGTGTCTCCAATCTCCAAGTGCCTTCAACAATGTGATCGCAAAGTTGCGGTAGCTCTCAGTTTGCGCTAACTTTGCGACAGATGTTTGCTATGCTGTGGCAAAATTATGGGATGAGAATCGTGTTTTGTAGCAGCGCTATGGAATTTCCCTATTCCTACGACAACGATAGCAAAGTTAAATCTACGACAATGATGAGAATATGGACAATAGCAACTCCTGTGGTAACTCAATATTTGCTTGCGATTTCCCCTTGCTAAGGGGTTCAGAATGTCGTCCCAGAACTCTAAATAGCAAAATTCGCTACTGGGCTCTCCTTATACAGCGCTATGACTACAGTTTATGCTTCTTGGGTGTACCTTTGATTATTTTCGCTAACATATTTATTCTTTCGATAAATTAAATTCTCTATCTATTCTTCACGATTTCTAAATACAAATTTAATGCAAGTAATTAACCTATGGCTAATCCTAAGGGTTTAAATATGGATAATGTGTTGAACAGTTTTCGCGATGCTGGGTATGCTATCACCGGCTACTAGAGGAGCATTAATGTCTTGCATGATATTTTTGTATGTCATAATGGGGACCGTTGCTGGATATTTTTCCTCAAGACTTTACCGAACTATTAAGGGAAAAGAATGGAAGAAGCAAGCTTTTCTCGTAAGTGTGTATAAATTTAAAAAGTCGTATGCTTAAATGTAAAATAAACCATGACTGTAAAATTTCAGACTGGAACACTATTCCCTGGAATCGTTTTTAGTACATGTTTCCTGCTAAATTTCTTCATCTGGGGTAAATCTTCAAGTGGAGCGGTACCTTTTGGAACGATGTTGTGGTTATTACTGCTATGGTTTGGAATTTCTCTTCCTTTGGTGTATCTTGGATCATACTTTGGCTTCAGAAAACCGTACCAACACCCAGTCAGAACTAATCAAATTCCTAGACAAGTTCCGAAGCAGCATTGGTACATGAATCCGATCCCGAGGTATACAATAATTAAAAAATAGTTGTTACTGCGGTGTTGTATTTCTTATAACAACTGAATTTCTATTTTTGTAGCTCATTGATGGCTGGAATACTTCCCTTTGGAGCTATGTTCATTGAATTGTTCTTCATCTTCACGGCAATTTGGCAAAATCAGTTTTATTACATGTTTGGCTTCTTGTTTTTGGTATTTCTCATTCTGGTCATATCGGTTTCTCAAATAGCTGTCGTGTTGGTTTACTTTCAATTGTGTGGCGAGGTAAAATTTTCATTTATGACTATGACTTATCGTTTAAGTATAATTTACAAAGTGTATTTTAAACAAAATGGAATAATTGTTATTATGTAGGACTACAACTGGTGGTGGCGTGCACTTTTCTCTTCTGGAGGGTCAGCCATTTATATGTTGCTGTATGCAGTGTTTTACTTTAAAACTCGACTGGAAATTACGGAATTTATTCCAACTCTACTATACTTCGGTTACACTGGACTTATGGTACTTACATTCTGGTTACTGACTGCTACAATAGGATTTTACGCCGCATATGGATTCCTCAACCGCATCTATGCTGCTGTCAAAATCGATTAATTTATTTACGACCTAGTTAGTAAGTACGTTATCCTATGGTTAAATATAATATAATGGCTGTCATAAAACGATGATATGGATGAACTTCAAAATAGCAATTACCTTATCTAAAAGATAGGCTAGAAATTCCGAATGAACTCCTAGCACTACGAAAACCTTAAAAATGCACACATTCATAACTCTTGTTTTGCAATTGTTTAAGTATCGATATCGGTTGTATAGATGAGCAAATGTCGTACTGCTGAGAGTGCTTGCTGTAGCTTAAATATAATGTTTAAACCTTTCTTTCACCTAGAATGAAAGCATTTGTGTAACATATTCGGTTAAGCACCAAAGTGATGTATTTGATAAAACGAATGGATTTGAATGTAATAAATAAATAAATAATAGTAGTGTCTTTTATATTGTAAATAAGTTATGTATCATCGAACTACTTTAGTTTACTGTGATTGATTGAAGTATTGTACAGTTATGCAAGATTGTCAACATACATAAACATTGAAGTATTTAAATCACATAATTTGATCCTTTTAAAAATGTTTTTCATGGAATCTAATAATATCGATTTCTGTATGAAATTAACATTTTCCATTATGCAAATGTGAGTTTGATAACGCGTTAATAAATAAATTAGCTACCCAAAGATACTAAAGTACATTATCGACTGTCACATACTGTTTCCCAAGCTGCAAGATTTTGTGCTGGCCCTTTACCGTGTTTGTCCGCTGGGGCTGCAATGGTCCATTGTCGGGAAATTGGCCCCATACGGGGCCAATGAGTTACCCCACAGTGGCCCAGGAATGGCGTGGCGGGCAAAAGGTCTTACAGCCAAAGCTGGCCCACGGACGGCATATAGTCGGCAAAGAGTTGGCAACAATTTTAAAGGCACTTCCTAAGATTTTTAGAAAGCGCCACCGACAAGTTCGAATTCCTCATGGTCGATTTAGTGGGAACCAATAATAATATTTTTGGCCGATACAGGGCCGATATAGGGCCAATTTTATTTTGCAGCTTGGGTTACTTGTTTGTACTTGTTAATTTCAAATTTAAAAGTCAATTTTTTGACAGCCAACATATATATTCGTTATAGGGCTCGATTGAGCTTGTCATCACTTAACATGGTTGTCCTCAGATCATATAAAATATGCACAAAATAAAGTTCATGATGCATGTTCGTTTTCATTGTCAAATTATTTCATTTTCTGAATGCTTTCTCCAGATGCAAATAGTGACCGTTAATTTTAAATTGAGGTGCACAATTAATATTCACGAGTCTAACAGAGCTACCATTAATTGAACAGTAACTTAAAAATAGTTAGGTTGTCTAATTTAAGTAAACATTTTCTAATTTAGGATTCGTTATTATTGAAAGGTTTAAGGAAACTACTTTCTCTTTTTGTCAGATTTTACTTTTACTACATGCCATGAAAACTTGATGTCAGTAAAAACAATTTATCTGATTCTAATCTCTTTATACGGATGTACAAAAGTGTAATGATTTCTTTCTGGTTTTGGGGCTGAAAAAATTTCGTTAGTAAAAGAGAAATGTGGGGAAAGAACCGGAGAAAGGCAGCAGGAAGCAATTCGCTTTATTTAATTTATGAGGAGGATTTGATTAAATGTATCGTTAAAACTTGACATGACCAAGATTTTAGTTTGGTCATGTTCTAAATGTACGAAAGGACTATAGGCAGCTACAAAATAAACAAAGCACTTGTGAAGCGCGCACAGTACGAAATTCAGATTTTCTAAGTATTTATGTGTTGATGTCATTCAAAGAGTTTACTAGTGGAAGAAAAATAAGTGGAAATTGAAGTACTGGACCCTTTGAATGTGTCTCCATAAACTGTAATTAAAATTAATAGTTGTGTCATCAGTTAACGTTCAAATCTGACACATGTGGTGTAAAAAATAGATTCGTCTAATGCAACTTTACCATTATTTATTGTTCGCGATATTTCTTAATAATATTTGAGATTGACGGCTTATTAATCAACGAATTAAAGTTAACACAAGGAAATGTTCGGTTTCGGAAAAAAGAAAGCTCCCGAACCCCCCGCTAGGAGCAGCAAAAGGGATCAAGATAGTAAAGATAGAAAAGCACAAAATGTAGCCCAGGTAAAGATGTGACATTTACTTCTAACTAACAACTAAAGATATTCCTTTTATTTTGCAGTTTCTACATGTTATGTTGTATATTGTATATAGAACGATATTTGCAAGAAAGTAAAGTGGCTTTTTTGGGGATATATACTACCAATACCAACACCATCCTAGTACATAATAATGACCTGTACAATAAAATTGTTTTTATTTTTGTTTTGATAGCTAGGATTCCTTGTTGGAGTGGAAGATGATGTTGATTTGGATGCTGATGATGCAGACTTAGAGGATGAATTAATGATGCTTTTGAATGGCGAAGATATATCGATCAGGGGAAGACCGAAACCTCCTTCTGCGCCTTCGAGACAACGGGCGCCACCACCAATTCCTAGTCGACCGAAAACATCAAGACCTTCTAATGTAAATCTAGAAAATCTTAACGCAAATTTTGAAGATGAAGAAGATGGGGAAGATAGTGATATTGATCTCGATGATCCTGAGCTTGCTGTAAGGAAGTTTTGAGTTTGGCAAGTAAATATTTTAATGATAAAGGACACAACAATGTGACTGTATTTCATATTATTTTTGACTAATTAATGCGGCCGTTAGGCTGAATTAGGTGAACTAACTGGAGAGACAATTGCTGTTACACCAGAGTGTGAAGAAGAAGAAGAAAATGAGGCCCCTCCCCCGCCAGTACCTAGTAAAAGTAAAGAAGAAATTATGAAGATTTTGGTTGAGAGATTAGATTTGTATGAAAAGGCAAAGGCAATAGCCGATTCTAACGGAGATTCAGGAAAATCAAGAAGGTTTGTAATTTGTAATTGTAATGATTAAAAACAATAAATGTTTTGTAATAATATATATTAATATTATATACATTGACAATAAATATGATGTCTGTTATTTTCATGTATTACACAGATTTACTAGAAGTATTAAAACTCTTAAGGAGCAAGTCGCAAAAGCAAAATCTGGGAAGGTTATTGACGAATCTGAAATCCCTCCTCCAGTGTCGTTAGGTAGTGTTGTTTCAAAACAGTTGCCTGATCCGCCTATTTCTGCATCAAATTCTATTATTGAGCCTGACAATTCATTGCTAAATCCCGTAATAAAGACTCCACCGAGGCCATTTACACCTGAACCAGATTATAATACGAGCATGAATTTACCAGAGCCTCTAATACCAGTTCCAGTATATGTTCCATCAAAAGTTGATGTACCTGTGGATCCTGTAGTCGAAGCACACATACCAGTAACCCCAGTTCCAGCCCCTGTTGTCGATCCTGAGATTGAAATGCGTCTGAAGGACTATAAGAGGGTGGCTGTAGTTTTAAAACGGTCGGGGGATACTCAAGGTGCTGTTCAATATTTGAAGCTTTCGAAAGTAAGTCATTCTTTATAAAATAAAAAATGTAATGCAATGTGATCGCGTGATGATGTAAATAACTAATTCCTAACCTTATAAAGACCCTAGAATCTGCAATTAAAAATGGAGAGCCGATAGATTTGTCAAGTTATCCTGCTATTCCCTCTGCTGCGTCTAGTGAAACAGTAGCTCCGGTAATAGCCCCGAATACTGATCCACCTGCTGAACCAGTCCCAACGCCAGCATTTCCTGATGAGCAACAGCAACCACAACCAAGTGAAGATATTTTTGGTGCACCACCTCCTCCTAAAACTATAATGGAAGCTTTGGAACAGCGTTTAGAAAAGTATAAGTCTGAAGTAGAAAAAGCTAATAGCACGTCCAATGCTAGTAAGGCTCGCAGAATTGGGAGAATTGTAAAACAATATGAAGAAGCTATTAATTTCTACAAAAAGGGGAAGCCTGTAGCTTATGATGAGCTACCAACTCCTCCAGGCTTTGCCCCAATTCCTCACGGAGCACCACCTGCTCCTCCAACTGTTGCTCCCCAACCGGCACCAGTTTTACCTGCTGCTAGTGACTTACCCCCAGAGAGAAAAATTTCTGCTGCTAGTCTGCCAAATGTAGAACCTTCAAGTTCTCCTGGTTCTGGTAAAACCTCGAGCTCTCCTGGTCCCGCCAGCAGCATTCAACGTGGAGGAAAACCTGTAACCAAACTTACACATCAAGAAAAACAATTAGCTCTCATTATGCTAAGACAAAAACAGTTCCGAGAAGCTGCGATTAATGCTAAGAAAAGAGGTGACATTGATCAGGCTAGAGAATTTCTCAGAACTGCTAAAGGATTTGATAAATTAATTTCACATTCACAGGCTGGTCTTCCTGTAGATATGGCCACGGTAAATAGTTACACTGGTGACGATGATTTTATTTAGCTATTCAAACTGAATTTCTAAATAAATATTTTTTAAATTTTACCAGCTCCCAGCTCCACCGGAAGCAGTCCTAGAGTTGGAAGACACTGATTTTGAGGTGGTGTCACAAGCTGACTGCATTCAAATTACGGGATCTGCTGCAGAAGTGTACGCCAAACTTGAAGAGGATTTAAAAGCCCAAATGAAGGTATTTAATAAAATTTATGGTTACCTTTATTTAAGACTTTTTATTTGCTTTGTATCTTTCCATTATCAGATCGTACAACGTTCCCTTATTAATTTTACAGATGTGTATGAGAACACGCGATCATTTTAAGAGTATAGGCGATATCGGCTCAGCTAATAGATTTGAGTCTATGGCCTTAGAGTCTAAAAGAGATCTTGACACTTTACGCCTAGCTGCTAGGACAGGATCTGACTTGCCCAAACATCATTATGAAAATCGAATTTTTAGCATCACTGAGTAAGTGCAATTTTCAGAAAACATTTTTGTATTTGGTCGAAGTATAAAATCTTCATCCGTTTAATTTAATTTCAGGTGCAATACCGATATCAACGAAGATGAAATAGAGATCAGTGTGTTGCAAGGGGTTAACTATAAAGTCTCGAATCCGTCTGATGTTGATACTTATGTTCGTGTCGAGTTGCCTTACCCATCGGTGAGTTTGGTTATTTCAACCTATTTCGTATTGACTATTGACCACAAAAAGCAAAATTGTGCAAAGTTAAGGTCAAGTGATAACTTTCGCTTGGTTTTAAAACTAGAGCAAATTGATTGTCTCTAAGTTTGATGTATTTTACTTTTTTGTATTTTTACAGGTAGAAGAAGCTCAGTCTAACAAAACTCAAATTATTAAAGATACAAACAATCCTAATTATAATGCAACTTTCAAAATGACTATAAATCGAACAGCGAGAAATTTCCAAAGGTTTGTTCATAGACACGGTGTAAAGTTCGAAGTATACTCCAAAGGGTGAGAATTTTTTAAATTCCATTTACAATTACACCCTAGCATTTGTTGCTTTTGTCTAAACTGCTGAACATAATACACTAAAGTAATTTTAATTCGGCAACTTAGTATTTCCTTAAAGAGGCTATTTTGTGGCATGAAACTGTGAAGCAACTGTCCTAATTAATACTATTAGCTATGTGTATGTATTTTTCTCTGTCCCCAGTATCCCAAATCTTTTCAGAACAGTAAGTAACTTTACAAGACTAACCCACTAAATAATATAGTGACCGTAGGTTGTGGGTGTCAGCTTCCGGTTTTGTCTGTTATTTTCATTTTTATCTAAAGGGGATTGTGCAGTGGAGGAATATTTTTTTGTCACAGAGGATTTTTGCGTTCCAATACACTTATCGGACAGGCCACGGCGAAGTTACTACCTCTGGAAACCAAGTGTACCCTTCATGATGGGTTTGACGTAAGTTATTTTTATGTTTGGTGAAATGTTCCAACATCTTTGGATTTAATCTCCATATCTCATTAGTACATAAAAAGTTGAAGAAGAGTGAGGGAAAGTAAAATGGAATTTGGAAAATTGGAAATAATTAAATTAAATGGTGAAATGTAGCAGTGAATGTTAAATTTATGTACTACTGCGTCATTGCAACATAAACTGATTATTGTAGACCTAATATAAATGATATACGTTTGCAATATTATTTTAAATATTGCCTATTTATTACCTTATTTACGAATCACTATTTTTGGGAAATTTAATTAATTATGATAATAATATAAATAAAGATATACGAGTGAACATTTTCTGCGTGGTACTGTCACAATTGTGATGTCCGTATTACATATGTAACAGATGGGTAATTGATAAACAATCTGTCTTCAATATGTATAAAAACATGCAATAAATAATTTAGCAGTTGGTTGGTCGAGTGGTTTAACTAGCTAAGAACGTTTGGACTACATTGTACTGTTGAACTTAGTGCAAATGCAAATCGAATGGACGCAAATATCTGTATTATAAATTATAATATGCTTCGGCCTGGTTATGTTTTGTAAGTACAAGTACATAGTAGGGGTTATGATTTATGATGATGGCAAGTCTAGATAGGTTTAGACTAACTAATATAATTCATGTACATATGGCTGGTCAGTGGAATTAGGCTGCCTATTGGCTGTACTGAAGTAAAACTTTGTTTGTGTTTACCATTTACACAAAAGCATTGACATTGACAAACATTTTATCCAGTAATTACTGGTGTTTAGTCTTTTGTTCACATTATGCAAACAAGCAACGTGATATCTATATTTCACATTTTTATGCTCTGCATTCTTGATCGATCTTTTAGAATTCACATAATTCACAACATGATCCAAAACTGATAAAATATGCTAATATGTATGGTATTAATTTTCATTTCATTGTAATGCAGATTTTGGATGGACGAAAAGTGGTTGGAAAGCTTGAAGCCAAAATTAGAATTCGCGATCCGATACTAACTAAGCAAATAACTCAGAAGAAGGAAAAGTGGCTATCTATCGACCGGGTTTAAGTCAGCATTATTACTATTATTATTATATTTTATGATTTTATCTTAGTACATTAGATGTAATATTATGTAATTATAGTTATTTTGCTGGCCTTTAATTCGATATAATATGCTGATATTATTTGTCTTGAAAACTGATAACTACACTCAGTACCTACGATGCCATCATAAAACAATTTAAGACTAATTTATACGTTTCTTCTGAACTAATAATCGTAACCTCAACTAGAATACGTCTTTTTTAATGTGAACTGAAGCCACCTTAAAATGGAAACTAAACACATGCCGTCTATTAAATAGAAATTACTTGTTAAAATTATGTCAACTACTAATTATGCAAAATAGAACAGAATTGAAATTAGAAATTAGTATGTAGATATGCTTAAAATTATTGTAATAATGGTTGCCATTTTAAAACAGTTGCGGTTATTTATTGTGTTAACATTGCAATTATCGTTAATGTAATAATGTATATAATATTGTTAACACTAACCTTTGAATTGTGATTGAAAATGACGATTTCGCTGTTCATCAATTTACATTTGAAAGTGTATGCAAAAGTTCTAATGGCAGTTTAAATGAATATAGTGTAGACAGCAATAACGATAATGAGCTGAATCATGAATAATTAACTGTCAATTAACAAGTCATGAATTACGAATAGGTGAAAGCTGCCTTAAAAATGTCGGGTGATATGATAAATTTTTGAATGGGAAATGAAAACCACGAAATTATATTGATTGTCGATCAAAAATATGTGCTGCTTGGTTTTATTTGTAAAAACATCATTATAAAATATATGAATGATTAATCAATCATTAATTAATCAACATAACGAACATTCACTCATTCATTTCATGTTCTAGTTCATTTCATTAAACAACATTACATAACATACATGTTTAGCATTTCATCCAATCAAATGTAGAAATGCACGATGTGAGTGTTTAGTAGTAAGTAATTGTTTCTTTGTAGTGGATATTGTACAGATAGGTTGGGTTAATTAGCTCTTATAAATTACATTACTATTCTTATGACAAACGAACATACCTACATAATAATAATAGTTAGCTTTGGTATAACCTAATATGGTACCCAAAGGTAATAATTTTCAATACTCCCGTTGCGAATCCCAATTGCCATTATTCCTCAATGATTCCTTCATAATTATAAGTTTAATAGTAAATAACAATAATAAATATAGGATTAGGTTGTATTCGTAAGTAAAAAAGAGACTCGATGAGATTCCAGGAAGAATTAACGTTAATGATTTGTAAAGGATACAACTGAACAAAGTTTAATTGTGTATGCATTTTTTATATCTTTGTAAGAGCCAAATCTGGTTAATTCTAGATTTGCATTTTAAGTACAATATCAAATACAACAGAAAAATTTCTATTCGTTGATTTTCCCTGGGATTCTCAGTCCAGTCTTTTTTGTATTGTGTACGTCTGTTGTTTGTATCTTATTTTCCACCACAAGCTATTAGAACTGAATCCATTAGCAAGTGGTGAAAAAAATGACTAGGTTTTCCGTCATTAGGATCTGTCTGTGCCATTCCATGATCATATTGCTTGCCCTGTTGGTATAATGGTATTTAATTTGTAATGTGTAAAAATGCCTATTCCCAGATGTTCATAATTGTTTTCGCTTTTATACCTAATTGTGATTAACATCACAAAGTAGTGCTTCAACTTCCAGACTTTAAGACATTCATATAAGTCAATCTTTCCTCAATTCATTCCACACTCTCTTGTTCACAATGGATGTAATAGTGTTGGATGTGGATTCATTTGATGTGTGTTATCTGTAGGTGTATATATATAGTGAAATAAGTTGTTTTCCATTTCTTGAAAGCAGCAGAAGTATAGCAGCAAATGTTTGCTTAAAGGTTTTCTAGAAGAAGTGAACCGTAAAACTGATTAGCAGATGGTAAGATGACATCAGTTTATCTTTACTTAGGTATATCTCCTTATTAAAGATCTCACTGTTCTGTTCTGAATTCTGATCGACCGATCGGATTAACACTACTTATTTTATCATACTATATAAATTAAACAAAGAATGTATAATGTATTGCATATGATATAATAACGTATGTAAATGTGTAGCAAAGTATTATGTATCACAATCACAATGTACCTGACTTAAGGATACGATTGTAATTTTTACAATCTACTTTATACTATTATGTAAGACCCATAAATTACGTATGAATGTAAAAGTACATGCACCCAGTTTGACCCGATATTTCTAATATAAACCGTCTGGTTTGGTTCTCTTTACTACTCTTGACGATTCGACTCTGATAAAACTATTTCTCTATTTAACAGTCTACTTATTAAAGTAATAGGATTGATTCAAGTGATTCGGCATTGCCAAAAAATTACTCTATAATATTATGTATGTGGGATTCAAAAATGGTAAAGTTATTTTAAATACAGGCTAACATCAACAATTCAACTACCTAAGTCAACTTCGTCCTATTATTTTCACTACATAACTACGAACCGAAACGGTTTTATTAAATGGGCGTTTTGGTAAATGAATTTTCAGTCCTTCTTCAATGAAGCTAGAATTGGAATTCACTTGCTTTTTCCATGTTCCATTTTACTGCTGATGGGGTTGAGGTTGAGCAGTCTGAGGAAACAGAAAACGGAAAGCTGGGGCAATTTGAGTCTCACTGTAAAAGAGAAAGTAAAACCAAATTCAATTTCACTGAAAATCAATCAATTTCCCAGAATATTATCTATTCACATTTTAGTCAACTTTATCATCTTTATTACTTACCGAGTGATCGGTTTCTTCTGCTCTTTCAAGTGACGTTTGGTGTGTTTGGCCAAATGATCGGATCGGAGAAAGCGACGTCCGCAAGTTGTACATTGAAATCGTTTTTCTCCAGTGTGAGTGCGGCGATGACGCGAAAGTTCATCCGAACGAGAAAAGCGGCGACCGCAATTTTCCCAAGTACACGCGAATGGTTTTTCACCTAGAGATTCAAAAGGCAAAGGTTACTAATTTCCTGACGCAAATGTAAGTCAAAGATCACAGGTGTTCACTAATACGCAAATAGCTAGATAATAATTTTCTGACGTAAAATGTAAGAGACGTAAGCTACAGTTATAGATAAATAATGATATATTCTCTCATTTTCTTATGAACTGTCTGTGGTCGTGCAAAGTATCATTAGCATTATAATTAAATATCTTAATTTAGACATTCTAATCATCAAGTGTGGTTCGACAAAATTAAAAAATAAAGAAGGGTTAAGTTCGCTAGTTCATCTTTGCAAATCTTTGCTTCTCAAGATGCTATACGTAAACTGTTTCATCATACGATCACTTGGGTTTGTCTTCCAGTACAGATATACTAATGTATGCAGATGATGTAAGTGTATTACACAATTTCATCAACGATCCTAAATTATTCTCGCTATAATCATCTCGAATACTAAATGCCAAGAATACTGTCTGGTATTTATCACATATTTAATGAGCATCTAGTATCCCTATAGGTAAATGTATTTTACAGTAATCAAGCTGTCTTAAAAATGACATTTTGTAATATGGGCCATTAAATTAGCTATTTTTTTTAAACATCTTGACATGACGGATGCTGCGGAGATATCAGCGAGTATATACATGCAAGATTAATTTAAATATATATACCTATTACAATATTTGCCATTTCATGTGATTCTAATCTGAAGATGTTCATTTAATGAACATTCATAATATGTACTTTAAAATCTGCGATTAACTGCATTGATGCTGTTTATTTGTAGCACGCTTTAGATCTAAGTACATACTTCAATATTATGTCGGTGTATATTTTTAATTGCAAATTGCTTGGATCATTTGAGAGATAACCTGACCATATAGCTATTATTATCAATTTTCTACTGCTGCATTTTTGCCTTCAGTTTGTACATTATGTCACAGTTGAAAGACGTAAATTATTGCTTACCAGTGTGAGTTCTTTCATGAGCCTTGAGATGAGAAGACTTGTAATAAGTTTTTCCACATCCTTCACGAAGGCAGCAATAAGTGCGGCGACGATCGGGAACAATTGGTCCTTTCTGATTGTTAATAGGCATGGTGACATTATTATTGTTGAGTCCCACTGCAGTTCCAGGCAGGAGGAATGGCGGCATTATGTATGACTGTTGTTGATGACCTTCCTGTCCAACGACTGGACCAGGTTTAAGCATAGACGGCACGTACAAAATCGGCCCACCGGGATTTTGTTGACCCACTGGGATAAGTGTCATGATTGGCATCATTTTCGGAGCAATGGCTATGGGACGAATACTATTTTGACCTATTCAAAATCAGATACCCAACTATTAGTTTATATAATTTCTTACTAAATTGCCCTTAGGTAACACAAATATCTTGACAAACTCAATTAATAATAATTGTAGGAAAACTTACTGTTCACATTGCTAAGAGGATTCGGAGATTCCGAAGCAAATACTGGGGCGCGAGTGGAGGTGGCGATGCGTGAGCCCGAAAAAACATCGCCACTCATAGCCACCACGCCCCCTGTCAAAGGAATATTCTTGTCACGGTGTCCACTGGTCATTTCCGACCCATTGGTCTTTCTGCTAGGTAAATCTTCTGGCGGAGGCAATTCTTTAAGAGGCTCGGCAAAAGCCCGTGCAGTCCTGCTATTTTTCTTGTCTCCTGACATTTTGGCAGGTTCGTATGTACCATCACTGTGTGCCATCATGATGACAGAAGCTCTGGGTGCGACAAAATTCTGTTTGACAACCAAGTCCATCGGAGCACAATCTTTGTCTTTCTCTTCATCGGATTCCCCTTCGTCTGATGGCTGAGGTGTCAATGGTCCTCCCATTCCCAAAGGCGATGCAGCTTTTGGTGGATTCCCATTCGAAAACGATAACAGGGTTTTCACAGCCTCCAAATCCGCCTCCGTGTCTTCCTATTAAAATACATGATCAATGTAGTCATTCAATTGCATCTGACTGATTGTGATTCGATATGTTACTACTAGAGCCTAATTATAATCCGTACATCCATTTACCTAATGTCCTGTTACTAAAGTCTACTCTCCAACACCCTTCTACTATTACTACGTCCACTCTTCAACTGCGTGATCTGCTTTACTCTGGTTTCATTTGGTTGTGGTGTGTACTCCTCATGAGCTCTATAGTATATTCTCAAGTACGTGCTGAATATCAGCACAGCACTTCTGTCACATCAAAGACAACTCTAATATTCTATATCTTCAGTTTTACTCTCAATTTTTCAAGCTGCTAGCATAATTAATCCATTTGATAGACTAATAAAATGACCCTGTCAGGAGCATAGGGCATCTTCATCAGGGTTTGTCCTCATGCATTCTCCAAATTATCGTTGTACTATGAACCCTCGCTCAGTTTACAAAGAAATCCACACTGTACACCAAAAGGGCACAGATTTCGACACAATCAGTGATAATCAGCCATAAGGATTCTCCAGAATCACTAAATAGAGGCATCCCACAAGCTAACCACCACTATTCATGTTGCTTAATATGAAGGCTGTCTACCATTAAATTATGTAACTGCCATTAAAATCGATCATACATAATCTGCCTTGCCCCGTCTGGGTGTCGATGCCATGCTGTCATCTGCAGCACACATGAACTCAAATATCATCAAAGCATTCTCAATCCTGTGAAAATTGTCCGACGAAAGTACGGTGAAGGTGACAGTACTAGTATCACGATGTATAGCCATGTTTAAGAATTTCTATGCTCGGGCGGGGCTAAACAGAACTCATGGACATGAGCTGATCACCGATGATACATTGTATTTAGCTTATGCATTGTATTACGTAGACATTGATGATGATTATAAACAGGGAGTGCAGACAGAACAGTGTTGGTAAGTACTATACTCAATTGTACATCCCAAAGTGCCACTTGCAGCGTCTGTAGTATAAGTACATACTTGGACTCGGAATAAATATTTACTAAAGCCATTTATATACAAATATACGTCATGTAAATATGTACATAACAATAGTAAGTCCTCGTCCTGCACTTTTCGATTTCTCATTCACAGAGTTATACATTATGAAGATTACTCTTACATGTATTGTGCTATAGTATGGTGTCGACTGGACTTTGGTGGAATATCTAATGATATTTATTAGCACATTATATAAATAAGTGAAAAAGTATTACATATTGCTATCTTTTATCTGCCTTATGTAAGTGCAATGCAATAGACGCCACTAACGAAGGATATATTTCCATCACGTCTCAACCTCGTGGCAATTTTATAATGTCTTTTCCCGTTGGGTTTGTCCTATTGTACCTCATTGTATTACTTATTCGTCAGAACATTGTCACTTTTACCTACTAATTCATACTATCAAACATTTGCTGTTTTATTAGCAGTCCCATCCATTAGCTCATAGCTATTAATATTTTAAAAGATGAGACTAAACTATATTTACCCCACAATAGGTACAGTTAAATGCTGTGTCATTTATGTAGTAATTCAGTATCCATGCAAGCTGCTACTACTATACTAAATAGGTACATATTAAACAGTCCGTGTATACAAGCATTGTACTACTACAGCGAGCGAGCATGTTCTTGTAATTGATAAGCCAGCAGTTAATGACAGTTGGCCACATGTAAGGACAACTTGAGGATTGCCGTTCCAGTGAATATCCCATGTCAAACTACTTCTATGCATTGATCTTTAATTTCCTTATGGCCGCACAGTGTAAAGTCTAATTCTTTACTCAACTTTTAAACCTGTACCCACTTAGACTATCTATGTTTATTTATTATCAGAGTACATACGGCTATCGTTGATCTTATCTCAGTTACAGGAGTATCTCTAACTTGTAATTGATGTAACTATTATTTAGTTCCTTTTTACAATCACATCCTTTCTGCTGGCTATGTTCATTTATCATTGTGACTCATTTACACTGTAGTGCCATCCCACATAGTACGCAGTATTTTCTCATGAAAAATTCCCATTGGGAAATACACAAAGGAAAACTTTGTACTATTTATACTACTACTGCATAAAGATGAGTGGAATTATCGTTTATGACGTGGGATAATAAGAGTGCATTTTCAGTAGAATTAGCATCTACATTAAAATTAAGACAGAAATAGTCCAATCTGCATAATAATGCTTAAACATTTACATAGAAAGTCATGGTTGAATTATTCCATAGACTAGTATTAGTCAGTGTGATCTAGCTAGCTACTAAACAGTAGAGTCCATAGTCCAAGTCAAAAAGTGGCAATCAAGGTCTAGCCCATCCTAAAATATCTAAATGAGTATACAAGTAAATGCGAACAGACACTCCTGTATCAACTTTCTTCTTGTAGTTCTCCTTTCTCTTACTCATTGTCAATTAGATAGGGCGGTAAATGAACTGATTAGCATGAGCTCGTGACAATTATATTAGTGTATAAAACCATTTTTAATGTTGTGTATAGTGAATCAGGGCACTCTAGTTAAACAATTGAGTTTGGGACAAGCAAAAATCTATATCTTTAGGTACAGTGAGCATATTTATAGTTGGATATGTACAGAAAGCCAGTATTTACTAGAATGATTCATGCATTTTAATCCTGAGTCAACAAGGCAAGAGCCATAAATCCCACTTTAAAACCAAAACCTTTCCACTCCTATTTCTTATTGTAAACAATTCTAAATAAAGCTTAAGGTAAGGTGCAAAGTACAACTCTCGTCCGTTGTCGGGTAGTATTAATACCCTAGATTAGAAATTCGCTTGAGGTACATCCACATTGTACTCCGAATCAGAGTTGTTTTTCTAAAATGCTAACTAGGACTAAAGTACCTACGAATAATGCTAATCGGAATGATAAAATGATGACCATTGCTTTGTAATAACAAAAGTATTTGCTTACATGAATGTTTAATGGCTATTATTCTCCAATTGTGTCTACTTTGAAAATAATTGTCAGAAATCATTTTGTGGCCGTAGTATGAAGGAGAATAGTATAAGGACTATAATGCAAATGCATAATAATAATATTTAGGTATACGAGAGAATGTAAATAAGCACTTAATGTGGCATATAGAAAAGGCAGACGAAAACATAATTTTACATAGATAGACAAACAAAATAACAATAACATTATAGGAGTCGTCAGTAGGACTGAAATCTCATAATAATGACGATAATGTGAGTACGCAGTTGAAGTTGATAGGGCAGGCCAGGAAAGTCAAACGAAGTCAAGCAAGTCAAGTCAAATGGAGGAGAGCCACATAATAATAAGTGAAGTAGCATCCCATCCCACTGCCTTATAGTGTATGTGCATATCTAGGGATATAGGCATATAGCTAAGCCAGATAGAGAGATGAAGGCGAGGCTAGACGGCGAGGTGCATGTGATGAGCTCGTGCATTTGTGTTTGTGATTTCACGTGAACAGAGCGTGGTGGGTAGGTGATTGACTGTGAACGGAATGACTGTACTTTGTATCTCTTTCGACGTAGTTCTATCTACCTCCTCTATCCATGCAATAACTTTGTAGTTTGTATTAGCATCAAAAAAATAAATACAGAATCAAGAGAGACGTCTCTAAGCCATTTTCCATGCACTCCATTATCATCTGATTGCTTCATTTTTATTATTTTTAACTAATTATCACTAAAATACCTCGTTTTAAAAAAATAGCACACAAACATGCACAAACACACTTAAAATTGTTAAGTAGGGCTATAAATATAGCTCAGGTCAGGTGCAGCTCCCTGCTAATTACATGCAAATGAAATCTTTCATATAGGAAATTAGTACTAGAATTGATCTACCAACCTGATAATAATGTAATAATAATGCCTTAGCTATCTCTATGTGCAGACTGATGTAATTCACTCTTTTATTGCACCAAAATGGGATAATCTTGCAACATTTCTGCTGTAATTTTTTAACTTATTATTATTAATCTTTCAATGTATATGGTCTTTTAATGAGACTTGAACTACCATTTGTCTTTCATTTGACGAAATAAATTGTATTCCCTATTTAGCATGGCAAGTGCAAAGTGCAAGCAAATACAGAAATTGTTATCTTCGGCAGTAAAAAGACATGTTGGCAAACAATTGGCAGACACACCCAGAGAACACAAATACACACAAGTACGGATGTTAAATAATTGTCAGCGAATAAGGCATAAGGCTCCAGCTCGTCCTCTCATGAATTACAAAACTTTCATTTTATCACACAATATCAGCATCTGACTGCATGATTTCCATGTGATTTTGCCTAGCCCTTTATACTATTTTCAGAAAACAAGTCAGCTCATGCAAGACGATGAGGATGTCCATGGACATTTATTGCGGGTGTTTACAATCATCGCATTCGAGTTCCTAGAAGTAAAATCCCTTACTGTTTACGTTGTCAAAAGTAAAAATTAGGAAAAAATTACAACAGCTTTGATTTACATGTGAATCCTCACGTATTAAGATACTTGAGCTAGAGACAGTCATGTGCGTTGTACAGAAATTGGACTTTGTTCACAAGTTTTTTCTAGAGTGCATGCAATTGCATGCACTCTTCACATGTTCAGCTAATGCCATATGAGCAACCAAATTGTTATTTATATCTGACTTTACAGCTTAGACTAAGCTATGAGGTACATTCTCATTTCCCCACACCAGATAACCAACCAAACGTAATATTAATAGATACATATAATTACTATACACATGCTATTGCGATTGCTATTGATTTTATAATAATAAGTAGCACAGAATGTTTGTTACATGTCTACTTGGAAGTGTATACCATATTGTCCAATGCCACAACCACCACAAGAACTACATACTTATCAACATATTATTATAATGCGTAAATACTACTTATGTGGACTCTGAACTTTTTAAGCATTATTATATCGATGTTTGTATGGGTATTTATGTAAATAATTATCACTTGCATCCGCTTTAGATTTCTTCTATATAAATACATGCATATCTGATAATTATTTACTGCTTACTAATATTGCCCTTACTAATCTCATAAGTATAATTCTTCAGAAAATATGAAATTACAAATGCATAATAATCAACCGATGTACCCAGTCGTAACACTGTTCAATGTTAAGATGTAAAAGTTTTTGTATTCTCAAGTGTGATGATGTCCTTAGACTTTACACCAACCAGACCAAGCTGTCTACTATTTCCTCATCTTGGCTACGAATTCTAAGGCACTTTTATATAGGTACAACAGCAGGGCTTTCGATTTCTGGTTATTTCTTGATATAATCTGCAGTCGAAATTCGCAAGTTGCGAAAGTCTAATCTCGCTCTTATTCCAACCTCCCTTTCTTTGGATTTCTTGGCGTTTATCTCATCCGCAATCCAACACCGAAGACAATCATATAGGTATCTAACGTTAAATTGATATGGAATTCCTGGCAATTCCGTCTGTTTATATCCGTATGTGTGTCAGACTGTTCTGAATTGGGAGACTAGACGATACGCAACCCATCCCTTGAAAAGTATCATGTCCTCAAATCATGATCAGCCAAGCCTCCTCCTTCCTCTGACTCTGATAAACCTGGGCTTTCTATTCCACTCTATTATTATATTATTGGCATCGAATTACATTCTACATAAACATATCGTACTGGCGGTGGCTATAAACTTTTATATTGCATTACCATGTACTTTAATTTAACAGAGACACTATCAGCATTAAATCTGGGATCATAAAGAAAACGCCGACATTTGTTTATGACACTGAATCTGCAGACAAATGTCAACGGGGAGAAGTTGGAACCTGATACTACAGAGTAGTCCATTGCTAAAGCTGCTACGTAATCATTCCACTTATGCATGCAGACCTAATAATATTGGGTTCAATATTATTGTGTAAATAAATGCTTGAAATAACGGGACAATGCATAACTATACCTAAAGGGCTATATATAATTGAGACAATTTATATCTATGATTAATTCATAAAGTAGCTGCCTATAGGTATAGGTCGTTTAAGTGAATTCACAATATTGACGTAGAAAACTCATTGATATTGGCAGACTGAGAAATGAGTTCGTTCAATATGCATGATGATGGGATTGAAAGTCCAATGCCACTTTGTCCAATGTACTTTGTTCCCATACATCCCAAGTGGAGACAAGAGGTTGGACATATTATCATCCCCAATCGTTCTTTGTAGGTTACGTCAAGAAACATACGTCACTACCTACTGAAATCGCTTTCAAAGTGGTTTATACTCATAAACAAAAGTATTTACCTGGCCTGGTTAGAATTACTACACGCTAACTAGTATAGTGACTGATCTATGGGAATAATAACGTGTATAGTCTTAGCAGTAATAATATATTAGTGACGCATTCAGGCATTCAACCGAGTTAATTTATTTAGATAAGTTAATAGATTTATTTACTTAGTTCCTGCTTTAGTTACTTTCCTCTATCACGACCTTTGCACATGCAAGCATCACACCCTAACCAAGCGTATTGGCAGAGTGAACTAACTATTTGCTAATTTTAAATTACTTGAAACTGAGTGAGAAAGTAGAGGTAAAGGGAAATGACATCATCGCCTGATTCTACCATGATTCCCTTCCGAAACACTTTTAAATCTCTAAGCATTCCCAACGATTTGAAGCCAGGTCAAGTCACAAAGAACTTGAGCACGTTCGCCATGCGTGTCAAGCAAAAATCTTTATGTCAACAACTTGGTCTATTTCCTTGAGTGCCAAATGTGGTATAGCCATTTACTACTCCAATTATTCAGCATTTTCAATACATTTTCCTTCAATGATGCAACTCCTACCTTTCTGCTGTATACTTTGCGTAGCCAAAGGTTTATTGGTATAAATGTTCATGGATTCCAATACAATAAATTCATCTGGAGATTTACTAGAATGCAGACATATAAAAATCAAAATGCCTAACTGTAAAAAGATATTTGCTCCAGATATGAGAGCGAGTGGAGCAAAATATAAACAAGCCTTCTAGTCTGCTTGTTTCTATTCTGCATGGAAATGGAATCATTGAAAACTCTCAGTACTGCATTGCGTTCCTTTAAGCAACAAATCAGACTCCAGTGGTGAGCGAGGAGAGGGGAGAAGGCATTGCGAATAGGTGGCTGCTTGAATTGCAAAAATATTAAAAAGGCAATTGTCTCAAGTTTCCTTCACATCATTAGCACTAATGCATAGGCAGGAGCTAGCTTTACGAGAACTAACAATAAGTCAGGTATAATTCGTCTTACGACCTTACATTTATCTTGAGTATTACTACATAGCTTGTATTATAATATAGACCATAGTGCAATATAGCAACATAGATGCATGCATAAACAATATCCCAAGTGAACCTACACTGTACATGCGATAATATTTATACAATACAAAGGTATACCTGAAATAATGTCTTAGGTAACCATAATCTTTGATAATGATGATAGTAGAGAGGTGTGGATGCTGTATATTAATGCATTATGTTAAAAATCATGGAGAAGGGAAGTCAAAGGTCATTTGATCATTTATGTGCTATACATAACGTTCCAAAGTCATCCTGACGTGTGTAATGCCATAAAAAGTGTCCTTGCCACTCCATCACACCATGTACTCTACTAGTTATCTTAATATCCAAACCGTTCGTAAACACACTAACATAATTATAATGTACCATATTTTGAAGATTACTTCCTACTGCAGCACAAGTTATCCATTTAATCCTAATATCTGTCATCTGCTCTATTTCTGTTTCCCAATCAATATGACATGCGACATTCTTCTGTCTCAACTTACCTCTCTATGCGCTAAATGTGTATGCTAAGTAATTAACTCTTTTGATACTATCCTCATTGGTATTGAATTTCTATTCTAGAAATTACAATTTAAATAGTTTATAAAAGAATTAATTACCTTTGGGTGAAAGTTATCGTTCATTGGAGGTGTGGAGGGCGGAGATAGCAGAGATAAGTCCAAAGCCATCTCCGCTGCACTTTTAATTTGTCTGCAAATAAACTTCTTCATGATTCTGTAGTATTTATTAGTTGAATTAAAAAATCACTTGTTTTTTTCTCATAAGATTGATATTTCTGCCCACTGGCAATTAGGAATAAATTCCTTGTTGGTAGATAATTAATATATGCAACTGATATGCGTTGACATGTAACTGGTTTAATTGTGTTTGGTAATGACAAGGCTAACTATGTAGTAGTAGTAGTCGTAGCAGTATATTTCCTTTGGTTGGTTGGATTATTTTCGGTGTGTGTCGACGAGAAACTGATTCGATACTGATATGAGGTGATATGATGGACCAAGAAAGTTCCATGTACAAAATGTTCCTGTGCATTGATACAGGAGGCTCGGCAAAAGTCTGCTTCACGAAAATTGGGTGAATGGTCAAGAGCGGATTCAGGAGATGTGTAGGTACACACAGATAGAGATGATAGTGTACAGGCAGCCAATATTGTTATTCTGTGCTTGAGTATTAGTGCTGTAGGCTTAAAGGTCTCTCTCTCTCTCTCTGTATGAGGAGTCTGTTGGAGGAGTTCTGTGTATAAACGTAGGAGTTCAATTGGCGGTCGGGAGTGGAGATCCAATGAAATCCGTGGGTGCGGTTCTTGCACCCAATCCAATCCAACTGTTCACGTGCACACTTCGTGACAGCTGCATGAACACCGCGTGCTGGCTGCATGAATGATCATTCATTCACTACCAGACCGACTTTAACCCTTTACTCTCCTATATACAGACTTGCATATATCCTTCTGTTACATATCCACACCATCCTACCCTCACGTCCTATTATATTCTGTGGAGAAAACATACACCTACATACATAATATACCATAAGTAGGCATACTCTCATTTACATGTTATGCAGACTAGTCTGTACTGTTAAGTTGCTTGAGTGAAAACCCTTATAACAAGTCGCTTCTCTCCTACTAACTGGAATAAAGCTGTATGCAACACAAACCTCCCTTTTGCTCAATATAAATCTATGTACACACATACCTATTGGCATTTTCTATTACTACGTACAATAACAAATCCCAAACATCACAAGCGACATGTCTAAACACTACATTGGGGAACACACATTTCCATATACTTACAGTAGACTCGATGTGTCTTAATTCTTTGATTTCTTCAGAGAATTCGTTAATTCCACTAAAGCATTAAGAAGTATAGACTTAAGATTTATCTCAGAGACTGATTTATGCATAAGATAATTGAACTTTTAAACTTATAGCTCTGGAAATGATAAATGACGATTAACGAACGAAAGTCCTCAATAATAATGAGATGACAGTCGAGAACCATAAAATTTGTACAAATATATCTTCAATTCCAAAAATACAATACTTTACGTTTACGTTACTTTTGAGTGGTTTTATCTATTGAGCGATACAATTTGACTTAATTTTGCTACTATCTTCTAAGTAATGCCAATCTGTCAATTTGAAAAATTATTTTCGGAGTTAATTTAAGAAATTAGGAATGCTGATGTATTGCAGATGATAATTATTTCAATACTAATAATTTACATCTCTGGATGATTCATCCGTTCATCCTGCACGATGATTATTGAGTATTACAAATTCATATGTAAACTTGCATGTATAGATAGCACTGGTTGAAATTCTGATTTTAATAGAGTGTGTACATAAAATTCATGAAAATGCTGATTGCATGCAAAAATGAGTACTAGAATTCAGGGGAGGATTAAATAAGTATGACGAAATTGCGAATCTTGTTGAGTGTACCAGGAACACTGAGAGACCATACCTTTTCCTTCCACCTATCAAATGTGATGTGGTCAACTCCCACACAGAGAAAAAGTCTTGGTACTACTTTGTTGCAGCAAGCGAACACGTTCTGATCACGAGGCATTTTCTGCTGACTACCTGGTCACAATGCCAAAGTTATGCATGGTTAGCGCAATATTGCATAATGTATTCCAAAGATCGGTTTTATTGCTACTACACCTACACCATCAGCTGCTTTAATATTCATCTTGGAGAATAACAAACAACGGGGATATTTTTTATTCTTTTATGAGTCTACCTTTTGTGAAGAACGCAGATCTTTTCAAATTATGACCAAAATCAAAACAACTTCCATGGATGTTTTTGTAAACGGTTTTCCTGAAACGTAATCAGATTTAAATATTACGACTTAGCAGCAATAAGCTTTTGAGTATTAACGGATGGCAATGAAATAATCTTAAAGCTAAGCCGAAGATGGTCCTAGTAGAATAGAATAGGTGGATTTTAAGGAAATGTTGTTACAAAACCATTTTTTTGTAAAGCTCTGCTCATCTGCTTTTTTCTTCTGGATGTCTTTTATGGACTCACCCTTGAAATTGATCATTTCTGCACAAAATTTGCGCATTTACAATGCACATGCATCGTTCACGAGGACAAATCATGCACATTACAAACTACATACCAGAGTAACATTAACAAGTAAGTAGTAGGGCTGTACTTTATTATTGCAAATCTGTAGCACTACAGAGTGTAGACGAGGCAAGAATAAAATACAATTATTTTACTTATTGCGTTTTACAGTTTTACACTTTATCAGTTTGTCTACGTGCTTCAGCGCAAATATTTAGAGCAAAGGTATGGCTCAGCCCTCACATTAAACATGGCGGAACTTATAATATCAGACCCCAATGTCATAAATGTAGGAGTTTTTACTGACTAATCGCTGTAGCTGTACCTATCTACAGCATAATATCTATTGTATAAATACATTGCCAATATTATCACCTTTTTTCTAAAGGGGAAATTCGTTACTTTTGTCATGGATAGACGAACGCGTACTAAATAGAATACAAACGAGATTGCTGATCCATTCTTAGTGAACAAAGTCATTCTGTGGCAAATCAAAATAAGAATTTCAGAATAACGCAAAATCATTGTTTATAAAGTATATGGAGGAGGACGTAAATTGCATAATATGCAGTAAGGTGAATAGTTGAACCATTACGAAAACAATGCCAAATTAAATCCAAATAGGTCAATAATTAAATGAACAGAAATATTTTCACTTTTGAAAAAATTCTACAAAAATATCAATTTTCAAACTAATCTCTCATTCTATCAATATCTAGTACACCTTCTTATTTACTCTTTGAATTTCGTTTGTAAATGCAAAGAACCTAAAAGGGTAATTCACACAATTGTCCCATATCAAGAAATGAATGACAAACTAAGGTATGGAATTATGTTTTCCAGGGAGTTAATGTAAGCAAAAATGACTTCCAATGTTTTCTTCGACACAATTGACAATATTACTATTAACTATAATAAATTTTATGGTCCATTGTGAAGACTCCATCTTCATTTAGAGTCCTCTACTCCGAAGCAGAGAAAGTTGAGACTGCGATTAATTTTCAGAACGAAATAACGGATGTTAAAATTGAGTTGAATCAGCTTTAATAATTAGTTCCTTGAAAACAGTAAATTCTTTGTAGCTGCTTTGTTCTCATGAATTGGAATGTAGATTCCGAGTTTTTACCCTAACTTACATTTTTAACTTGAGTTATTCATTTTAGATGTGGATATTTTTGTCAAAGATATGATATGGACATGCACACGGACTCATAACATGATTCCCTGTTACATCGCAATACTTTGTACTTTTGTATCATATTATCATAACTTTTTTTCTTGTCCTTTTGTTACCATTAAGATTGCTGCGTCCATTCCGCTCCATCAGAGTCTCCACTAACGCCATTTAGTATAAGCGAAACAAACCTTTTGTGTAGAAGTTGAAGAGTTTCATTCTCACTTCAGATAGTAGAAATGTATCTAAGTAGATGGCCGGTTCAATGTAAAGCTCACCAAATGGGTTGTCGAGTGTTATACTTATAACATTGTAAGCCAGACTGTCACAGAGTCACAGTCGCATTTATTGCGAAATCTAATGAAGTTTAAAGGATTTCGCTTGTGTATTGTCTTGTTAAATGTATTAACATTTTCAATTTTAATACACACATTCATTACAATTAAAATTTTGAAGATTCCATATACTACCTTCAGAGTATAATCTTACAATATAATTGACTATAGATAATTCATCCACTGCAAATGTACCGACTAAGCTAAGTACTTCGATGACAATGTAACTTCATAATTAAGTAATATAACAAAGCACAGATGAATCTCTTGCTCATCTGCATTGTTTCTCATCATCTCACCTGTAATAAATTACACATATTATAATATCTGCAGTGTATCATGTTGAAAGAATTACCCTAATAAGTACGTCGTGATGTACTACCTCTCCCTCTCTATGTACATAGAAGGCAGAAGGGAAATATTATATTATTATTATACAAAATGTATGACATACAGTATACTATGACTATAGACGGTAATTGGAGACGCCATAGGCTCTCCTCTAGTATAAGGACTAGAGAGGGACAGTGGGAATCTCGTTAATCCATTCATGCGCGTCACTAATTAGATGACGAGGCATTTGGCTACCTTAAGAGAGTCAGAGTTACTCCCAAAGGCCTCCTGCCACCTCCATCCATGAGCACCATGGAAGCGATGGAACGGACGGTCGCTTTGGCGTTAGCTCGAAACCTCCTCTTCCGCTGTAGACCTTATGCTGCTATAGTACATGGACGTACTAGGCTAAGTGTGTTAATCCCTTAGTGCAGGCTTATCTTGTATTATGAAATATGCAATGTAATGAATATGAATGTGTAATGTACAATAGTGTGTAGTCTACCTACCTACCTACTTGTACTATCTAGTATAGCATAGTATGTAGTTGTATTGCCCATACCTACCTATGTATATATGAATGTGTCATGTGACACAACTGCACTTGCCTAGCACCCAAACTTGAATGCTAGCAAGTAGTACACTTCCGAATCCTAACGGAGAAGCACGCAATTTTCGGTGCTGTTCTCCAATACTTAATTAGTGCCCTAATTAAGTTACTGTGTACTCACCTTTGAACCCCTATTAACTTACCTGCCTTAGTTAGTAGTTTTAACCTAGAATATGTGTGTAAGTGTAATATTTATTTGTACATAAATAAAAGGTGTTCAACACACCAAGTTGCGGCTTGCACGTTCACCACATCATTCTCAGGAGCATGGAAAAGTAAGGAAACCAAAAATGACTCATAGCACAGCCTTATTAGCCCTCTCCATTTGGTCCTTCGTGCTCGGATATCGGTAATCACCATTATTTCATCAATTGAATTAGTGCTACCGTGAACTCCACAACGGGAAACTGATACTGTGCCTGTGACGTCATCATCATCGATCGCCCATCGATGGAAGTGTTAGGCTGAACGTCCATTTTGTATTTATTCTTGTGCTACGAACTGAAGCCGAAGCTTCAGTCTCATCACACCTCGTCTCAAGTCACTCCTGGAGTCAACTTGCAAGACATGAAGATTGGATCCCTGCATTAGACAGCACGTCTCATCGCACATCACCCCAGTAAGTAAAGATATCCTTGTCTCCCTCCTTCACTCAGTAGCAGAAATGGATGCCGTTAGACAAGATAGGATTACGCTTTGCACAAGCATCACTAGGATAGAGCATTTCTTTATTGCGTACGGAGCTACGCATGGCCTGTCAGCCGACCAGCGCCACCTAGTAGAAGAAGAAGTAGACGTCCTGCGAGACTCATGCAGTAGCCTACTGCAGCAGTGTAGCAACCTCGCTACAACGGACGATGAATATGAGTCAGAAGAACCTCATTACACCGTCCTACATGATAGACTAGACAAGCTAGCTATCCACATTGAACAAAGAAAAGGAACGTCCATGGAAGAAGAATCCACACGGAACATCTACGGGAACATCGTGCGCGAACATCCCAAGGAACATCCACTCAGGTCATCCATCGGAGCATCCACTCACTCATCACTTAGGAGCAGCCAAGCGGAACATTCGCCGGAGTCCAAAGACGGAACGTCCACAGAAACATCCCACAGTGCGTCCTCAAGACTGAACAAGGAAGAAAAGCCTAGGAACATCCAGTCGGAACATTCAATGGAGCCAAGACGAGCCGCAGAAATATCCGATGGAACATCCACTTTGGTGAGTATAACTCTCACAGCCTCTAGGATTGCACATGCACCCGTGCCGACGCACGAACTGTTTAGTGGAACTTTGCACAAGTCTCCACTACTTGAAGTAAAGTCGTCTACTACCGTCAGTGTCCGACGCGTAGCTTCAGACGCACCGGCATACTCTACGTCTAGAGTTATGGCAAGTGAAAGTGTAAGTGTTCGTCTTCAGCCGCAAGACAACTCTCTACACTCGAAGACACCGAAGCTGGAACCTACGCTTCAATTTGGAAATGAACTTTTGGTGAGTAAATGCTTTACACTCATTTCTCACCAGCCTATGTCCGTGCCTACGCACGCATCGACAAATGTTACTTTGTCCGACTCGCTGCAGCCCGCAGCATTTATGCCGTCTACACACTCCGTGCAGCCACGCACAGTGTCAGACGGAACGGCAGATTCTACGTCTAGATTCTCGCCAAGTAGTAAATGTGATTGTGTCAGTCTTCATATGCAAGACTGTTCTGTGCACCGTGCCGTGCACCATAGTGAAATTGTTTGTGTTTGTCTTCTGCTACAAGACAACTCTGTGCACTCTACAGTGCTAAAAAGTGAACGTGCGTTCGACTACTTGGCTACTGCAGCCAGCATCGCCTCGTACAAAGTGTACATGCCCCTGTGTATGAGCATTACATTACACGAAAAGCAAACCTCGTTAGTACGTCTTACATGTGCCCATGTAGGCATCAACACACACAAGGTACAAGCGTACCACTGCAATGAAATTGAACGAAGTGTTAGTGAAACCTCGTTAGTGCGTCCTCCATACCACTACTCGAGTTTCATCTCAACTCTTGGTGCTCGCACCGCACCCAACTCTGCACCCGTCCAGCAACTAGTCCTGGACAAGGAAAAGAAGCCACCCGACAGAAGTCCTTCAGCCGCAAGGAAGTATCTCGTCGGGCCTCTGCAAGTAAATCCTTGCACGATAAGAACTACGCATCTCATTCCACTCGCTCTACAACGGATATGCGGCGACGTGGAAGACATGAAAAGTGCTACGTATGCATCACAGCATGCGGCGAACGAAGAAATTGGACGCTACGCTAGTGCTACTCGACTTAGTTACAAGTCACACGCACCACTGAATGTTTTTAGTGCACGAAATCTGCTTGCAATGGTCTGCAAGCAAGATATTCGACGACTTACGCCAGAACGGCCACATGTGCACAGTGATACTACGTACTCACTCTACATGCATGAATTGAATTCTACGCACACACTTCTGCTTCCCTGCTACAAAGACAGTGCATACGGACTTCTCTACGAAGTCACATCGATGGAGCTTACACCTGCACGGTATGTAGTTTTACACAAGCTACACAAGTCCATCCATACGATGATATCCACGCACGCCACTATGCTGAGTGACTCTGCAGTTCAAGTGCGCGTACAAGTGAAATGCTATGCACCGTACGTGCATAGCATAATAAATGAACTGAACTTATGTGCTACAACCTGTCAAGTACAACTGCGCTGCACGCATGCAGCCTACATGAATCTATGTCGAAGAAGCTACGGATGGATGGACTCCACAGGAACTGTCTGGCTGCCTCCGCCACTTTCTCCGCTCGCCATCCCCATCCAACTGCAACAACAGTATGTACATGCAGCAGCTTCATGGAAGGATTTGTCGAACGAGAGCATCACTACGGACTGCACGTCGCAAGTGAGCTGCTTCTCGTTACTACGGCCGGACCGGCCTACTACGTCTGTGCACACACTGCCTAGCTGCACAGACACTCAACGCTCTTCAGCGATCACGCGCATCTCTTCGCGGGACGAATGGTACGGATGGAGATCGCACTCGCCGATCGTCGCATCACTACTCCTGCACTACACAGCTACGTCAACTGGAAAGCAACTACAGGTACAGCAGAAGCTCTCAACGTCTCCACGATGGAACTACGGAACTCTCGCCGCTACACCAGTTGCACGTAAGTCTAAGTTACAGTGCAATGGACATAAATTGTGTATTGGTGCCTCAGCCGCACCACTTATGATGGAGGACTGGACAGCCGTATTCACGCATCCTGCTCCTCAATGCAACTTTGGAAACCTGCAACTCTTCAGAACGAAGATTCTACGCATTTGGAAAACACGCTACAAGCACAAAAGTGCTACAAGTGCCATGCATTATTAGTTTTATGTATTTGTTTCTCCATATGTCTGTATGTGTGCATAATAATGATGATATTATGTTAGTGTGTATTCCCCCTAGATAAAATAAGAATGAAATTGAATGTATTGTATGTAATGTATCTATCTAGTTTGAAATTGTACATTTCAAAGTGGGGAGAATGGAGACGCCATAGGCTCTCCTCTAGTATAAGGACTAGAGAGGGACAGTGGGAATCTCGTTAATCCATTCATGCGCGTCACTAATTAGATGACGAGGCATTTGGCTACCTTAAGAGAGTCAGAGTTACTCCCAAAGGCCTCCTGCCACCTCCATCCATGAGCACCATGGAAGCGATGGAACGGACGGTCGCTTTGGCGTTAGCTCGAAACCTCCTCTTCCGCTGTAGACCTTATGCTGCTATAGTACATGGACGTACTAGGCTAAGTGTGTTAATCCCTTAGTGCAGGCTTATCTTGTATTATGAAATATGCAATGTAATGAATATGAATGTGTAATGTACAATAGTGTGTAGTCTACCTACCTACCTACTTGTACTATCTAGTATAGCATAGTATGTAGTTGTATTGCCCATACCTACCTATGTATATATGAATGTGTCATGTGACACAACTGCACTTGCCTAGCACCCAAACTTGAATGCTAGCAAGTAGTACACTTCCGAATCCTAACGGAGAAGCACGCAATTTTCGGTGCTGTTCTCCAATACTTAATTAGTGCCCTAATTAAGTTACTGTGTACTCACCTTTGAACCCCTATTAACTTACCTGCCTTAGTTAGTAGTTTTAACCTAGAATATGTGTGTAAGTGTAATATTTATTTGTACATAAATAAAAGGTGTTCAACACACCAAGTTGCGGCTTGCACGTTCACCACATCATTCTCAGGAGCATGGAAAAGTAAGGAAACCAAAAATGACTCATATCACAGCCTTATTAGCCCTCTTCAGTAATAATGACATTAATGGAGAAAGTTTGAAACACGGTCATTCATATTCATTCTTAAGATGTTATGAATCTATCTATATTCCTCGCGAATATTATGACACGCATTATATTTACTTGTATGCCATAATACCCATAATGCACTGTACGCACTCAAACAATTTAGCATTTTAACTAAACACAAATAAGTAGAGAGTATTTAATGTTCATCTTTCATTTTTTATCTAGGACATTGGAGATTTGGGGTTGGAGGCCCTCTCCCTAAATTCAAAAGGAATATATTTCGCAAACAGCAGTCAATTTCGCAATACTTTATTGATTTAAACTATTTTAGACTCATTTAGACCTAAACCAAGCTTTAAGAATATCTGTATAAAATCTGTGTATATGAAAAATTAATCTTTCTCGAAATAAAAGTATGGCGAGTATCCTAATTAGATTTTCGAGATTAGATATGTCATAATTTGGCCAATAATTTGGTGCAAAACGTATGTAGAAAAGCCCTTTGTGTCTTTAAATTTATTCAGTCTTTCCTGAGAATATTTTACTTGGTATTTTGAGTGTTGTTTCTAATTTCGTTACGTTTAAAAGATATCTATACATCCATCTTGGCTGTATATTCTGTACATCTATACTTGACTGTATTTAATATACATTGAGAATATTACACTCATACAATTTTCAGTTGTGTGCACGTAAACAAAATTACGAAAAAGTTGATTGCAACTCGCACATTGTTGGTAGGCTCATTTACAATTTACGTAGTTGAGATTGAGAAGTATGGTAACAAACAACTGCTGACAACTTGAATTTTTAGGCCGTCTTGTTGCAAATGTTTCTGTATATCTATATTAGCAGAGTAAACAGCAACCATTTTTAATGGACTTTATATATTGGCACTTAGGCAGTCGACTTTTGTGTTGTTGGACGAAAGGATCTTTGTATGATGTGATAGCAAGCAACAAAAACGTAACCACTTGACCATTTTGCATTCTTAGAAAGCAATACCGTCACATACTATTGTATTAGTACTTATATGTACTAACGAAATCTCTACTGAAAATTGATACGATGATCATCTGTACCTTTCTCACTCGTCAATTCTTATTATTTGATTGTCAGAGGAGCGAGAAATCACATCTTACATCAAAAAGTTTTAGCAAAGTCAACTTTAACCTAACCGTCAATCGTATATAAGCAGAAAATAATTATTTTACTAACACTACACATTTAACTGTTTTTGAATCTCGGTTTGAAGACGAAAAGTGCTACAAACATCATCAAATACAACAATGAAGGTTAATGAAGTTTTATATCTTAAAAGTTTTGAAAATCCGCAGTTTTAAAAGCGCTACTGTAATACAACGTAAAATTAGTAATTGTGCTATATTTGAACTAGATTTGTAACAATCGTATGAAATTACTTTATCCAGGTCCATTTACTTGTAACCGTTTTATATCTAATCGTTTTGTGCCTGCCCTCATCATGGTCCATTGGATATCTCCTTTGGGGGACACAATTTCTATATAAGCCGTATAAATTCAATGTCGATGGAAATGCGACCGTTCAAAATGGCAAAACTTTTCGGGTAAGACTATATTTTCATCTATAGCTATTACGTAATTACAAGTACATATTCTACTGTCCACAATGAGACTAACTACTACTGAATAATGAATGCTTTATGTAATAATAAAATGCTGTATATAGTATACATTGTGGAGTTGATGTGTCAGCACATCGTGGTAATATTTTAATTTTAATGTCATGTTTTGATTAATTTATTCTTGAGTATGGGAAGATTCATTTGCATTTAATTCGAATTTGACTTCAAATTATGTACAAATTCCAAAAATTACATTTACATGATTTGCAATTTTCCATTTCAGTCATGCGATATTTCTTTCAAATACATTATTTCCTAATTCCTACACTCCCTTGCATCCCTTTACTCTTTTAACTTCACCTTTTCTTTGCGTAGTAATAAAATTCTAGATTTTAGAATAGATGAGTCTCTGTATTGAAGTTTGAGTTTGAATACGATATCACAAGTTTTTAACTGTTTTAACCCGTTACAGGAACTGTATGGGCACAGGGGAGACAAATACATTGCTGGTCTGAACCAAAAGGTTGTGGAGAAAAATACTAAGCTCTACGATGTAGAAGATTCGACGAAAAGTTACAAAAGTCCATTAAGTTATTGGAGAAAATGAGCTTAAGTTTTATTTTTGTACTATGCGTACTTTGAGCCCGAAACAACATATTTATTACGACCTGTGTTATAGTTATAGTATTTAATATTTATAAATTATACCTAAACTATGTATCAATTTTATACAATGCCAGACAACGTAAAGCGCTCGACTTCGGGAGCTTTGGAATGATAATATAATTTTTCGAAGTAATTTTTCGAAAACGCCAAGCTTGTATTATACATAACAATTTAAAAAATAAAACATGCAGAAATGTTTCTAAAAAGTATTAATTACGACATTTGCAGACAAACAGTGTTCCTTTCGGTGTGTATTCCATATTTTAAGAAACAAATACAACCGACTGATATAATGTGCTTGTTGCATGAAAATCTATTAACCTGTAAACTATACAAAGGATTTCACTTTTAGCTATATTTATACACGCTTGATGTGGGTTTTCATTTATTTCGGGAAGTACAGTAGCAAGTAGCAATGTAAACCTCAACCAACATTATTAAAACATCAAGGATGATTTATATTTACGAGATAGCCACAATAAACAAATACCTCAGTTACCTCACAGAATATCAAAGCAAAACAAACTACGTTTTACATGATTAGACGTAGTTATCCATTTCAGTTGTGGAAGATTAAAAGTGGATCCAGCTACTGATGTCAATTTCTTTGTGTTCTATGAATTCTGCATCCTAAAATTACAGTTGAAATTGTAACCTAAGATAGTTCTCCTCTACTATCATGATAATATTAGCAAAAAGTATTTAACGCGATTCAATTCGAAGAAGAGGAGGAGAAAAAAAGAGGCAAAAAGTATTGCGCCCAACGTGGGGCTCGAACCCACGACCCCGAGATTAAGAGTCTCGTGCTCTACCGACTGAGCTAGCCGGGCTTACTGAATGACGACTGGAACATTGCTGTATTTGTTCGTAAGAGCACCCTTTGTCTGGTGTCCTTGTTCCCTCCAAGTTCCATTCAGTCGGCTAATAATGTATTATAGTGTGTGGTTAGTTAGGAGGCCGCATATAGCAAATGCTAGATCAAATGCAATAATACGTAACGTAAACGTAGCATGTGCGATTAAGATAACCAAGCATGCTTTGCTCGATCTGTCTTAAAAAAGTGGATCTTAAAAAAAAGGTCTAGCCCACTGCTGAGCACATGTTCACGATATGATCTTAACTCCACATTTACATGTGTATCTACATCCGCTATATTTACTTAATCCTGCAGTTACCATATACAAATACTTTATAAATAGCATTTTCACTATTGCTATAAGCCAACTTTTAGCAGTTTGTCGTTTCTTCTCCACTTTTGCTTTGTGAGGAGAGTTGTTCTCAATTCTCTTCTCTCTACATACAAAAGTCTTACGTATGTACTACGTTGAAGTACGTTGTGGTGCAACTCCACAATGTTCTCTTTTGATTTTGACACGCCTATTTGTGCATTAGGTACCTTTTCTGTAAATTTATTATACATTAACATGCACAAGAGTAGAGTATAAAGTATATGTTAATAACAATATAATGTAACCCACAAAATATGAATATGGATTTGGCTTTTGCTGTCGTGTCAGGTTGATTGTATTATATTGCCCCTACAGTATGTATAAGTATATATTATTATACTTAACTATATATTATCTATGTATAAATGTATTGTAACATTTAAATAAGTATTAGGCATGTATACATGTCAACTTATATGCGTAATTGTATAAATGCTAGTAAGTTGCATGTACGACAGCCATTAACTACGCATTTAGTATAATTGATGAAGTTAATCCAGGGAGGCAAAAATACAAAAGCACATGTATGGAATAGAGCCGTAAGGTACCAACTTTTTTCCTATTTGTATTGTATTATGCAAATCAGTTGCACTGGTATCATTAATTGTACTTGCATTTATCTTATTTATAATGAGCTAGAGATCGTATTGTATGAATACAAATCGAGACTTACATATTCATGTTTTATTCAAAAATCAATCGTTCCGGACTATTAAACCAAATCTATGCTTTCAATTAAAGGTAAATAGAGGTAAATAACTACGATAATGTAATGTAATGTTCTAAATTATCGAATCTAAACAGATATCGGTGTTTGCCGCAGTGTCCATGTTTTACATAAATACAACATTCTGCACACCGGGACAAACGGATCGAAATGACAACAAAAATCACTTCACGGATGTTCATATTGAGAATGTTAAAGCGAACAAGCTATTTAGACTTTGGTGCAGTGCACCTGTTATTGGCAGAGATATAGTGGTAACGGGAACAAGTCGCCCGGCCTTGACTCGTCTGCTACCTTCAGTTTATAGAATCTGAATGTCAAGTACCTAAAGGTTATTTATGTAGAAAGAGTTCAGTCCACCCATAATAGTAGTTGCCCGCGTTCAATGCTCAATCCCATTCAATCTCTTAAGCAGCATAATAGAATGTTTATACTATTTCGTATATAGTGACTTCACAATGCAATGGTTACTATCTTGATGAAATTGATGGATGTTCAGCAATGCAATTCACTGAGAAGCCCCTACTTGAGATAGTAATGCATTGCCAATGAGAGGTGAACGAACACATTGTGATAGAACAACTTTGGCATGACAGTATATTGCTGTCATATCATACAAATCGGTATACCGATTCGATATTTCTCATAGTGATATGGCACTAACTATGATTACGCTGAGGATGAGCTCACCGTCATACTAAATATAAGTATTTCAATTTGGCACTTTTAATCCGTATTGCCAATTTAAAGCTAATCGTCCACTTCGGTAAAGACTTATTCACGTATTAATGAATTGCTGAATTATCTAATTTCTACTATACTCAAAGTAGTTTCTATAAATAACGTAATCTATTTTCAACTCCATTTATTTTAGTGTAATAACAAAAAAGTAATTTTGTGGACTTTTTTTAATGCATGATAATTTACACAGTAATTTATTAATTATTTAATTATATTAATTTTAACTGCATTTTAGCAACTCAGGAGAATTTCTATTTATAGTAATCTTTTAATCCATTTGCCATGTTAGAATAATACGTTATGGGCATCAGGCCTACAGTAGTGATGATATTGTGCACAAATGATGCAAATATTTGTTATTTTCATTTAGCGGTTTTTCCTTTCCTCAAAGGTCAAGGTACTGGGGTCATAGACGCAAGGCAAAGTTATGTAGGAGTCAAACAACAGAACTGGAATGGCATACAATGGAAGATGACGGGGCTGTTAAAGGTGCAGTTGTGTGTAACAGTACCAATTGTCCAACCAACTGTACTCATTGTTCTTTCTTCCAGCTTGCAGCGTATACGTAAGCAGTAAGAGCTTATCAAGGACTAGGTTTTACATACACGAGAATCATAATAATATGCATATCGGCTCTGTGTGCAGTCTTGTCATTGTTTACAGGACTTTTCCTTTCTGTTTGGCTAAAGCTCCGGTACTTAGTCTGTGAAGGTAAATATACTTGAGTACCTACCTAGTACTATTTACTACTTTTCAATCTCTACTACACGAAATTCTATAACATGCACTGGAAAGATATTACTGCTAACAGTAAATAAGTCGTTTCTAGAAACGACTAGATGCATGTAAGGGTAGGTAATCTAAACTCTCAGTCTCATCTCATGATATTTTCTACATATTCCGGATGAATCCAATATTCTGTTTATCTCCAGTTGATCAGGTGTGGGTAGTAGGGAACTTGGTGGGGTTCTTCGCTTGTCTTCGATAGACAGACCTTAAAAGGTACCTTTATAAGGTCCCTCGTCTTCAGTACATGTCGTTTACACACTAAAGTATGTGCATGTAGTAGTCTGAGCATAAGTGCCTACAGCGCTGTGATCTGTCTGCTAAAAGGAAACGGAGAAGAATCCTTGTGTTTGCAGTACCTATTAGGGATGTAAATGCATCCTAGTCATGTAAAGCAACTCTAATAAATGTTGAAGTCATTGTTGTGCAGCTATATGCATGTTTTGTAGGTGTGTATATAAACGATAGAGACTTGGGCTGGCTACAAATAAAAGCGAGATTGGAGAAGAGGATGCCACAAATGCAAATCATACAGAAGATTTGAGATATTCCTAGACTAGACAACACTCTGCGCGCCCTGACTTCATCTATTCACTGTCTGTTTCATTTGATTGTGTCAATCAAGAGAAAGTGTTCTCATAAAAATCACTCAACCACGATCAAATAATAATTCTGACATTTTATGTCCTCACGTGCAATTATACATTTACTTTGCCAAAGTGTCATTATTTCACGGGTACCACAATTTGAGAAGAGTCCTCCGTTATTGTCACTGTCAACGTTGTTCCAATATCAAAGACACTTGCCCATACTTCGATCAATTCACTCTCCCGGTTGCGGGTAAGTTAATATTTACTTTTTATACTACCAATTATACAAATAATCAGTTATATGTATGTATACAAGCATCGCAATGGATATTCTACATAAAATGTGGCAAAATGTTCATTTAAGTCATTACTATCTTCTTCGATATTATTTTTCTCTACTAGTAAGGGTAGCATCTTTTTCATCGTTGTTGTTCTCGCGTAATGTGTAGGTAGCAGAAAGAAGTATAGTTAAAAACACATTTATTTTATGGGAGTATAGGAACTACCCTTAATAAACTTTTAGTCTGCGGAACAAGGAATCGATCTTAGGATTTGTTTTGGTCAACTGGGAATTCCTTGACCTAGTAGTACAGTTTGTTTGAAGTTTGGTAACATCAAAAAGGCCATAATAGCACTTAGGAATTCCCAAATTCCCAACCTCAACCTATCTCTGATCTATGGTACAGATTTAATCTATCTGTGAACAAAACAAAGATTTTAAACCATAGTCGGAGAGTGCATAATTGACAGGAGACAAGAAGAGGAGTCTTTATGCATTCCTATCCTATTTCTTTATTATTCCGCTACACAGTTAAGTCGACGTCATTCTTATGCATGTAATACAGTGTATCAAAGTACAGATAGAAGTTAATACACCTGCATCCATCTCATAATCCGTCCAATGGGGCTATGACAAAATGACTATGACATTGCTATGACATAACAGTCCATTTGTGGTGATCTGAATTTGCATTTTGCATGACTTGTACAACGGGTGGTCGTGCAATTTGTGAAACGACTTTGCAGACGCTACAGGTACAGATAATTTGGGGAAATCCTACGTGAGATGTTTACCTTTTACTCGTGCTCTGCTATAAATTACTGCCAAGCACAGCTTTGTTGTATGTAGAGGAGAGGTACTAGGGTTAGTAAACTGGTTACGTTTTTATTATTGAACATTTTTCAAAATGTACTATCAATACAACTCAGTTGTTACATAGTTAGATAACTGCCTGACTACTCAAAATATTACATATTATGATAACCACTATAAATGAAAGTAATTGAAGTACCTAATTCCATTGACACAAGTATTTATCTACATTAATTGTAGCAGCACAGGTGTTGGTTTTAAAAATATAGTAAATTGCATAACAAACTAAGGGATCATGACATGAGAATGCAAAAACTAGTCAGATAATTGATGTGTCATTAATCCATATAATACTCTTTGGGCCAATAGTACAATGGAATGACTGCAGTATATACGTCATGATGACAAGAAAGTTTTGCAATATGCCATACTTTAGATAGTGAACTTCGATTAAAGAAATCTCTAAGCAATAATTTCATTGAACTGAAAAATAGGATATACAAATTATTGTAAATAGCTATTTTATATGGACCGAATTCCAACAATTGAAAATGTTATAACAATGTTGAAAGCATTCAAATCTTTTACATATGAATGTAGGTCGCAAAGTCTTAATGTAACTATCATGTACTATAATAAACTCTTCTTTGTTATCCATTCTTTGAATTTTCTCTAGACTTTAATAATTGTATTATTAAGTAAAATTATGTGCTAATTTGCACCCTAAGGACTTCCTTATCTTAATACCAGTTGAACAAATCTGTATTAGTGTATACCTGTGCCGCAATGATTTTATTCTAAACATACTTATTTATATATTATCATATTTGTGACATACTTAGCTAAATAGATTGCACGAGAGAAAAATTAGATTCCTAATTGAAAGATATCATACTTAACTACATAAGAACGATACCTGTCTCCATTCACTGCACTCACTTGGCAAACCAGCACCAACTGTAGTAGTGGCGGTAATGATTGTGGATAACGTGATGTGTCTCACAATAATATCTTCGTAGTGATGTACAACTGCAAATTATTATGCATACTTTATAGGCATCTAAGTATTCCATACCGGAAGTTACATTTTGTCAATTTCTGAAGCATTTTGAGGAAATCTCATCATTAGCATATATTGTTGTATAGAAGATAGTGAACACAGGATACGATGTACGTTCCCATTCTAGCTTCGGCTAAAGACGAATCTCAATGCAAAAATCTTCTACTCTCATTCAAGCAAATACTTTTTGCCATCCTATGCATATAGGTAGTAGACATTTAGACACTAGAAATGTAGGTAGTAGTATTGGTACCTAAGTATAGATAACTCAATATGATCGCAATTATCACTAGCCCCTTAGAATGTACACCCAGGATGTGTGCATGTACCTAGTATGTTGTAGTAATAACAAGACAAACCAGAACTTTAAGTTAAATTATTATTCATAAATTAATAAGAATGACTAGCAGAACATTTGCTTTGCCTGTCTCATTCGATTCTAGTCACTCTCGTTCTCGTTTCATACATCTGAGACATGATTTCCATTAAGTATTGTCATTTATATTACGGACACCACAAATAATGCTATACATACACCTTCCTTTTGAATGAGCGTATAATTCATATCATATTTAGGATGCAGGATGTGTCAACCAATATTACATAATAAGACTTTCTAAACAGTTAGTTCAAGTTCGACCAAAAATGTCTTCCCAGGAGGAAGAAATTTCTAGTACGGTTCATTTTCATTTCAGTCTCTAGTGAACGTTTTAACATTTAGATTAGATATTGATAGCTGGTTTTAAAAATATAAGTTTTCGCCGTTCTTTATTGTTATTACACTGTGCAGTGTTGTTTATTGTTAGACAAGCCCAAGTTTACATTTGCGTTTTAAGATGTTTAGTTTTAGGATCAGTGCGTACATAAAATTTTCATTACCATCGCCCATTTCCACAAGATCACATTAAACGTCATGTAGTTGTTTATACACTTATCACACTGCACTAGTTGCACACTTAGGGAGAATGCTTAGTTCGTCTAAGTCATTAAGAAGCGAAAACATTGCACATTATAACAAAATGCTATAGAGAACTAACAATATAATTATTACAGTTTCATTTCATCACATAAGAAAAGGTTGACCATGTTCTTACTATGTTTCTTCACCTTACACACAGAGTACAATAAGTCTTATGCAACAAAACAGCCTCTACTCACCTAACACCATTTCATTTTAAACATTGCAGCATAAACACTGATTACTGATGCAAGTACAGCACTAGGCACTCTTACTTTGCATACACATGCAGTTTGTACTCTACACTCACTTTTACATTCTTCTGAAATTACATAGCAAACAAAGATCTTTCTATCTCTTTATAGAGCATCTTGGCTATACAACTGAACTACAAACTTCATTTATTTATTACTCATTTTATTGATCAAAAAACAAAGTGATAGCTCAATCGTTTCAGCGTACGTTACTGCTTAGGTTGTCTATCCATAATAGTGCTATACCCACTTATTGCATATAATACAATATACATACTTATACTGACTAGTACTTACTTATTGTCCCATTGTGTTACTATTATTATGTAACATTTACAACTGTTTAATAATTTGATTCAATATTTTCACAGAGTGACAAAAGCGATAGCTAGTTCCTGTGATAAGGTGAAGTTCAAACAAAATGTCAACTTGGAAAAACGTAAGCTTTAAATTATCTATGCTATTACTTCGTTACATAATTCATGTATACCTATACAGTTATTATAATTTGAACTTGTTTTCCAAAGCAGTTATTTTTTAAGTACCAAATAGCAATTACTGATCTTGATTTTCTAATCAATTTCATTTGTTTCTCAGATGGGTGTTATTCTTGCTATCACAATTCTCGTTATTTCGGGAACAAGTGCAGATATCAGCAATTCCTATATGAGTAAACCGAACACACAATCAGGCTTGGAAAGAATTTTTGGTTTTGGAGTAGTGAAACCCTACCCATATTTTCAAAAGTAATTATTTTTCTTATAGAATTTTCAATTTTGGTATCTACTCAGCTAAAATACATATTTGCATTGTTTTTCAGGCCAGCATACAGATTTCCAGTCTATGACAGAAATGGACGAGGAAGCTTGCTCTACGGCTACGGTGGTTCGGAAACGTTTCAGTACAAACAATTTACTCCAATAGACGGTCACCACTAGCTCTACTAAAAAGACGTCTCTAAAAACAATTATTATGTCAACTCCACAGTCTTAGTCATAAATGTCGAAAATTCTAACAAGTGCATGGATATTTTTTTTATTCAACCCAGTATGTACTGCGTATATTTTATCTGTAGGACGAAATGCAAAAGTTATGATTTTCTCATGAAAAAAAGCAATTTGCTTCAACAGATTTGAATAATATTTCTTGCGCATTAGTATTAGTATTGTGTGTGTGCAAAGTGTAAGCCTTACTAATGCCTACTAGATTATGTTCATTCTTCTAACTATTTCAACTTAAGCTTTAACCTCTAGATGTATTTACTTTTTTATCAACTCGCCAATTTTTCTGAGTCTTATGATTTTGTACATTATTTATGTATAAATGGGAACGTTTTAGTATTAATATGTAGTAGTTATATAAACTTAGAATGTGGAAGTACATACGGGTATTATCAGTATGTAATTCTGTAGAAACGTATCTTAATGAGATATTAATATAAATTACAATCCAGTTCAATATGCAAATTCATAATGTGCATGTACTATGTACAATACATAAAGATATTTATTTGTCCATTTTTCACTTTTTGTATAGAGTTTCATGTCTCATTGACCCTGACTCATAGTCTCATGTCTCAAGTCTCCGATTACTGATTACGAATAATATTATCTGTATGTGTGTAATGTAACCTAAGTGTAGCCAAAACCACTGTAAACAAAAATTACAAAAATCTATCGCGTATCATGGGGAATTAATCCGCGGCTCCCTCATACATACATAGTTATCGATATAAAAGTCGTAGTCGTAAGTGATATATCAGCGTAATTAATTATGACTGGAAATAATTCTGAAATGTAAACTGGAAATAAAACAGTGTCAATGCATTGACTACCAACTGAGTCTCCTCTTTGGCTATATGGTAATATTTATACATTTATTTTGATTGGAATGAAATATTAAATTGAAAAGTGAAGCAGATTTGATGATCAGATCATTTTGATATATAAGGGTAAGAATTAGTGAATCGACAAATGGAAATAAACCGTTAATTTTATTGTTAGTAAAGCTGATAAGTACTATCAATTTTATTTTCGAATTGTAATTAAGTACAAGTACAATCACAAGAAAAAAATGCTTTTTTAACATTAATTTTGTGGCAACTTCTAAGAATATTCTAATTGACTAACAATCTAAAGGAACAACTAATCAATTCAAGGGCTATTTATTGCATTAATTTTGAAGGATAAAGAATATCGAGGATGAAGAGTATGGTTTAATCTTGTTCTTTACTACCATTTACCTCTAAAATCGGTTTAAACAGTTAGCATATTCGGATATCTCGCCAGTCGCGACTATTCCAAAATAGACTACAGGGATAACATCTATTATTATTTAGTATCCATCTTCTACAATAGTTATGTTAAACTTAACAGACGATTAATGACATGGCGTTAGAAAAGTACGAAACACATGTTAAATGAAAATACATTTAAAGAGTTACAAAACATAGAATGTTATGAGAGTGAGAATATTATTATTATTACATCTTGTAATTTGGAACTTTTGGATTTCTTAGGTCTGTATGAATATTGTATGTGAAGTATAAACGTAAATTTGACATCTGACAATTTTTTTAATAAAAGTTACAAATACACAGATCCTTATCACAAATAATAATAGTATTTCATTTGTTGAATTTCAATTAATTGAACAGAATACTGTAATGTGTGTTCTAAATGCAAATACGACAACGACGACAAGCGTTTTAAGAATATAATTTGACAAATTATTTCGAAAACACCTACATCAACACTAAATGTTGTGTAATTGAATGCATTTGTAAATATAGTAGGTTATCATGAGTAGTTTCCTCATGTGTAGTGGTTGGTGGAAGTTTGTTTTAACCACCAATATTTTTAATTATTTTTACTGTTTCTGTATAAAAATAGTCGACGATGGTACAAAAACGACTGGGATGTTGAGCTACTAATAGTTTAGATGGTAACACGGTTAATTGAAAAATATGACATGAAATGCCTATTTAAAGTCGATTTTCTAATTCGTTGAGAATTTAAAGACCTAATCTGCCAATTATCACTAAAGATTCTAGTCATAAACTCAGGTTTTGATACCATTAGGGAAACTTGGCCTTCCAAAATACTGCTTGTCACATTTGTCTCTATAAGATGATAATAAGTGTCCCAAATTTTGAACAAATACAGATTCCGCGTCTTCCATACTGCTTTGTAAAGAAACCGATTTATGATGGAAAAGAGGAAGGTCTTCAAATCCCTGATCTTTTGACTCCAGCCTGTCTATTCCTTTCTTTGATTCCAGTCGGTTAAAGTTGAGATTTGGCAAGTATGATATTAATTCATCCAAATACAAATTTTGGCAATCGTTTCTAACAAAGAGAGCTGAATTTAAGTCTTCAAGGTGGGCGTTGACGTCAGTTTCATTTTCCTCATCCATAAAATTGTCAGAAAATACGTTTTGATAACTCGGACCCTGAACTTTGCTGATGTTGTTGTTGAGTATTGAATTTGATAGAGTATGCGATCCACAGTAAGGTGCTGACATTAGCGATAGGTCGTATGGAGAGTTAGGAAAAATATTTGTCAACAACACACTTTTAGATAAAGCAAAAATTTGGGGGCCTAAAATGGAAGACGTAACAACTGTAGCCAACAATGTTGTGTAGATCATACACGCAGCAGAGACAACCTAAAAATATTTTAAAATGCATCAGTTTGTTTATTTTGTTAGCTAATTCATTTATATGGAAAGAACTATCAATGTGTCAACTTACCATTAAGTAGTAGTCGCAAAGAGTGGGCCATATTATGTTCCAAGCCAAAAAGTTTCGACTCAACGATCCAATTTCGGTGTAAGTGAACCATCCCCTATCCAGTCCTTGATTCAAAGCCAACTGTCCTTCCACATTTTTAAGCACTTTATCGTATTCTTCTTTCGAAACATTCACCTTCCAATCCTGTAGAGCATGAAAGACCAACATAAGTCTACTAATTGAATTCGAGTACAACTATCCATAATTAATATGTAGCTAGGGCCAAATAAATGTTCCCAAACTTACGATTGCTGTTAAAAACTGCAGTTCCAATTTGTTCACCCTTTTAAGATCCATTTTAGCCGAATTTGCCCATTCATCATTCCATATTTCAACATCTTCTCCGTCGTCTTGAATGAATTTGCTTGCCACAAGCTACATAAAATAATAATCAAGATAGAATAATAATAACTTGCATGAATTTTTGTTGACATTACTATTACTGAAATGACTTATGTGAAATTGCTTACAAGAGATACGACAAACAATTCAGAGGGTTTGGACGCACTCAAATAACCAGGATTATGATTTGATAGCCTTTCCATGTAAACCAGAGCCATAATCAGAGATGTCGGTGAAACACACGCGCTTCTTCCTATTTCAGAAGCCACTTCCAAATCCAAAAACTCCAAGCTGTCGTCTTTTGGAGCAAATGTTCCCTTTGTAAATGCATTGACAGCCAAAGCTAGTGAACAAAACATTAGCATTGAATTGATTAAATTGAAATAAATATTAATTCTACGTCCCTTATTAATGACGCAAAATATGCAAAAAAGTAAAATACTCACCAGTTAATGGTAATGATGGCCTAGGGATGGAAGGAAGTTTATTGGCAAAATACATAGATTTAGCGACTCTTTTACTAAGTTCACTGTGGTCTTCAAAAGAGGTTTCGCAACAATCAGTATCCGCCTGAGTCGCCTGCGTCACACCAATATCGTTGCTTTCTTTCATCATGAAATCCTTCTTTCTAGTCAAATACGATTTTTCAGAACGAATAACTGGAGTTCGTCCTCCTGATCGTTTAATCCGGGCAGTCGTTCGAGGAGTAGATTTAGAACGTTGCAAACATGGACTATTGGAGGACGTTGTGCTCGTCTGAGAAGTTGGACTTAAATGAGGCATGTTGGCTACGAGTTTGACAACCGATAAAATTGTGGAAGTAGGTCAGTCAATGAAGTGGTTTTATCAACTTATTACCACCGCGCCTCTTCTTTGACGATAAATAAAAATTGAGAATCAGTTTGAGTGAAGTTTATTCAACCGACCCAACAATTTTTACAAGACCTAATGGTTCTAGTATTCAATAGTCCTTTCGTTCGTTTCTGAAACAGGAATAAAATTCATTAGTAAACTATAAATATGTTACAAACAAAGGACACTACAACTACATAATAATATTGTATACACGTTTAAGCATTTAAAGACTTTAATACATCCTTCGTATTTACTTAGCGATAGCCACTCATTTTTATCTGCGGCTTTAGGCATCAGGTAAACAGATAACTTTCCAAAGTCACAACATAATGATGCATTATAAGTAAGCCTATTTGGGCTAGAATATTCGAAAGCCTTTACGTTGCGAAGAATTTAAAGGACTTCCTAGTCACTATATAATAATAATAATAATAATAATAATGGTACATTTCCAAAAAACGGCTAAACTACTGAAACGGATCTTTTCATTAACGCATTATCATACTAATAAAGCTTCATTTCCATTCAGAAGAGAACTAAGGAGTGAAGAGATAAAGCTCGTTCAAGTAAAAAACAAAATGAAGTTCCACAACATTCTAGGTTTATGGACATTAAGTAGTTGAGAAAGTTAACTCAGTTACAGCTTTATTTAGCATAAATAATAAAATAATATAATGGACAATGCAATATAATCTATAAGTAAAAAAGAATACACTAGTGACTAGATAAACTGAATTTAATGGAATGGAACGAATGGGAATGGAGCAGCAGCAGATACACTCAATACACTTCTACGGAAGCATAAATAAGGAAGGTTAAAAAATGAATGACATCAATGAGATGCTATTAGGACAGTAATCTAACTTAGTAAGTAGTTTTTTTAGTATTTGGAATTTTTACCACTTTGTGGTAATCTATATTTTTAAATAAATAATTATTAATTATTGCACCTTTATGGATTAAGACGAAAATTACAATAATATAATATTACAATATGAAATATGTACATTACTTAAATGTTTCCGTTTAAAAATCTAGCATGAATACCAACGGTATGCTTACAGCTTATACTGTTCTGTATTCAGGTTTTGGGAATACTGTCTACTGTAGTTAATACTCACATTGAATTTTGTGTTTAGAATATACAAATAAAAAAGCTTAGAACTTAATAAGTGACAAGTATATCTACAAGCATTAAAAACCTTACCCTACAACAAAACTACATATTTATTTAAGTTTTTTACATGTTCCTTTTACAAAATAAAATGTATATCTTTCATACTTACCAACTTTCTGCAGATAAAAGAGGCACCGACCGATTGATGATCATTCATCAGCAGAGCAAATTTCACTTGTAATGCCAGTCAGCTGTCTGCAGCATAACTAAATGCGAAAACCAAAATAATCTCTATCAGTTTAGTTATTCTTATCAATACCAACGTGAACGTGATCCCCAACAATCTTATACCATATAATATTTATACAAGTCAGTAAGTGCAATATGTGCTCTGAAACTCATCCCACGTTCAACGTGAAAGGTCAACATAATAAAGTTGCTCCAAACTGCACCCATTGATACAACCCAAATTAAACATTTAAAATAAATAATAATAATAATGGTATAGTGAATCGGAAGTTTAAACAAGATAATAATGAACATACGCAAAGAAGAGCAATATTCCCCTAATTAAAATTTCCCTTATTGTTACTTGATTTTTAAGGTTTCAAGACTCAATTTTATGTGTAAATAAGTTAACTGTTTTTATTTTACTTTCTTCCTACTGCGTATAATATTTAATAATAAAGCACAAACAAAAACCTGTTTTATCGTCCAATCCAATCGTCTCTTCCTTTCAGTACAGTTCTCTTCTCCTTTTACGTCTATCTGCTCGTCCCCACCGCAAACATTTCCATCCAATTTCCCTTACACTAAAAAAATCAAAGCTTGGAGCTCTTTCTTACAATAATAACAGTAATAGATCATAGACGTTTTCAATTATATCCCCCAAAGCATACCTTCATAAGTAAAATTTAGCACATGAAGGTATCCAATATGCAATGCAGCCGTGCGCCGTAGTTGGTTACAATCGTCATTGCATCGTATCAACGTTGCGTATCAATATGTATCACCTATATACACACGCTGCAAAGTGAGATGGTTCACTTCCGCTTTCTCAGAATAGAGGTATGAGTATGAGGAATGTAAAGTGACCTAGTATTTGGGTACTTCCATAAACAATGACGGCGAACATGTATGGGTAAGGGGGAAGGGGATTCTCATCTCAATGCATCTCATCCACAGAAATAGATGTCTCATCTCAACTTTCAAGCATAAAATGTCCTGAAGCACTTTTGCTGAAGTTGTGCTGATTGCAAATGAAACCTGTTTGCTTGCTAAAGCCCTCCTTAAATTTGAATGTTTAATGCGGGAATACTGAGACGGATTGCTCATTTGTTTTGTTGTCCATTTGGTTTATTTTGATTTAGATTGTTTTGGTCTACGAAAAAGGAGGGACACGTCTATGGTAAAAGAAAGTCAATTAGTGACAAATCATAAAATAAATCAAGGGAACTTTTGAAAGTGACAGTGACTAGTATTTATTTTGACTTTTCGTTTTTTTAATGAGTGGGTTAAGACCTTCCTCGTTTTCGCCAATGAATCATCTCGAACCACGGCCTCCTCCTCGATTGACCCATGTACCTACACCTACTCCATTCAATATAATGGTAAAGTAAATTTGAATATTGTCATTAATGTTTTCAATAATGTACCCCAACGCATATCTTCTTTTGGAGCACCTTTTTTGTGGATCTAGGGTATATGTGCATGTACACATTACATGTGTTCGATGGTTCGAGAATTAAAAGAGTTAATTGGTCACGCTTAACCCATGCTTAATTTTAATTTTAGGCACCCCCAAAACCAACAGTTCCGGACGTGTCGTTGATTTTTGGCTCTTCCGGATTTGGCTCTGGTTTTGCATCGACTTCAACACTCGGGCATGAATCTCCCCAAGCTGGTGCTTCAGGAAAAGGGATAAAACATGATCGTATTGTGGCATCCAGAACTACCACTAACGCTGAGAAAAATGACCAACCTCCTAAATGTATTCATCCTTCACGGGAATACATAGGTGCATCCGCAGATGTCTATGAAGTTCACTCAGATAATTTGTCCAAAGGCCAATCTGCAAACCACAATTGCAGTAGCAGTAATGATTTAAAACTTTTGATTAGTATGATTAGTAAGCATGAAGACTACATGGTTAGGATGGAGAGCCAAATCAAGGACTTAGTTGACTTTCAAAATAATTTTTTGGCTAACTTAATAAAAAGAGGCAGTTCCCTGCATAAAGAAGTTCAAACAGAAAGAGATGAAAATGAAGATTGTTTCAGCAACAATAGTGACCGTAACTCAATAAGCAGTGCAAGCTCGTGCTCCTCAGAATCTTTTCAATCGCTCCCTCGAGCTAGGTCTACTCAAAAAAGACTAGTAAGTAATTCTCTAGTTAGGCAAACAGAAGAGAAACCTTTACATCTGGAAAGTAGCAAACAACTGAAAGAAACTTCTCTTGGCAGCAAGTTGTCTGTGAAAACAGTGAAAAGAGACAAAGGAAAAGAATTTCCCCGGCCAGTTTCTGCGGAGTCAAACCGTACCAATGGTAATGAAAAAACGGAGGACTTGTCTGCCATTTTAAGAGATTTGCATTTACCATCAGTTCAAGAAAATAGCATGTATTCCGACGCATCTATTCGGCTTCTTGACCTCCAGGAATACCATGATGATTCCATTAACAGTAACAAGTAATTTTTTTTACTTAACAACATAACCAGAGGAATTTGCACTAAAATTAATTTATATTTTATTGTATTGTATTAGGTATTGATTTTTTCTGTATGCTGGGTAGTGAATATTTTAGTTGCTTTTTGTTTGCTGTTTTGATGTTAACACTAAATGACATTTACTTACAGTGAGATTGGAAGTCCGCAAATCGGCCCAAGCGTTAGCGCATATGGATCATACTCATCAGATGATGAAAATTCGCCACCAGCAGTAAAACCTACTGTTACGTTTTATAGAAATGTTTTGGGCAACGTTAACCGTCTTTTAGAAAATGATGGGAACAACGAAGCACAACAAAATATTCGTCAGAGCTCCACTACACAGTCTACACACAATAAAGCGGCTCATAGAAACTTACATTCAAAAAGACCAGCTACTACTCGAACCGACGCAGCTAATTACCCACTAACTAGCAGTAGTGGAGGAAGCAGTTACAGCAGTGACAGAAATAACGGAGCTTCAAAAGGTAGACATTTTGAGCAAGACAAGGGCCAATCCGAAGACGTAGGTGACGTTACCAAACGCTACTTGGAAACACTGGGCGTCCAATTCACACCTTCTAATGAAAAACTTGGCTCACATAATCCTAAAGGAAATCAAGCAAATTTTATGATACAGCAGTAAGTTAGTAGCAATAATAAGCTATTTATTATGCTAATTATTATTACTTTTGTTTTTAACTTCCCTTAGGGCTGTTAATTAAAATTGTAACACGGAGTATTAAAATAAATTTTTTTGTATTTCAGAAATGTATACAATTCTATATTTCTTCCCACCCTAAACTGCGTTCCAATGCCTCCAGAGTCCTTGGGTTCTACAAGTGGGCAGTTCAACGATCTGGCAAATAAATACATTCCACAAGAAGATCTACATCAATATAAAGCTGTACAAGGTAAGGTGCTACACATTGCAATTTAGTTATAAATCTGATGCTGGTCATTTTCCACCTTCAACCTTGTAGGTAACTGGCAAATAGTCAAGTCATAAATTGTTACTAATAATTGAATTTATTTATAGAATCGTAAAATTTACTAGAATTTTATTTGTCCTAGAATCTCAAAAGGTTGGTGGAAATTCAACGGAAACGACTATGTATGGTATGACTTCGAATCATTTGTCGTTTGCTACAAAGCAATACCTACAGAGATATGGATTGGTTAATCAAATTAAACCAACGTGTGAAAGAATGGAGGAACCGCCACCACCTCCAACGACCAGACCAAGAAACATGCAATATACCAAATTCTTTAACGAGCCAGTTAACCAGTCCACTGACAGAATTTTAGATTTGACAGCTCTTAGAAATCAACCAAAACTAATGTGATTTTAATATTCTAAGAATTCCTACTTAACATTAGACAGTTACATTAGTGACATTTTTAGTAACTTGTTTTTTGTACTATGTCAATGACTACATGTGTAAGCGTAATTTATTATGTACTTGTAAATAGCTACGTAATTATTGTGTATTTTAATAGTAAACATTTCTTTATATAGTAGAAAAAAAGACTGAAAAAATAGAGTTTTAAACCGATATATCAAAACAACTATAATTTTATTCATGTTCATCTATACGCATCCAAAAATTCATCATGACCCTAGGGAAGACTGGATTTCCATTTCAAGAAATGAGAGTTATGTATGGTTATGGTTAAGCAATACTATTTTATTAACACAATTCAGCTCTCCCTACCATACATACATAGGTGGATAAATTTAAAAAGTCTAGGATTATATTATAGATAATGGACAATTTATTCATGCATATATTATTCACGCGTTACAACTCACTAACTTGTGCGAATATTTTCATATGTTATATCCAAAAATACAGTGGAGAAAAATGTAACAAATCTCATGCTAACTTCTTACAGAAACCTACGTGGCAAGGCTCATTAGTAAAGCTACTCCTCGTTGTACCCAATGTTCTGGGGCTTCGTGACCAGAACGTAGCTCTACGGCCACTACAAAAGAAGCTCTGCCTTGACCTCCAGCTCGATCAGGGTACAAGTAACAAGGTGCATCGTACAAACCTATAACATCACGTTTTTATTATAGCCATTTTGTAGAATATCTTTTAGAATTTAGAGCAAACAAAAACTACTCAAAACTTGTCAAAACCGTACTTCTGTGATACTTTTTCTTGCTTTCAATAGGCTTAAAATGAATAACAGGCATGGCAGTGACGAGCTGCATGGGGGCGCTTTCGATTAAATGACTATTCTTCTTGTCCCAACTGGCACCTTCCAGGAAAAGACCTTGGACATAGACACCATCTTTAGGTGGTAGTAATATATTTACTGCGTCAACCGTGGATACTGAAAATTCCCATGTAAGTGTGTCAATGGAAATTCCATATTTTCGAGCAGCCGTCTGAAAGATGTAGACAGTTTCATCGAATAAATCGGACTTAACGGATTGCAAACAATTAATACCGAAATCTGTACATTATAATATTATAATAACAACCTGCAAAACAGCAGTAAGGAATCCGGTTGGAAATGTAAACCCAGAAAGCCAGAATTTAATTGGGGGTTTCAGTGTTGTCTGCCATACTTCCAATTGCTCTATTCGCTGACTTAAGTCTCTGCTCCAAGATCCCAGAGGTTTCAAAGACGGATATGCTATTCAGAGATATAAATTTGAAACAATGCCAGACGGACTAAAAATGTATAACAAATATAAAAATAAAACCAACCCTTGAGCCAGGCGGAGGGAACTCTTCCATCAAAAATGCATTGAAATATTTCTTCTAGTTCAGAAGACATAACTACAAAACCTTGTATTCCTTTATCCAGTTCTACAAGAGATCTTCTGATATTCGCCAGAAGTATATTGTAACGACCAACCTAGAAGAATTTATAAATTCAAAATATATTTCGATTCAATTCTATTTTTAGCAAATTACAACCATGTTTGTGAGAGTCCATTAACTTGAGGTTAGTAATGTTTTATTATGAATACATCTCTCACCTCTTGTACAAGAACAATATTGAGAGGCACAGAAAGAGATTCGCCCATAACTCTTCGCATTTCCAGTTCGTCGATTTGATCGGGGAGCTTGGCCATCACCTCCGCTGCCATTTGAGCAACCTAAGATAAAAACCGTAAGTCCCAAATCAAAAGCTAATTACGTAGAAAATATTAACATACTGAAAAATTGTGAGAACTAATAATTACTTTATCTTCCGGTTTGGTTTCATCCGTTGATGCTGATTTTTGTACTTGAAGAGAGAGCAATGTGGAGAAAAGAAGATTAGCTTCGCTGATTTGAGATGCAATATCCGCATTTGAGTGCTGACCAAATGCCTCAGGGTGATCTGCGGTAGGCAATTTATTGACGATTTCCCGATAATGTTTAATATCTCCATCCCTCGGAATGTAATAAGTAGGCAACGAAGATAATCTACATTGAATGAGAATATGAATTTCCATGTCACAATACCTACGAGCTTGTAACATTAAAATACACGCTTACTTATAGAATGGAACGAGCAAAGCATCATCACAGAAATATTGATTAATGTAAGACATAAGAAGTCGGCGATCCCAATCGTCAGTGACATGTCCGCCGTACATTACACCAGCAACAAGATATTTTAAAGCCTCCCAAGGGGTTTCGTCGTATTCTTGCAAATATATTCCCAGTAAAAGTTCTGAAACTTCAAAGTCTGAGTCATTAAAACCGTAGACGATATTCCACCCCAACTGTTGAAACTTCTTTCTTTCCAGTAGAATTGAATGGAAGTAGCAAAGGGCAAACAAAAGCTTCTTGTATTTCTCAGGTTTAGTAATGCTGTCAAAACGATTATCTGGGGTGTTTTGATAAAGTCTTTTCATATTTGCTTTCAATCCTTTAGGAGGTTCTGTCGTCATTTTAATTCCGGCTTGAAGAATGGAAAGAGGAAAATCGGGATGAGGACTAGAACTGAGCCACAATCTAGAAATAAAAATGTCGTGATTATTTTCAGTGTATAATATACCCAGATTTTCTACATTGCAATTCATAAAAAAGTTCAAAATGGTCTAAAACTATACCTGAAATCTTTATGCGGAACTGCTTCGATAATGTTTTCAATTAGCTTATCTAATTGAGGCATCCAACTCAGAGACAAGTGACAATTGGCCAAGAAAACCCAATGTCCATTTTTGGCACCTGCTTCGATCATTCGAGTAGCAATCGGAGCTTGACCTTGTCCAAGGGACAAAGAGAAAAATCTATTCATCATTTTGGTCGTTTCTGCAAGAGCATAGAGACTCGCTCCGGGATCCGCCCCTGGTGACAAGACAAAAATCAATGGTGTGTTGCAACTGGAATCATCGAGGACTTGATTCATATCCAGCACGGGCGGTTCGGTGAACTTTGGTCCCAAATTGGCGGACACAAAATGCGAAGCTTGGAAAGAGATTCTGTCGGATCGAAGAGCTCTTAAAATAACCATTTTCTGAAAGTCATTACTTCTTTGCTCCCAATCGCCCGGTAAGGGGATTTTCTCCGGTTCTGCACTGGTATACCACGAATACCACTCTTTTGGATTTTGTTCGAATGAGGAAACCATTCCACGGAAAAATGGTAATTTGTCTAGCTCGGTTATATTATCCCATGCAACTTCATTTAGCCACAGTTTACAGGGGTTATCCATTTGTTCACTTCTGTCGAGGACGACTCCTCCCTTCAGAAAGTATTGGTACTCATCACTATTTATTTTCCCAGCATACTCCAAGATTTTTACACACATATGGAAGGAGAATAGCAGCTTGTGTTTTTCAAACAGTCCACGACAAGTGTTTCGATAGACAGCGTAGGTGTGGAACTCATTGAGGTAATGAATACGATCATCCAGCCTGGAAGACAAGGGACTCTTCTCAATGGACCAATTAAATAGATTAATGTACGCATCTAGCGAAAATTGGTACATTGGGTCAACACGACTCATGTCGTTTAGAACGAAGAACAATATCGACGACCGTTTGGCACAAGGTCGATAGTTCTCACGAGCTGCATCAATTTCTATTTCCGTCTCTTGAGAAACAAGAAGTTGCTTTGTCACTGAGTCTGATGTCTCTTTAGACACTTTCAGAGTGTTGGCCAACTCCTCATCTTCTAATATCGACCCTTGAGACTCATTTAGCAATTTCAAGATCAAATCTTCCAACTCTTCCAATTTCTTCTTCCCTGATGCGATATTGATCACTAAACTGTCTTTCATTTCTTCCAATTCTGGTTTCTCTCGCCGGACAACTATTCCCAACAGTTGTGCTTCTAAACCTTGCTCTTTTACTGCAAAATTGACAATGCACGCTCGGCTAGCTATCTCAGGCACATAGTGGGGATTACTCATTTTTGTTGTGATGTATAGACGAAAGTCAAGGTTATAGTCTAATTCCTTATCCCCCAATTTAATCACGTAACCTTCACCTAATTCATTCAATTTTAAGGTTTTAGAGTACCGGAAAACTCAACAAATTAACAATTTTATAAGTAACAAAAATAATAAATTTTACTAAAAAGATGGAATGATGCAAACTTACCACTTTTAACAAAAGTTCTGCTCAGAACAGGTGCCAATGTGTGATCCAGCTCTTCTCCGACATCTTTAAGGAGAATTGGAGTCCCTGTTGTCATACAAATTTCCAAAATGGCCAAATAGTCAGGTTGTCTTAAATCAATAATCTTTAGTCCCCTGCCACCCTCCATATTTTTAATCCACTTGAGGGCTTGACATTGTGGATCTATCATCAATGGAGTTCTTCTTCCTCTTGTTACAATCACACCATTTTCTGTGCTAAAAGAGTCTCGAGGGAGTCCTTGGATATTCCACTGTCGAACATGAGTAGGATTTGACAAGAAATCACAAAATGTGTAGTCCGACGCACAAGGAATTTGAATTGTATGAATTTCTTTTATCCATTCGCCAATCATTGCCTCTCGATAGTCAGATAGAAAAGGGCCAATATAAGATACACAGGCAGCTGCAAGCAAACAGTCCCCAACCACAATTCCTAGTTTCTCTTCGAGGGTCTTTATAGTCAGCTCCCATCGAACTTTTTCTCCAGCCAGCCCTTCCACGAGCATAGCTGCTCTTTCCAATTTTTTCTGCAACAACTCAGCTTTCTTTTCTAATTCTTCTTTTAAATCCATTTTTTCTTGGTACTCTCTCTGCAATTCTGCCAGTTTTTCTTCTAAGGCCCGAATTTTTGCTTCCTGCTCGGCGAGAATCCTTTGTTTTTCCGCCAGCATAGCTTCAGCTTCCAAAAGCTTTGCTCGTTTCGGAGCAACTTGGGCATTGTAGATTCTTCCGTAAAGATGCATGGCTCGAACCCAAATGCAAAGTGTTTTAGCTGCGGTTGACACTTTTCCAACTATATCCGGAATAAAATCTTTGTACGCCATGTATTTATCCAATTTCCCCAAAGTTTTTGCGCTTATATTGTCTTTGTCAAATTCTTGCAACTGTGAAAATAAATAGTGGCTTCAATTATAAATATTACTGAATTATGTGACAAAAATCAATAAAATTACCTCCTTAAGAAAATCTGCATTTCCTAATTGTTTCTTGGCCTCTGCCCATGTAGGATCTACACCTTTAAGAACCATCACAGCTTCCATGACTTTAGCTACTAGAATTGGAGGATTAGCATAAGATTTTACTTCGCTCAAATCTTTCTTGTTCAACGACATAAGAGCCTATACGAAAGATAACATTAGTCATTTATTTTTTTTAAATTTATGTGTTCATGCAATTAAAGAACAAACACTTACTAGATAATGTTACGAACAAAGAAAAAATGTAATTACATTATTAGCTTCTTCCAAGGCAGGTAATGCTTCCGCCAATTCCGCGTAAGCAATCTTTGCCATTTCTTTACATTCCTTTTCTTCAACTTCTACTTGCTCTCTGCGACGACTTACAATAACTGCTTGTACATCAGTCTCTTGCTTTTGTTTTTTAATCTCGGTCAATTTCAAGTCGCATACTTCTTGATACTCGATTACTAAAGTGTTAAAATATTAAGAAATTTAAAATAACTATTCAGGACAAGATTTCTCATTCCAATGTTAGGGGTTTGAACAGGGTCGCAGCTAGAAAAAGGTCGGGAGGGACAATTAAAAAAACCATTGGGTTTAAAAAAATATTTCCTAGGTTCTTTGATTTCGAAGGGGGGGATTATGGGTCTGGACGAGCTTGACTCCTCTTTCTGCGGCCCTGGATTTGAGTCTAATAACCTCTTCTTTGAGCAGACTCCATTTCAATTGTCATATCTTGCACTTTAGCACGAGTTTCGACGATTTTAGACATTCCATTTCGAAGCCGATTTGCTGACTCACCCAGAAATTTTCTTTTTTCCGCAAGAAGTCTATTTGCCACAAATAGAATACACTTTTATCTTTCAATAAGATTTATGATGAAAAAAAATTGTCATAACGAAAACATACTCTTTATATCCAGCAACAAGCTCCAGATAATTGATGGGGGTGACGTAATTATGCCTCTTCATTTCTTGGGCCATGATCTGGCAATAGTCTGTGACCGAAAAATGAATGGTTGCAAACATGCTGGCACATTTTTCTCTCATTTCATCTTGCAAGACAGGAGAACGATCATCAAGCAAGACACCTGCTAACCAACGATTTGCGACTTCAAGAAGAGCTTGCTTAGGCCATCGGTCAAACCAATCGATTGTCGTTCCATTCACCAATGCAGGATACTGGCGAACACGGTGACGGAAAGAATCTCCAATGGGACTCATGCAAAGAATGACATGAAGGTTAGTCTGAACCCTATCCAGTAAAAATTTGAAAATTGATTCATTTGTTTCTTGGTAGCCTGCCCTTAAGGCAGATTTTGTAACAATCGATTTGATATCTTCGAATTCGTCGGGTTTATATAAATTAGGAACTTCTCCACTACTGAGAACATTGTTCATGTCCTCAAGAAAGCATTCATCGACAATCTGTGATGAAAAGAAAATTATTATAAAAAAATACAAGTTTGAGCAACAATAAATTAGAGTGAAATAGCATACCTGCGTATCATTCATAATGAAACAGCAACATTTATTGTCACAGCCTGTCCTTCGATATACTTTTTTCAAATCCTCTCTGAATTCGGCTTTCCTGTAACGTTTATTCACTTCGATTTCAAAAATATAGAATCCACAAATGGATGTCGCTAGTCTACTCAGAGACTGCCTTCCATGACCACCGATTCCTACGATGAGCATATTTCCCTTCGGCTGAGAAATCACTCTAGCAATTCGGGCTACATGTTCCATGGCTTCTCTGAACAGTACCAAATTCATGGGAGTACATCCTGGAGAAGCGTTGTAAGCAGGAAGTGCTGTATCTTCTATGAACTTTCTAAGCGCCTTGATGTCCCTCATATCGTCATACACACCATTTAAAAAGTCCCCAAAAATTGGTACCACCCTATTAGGACACACACTCTGTAGCGTCTGATCTAAGTGAGAACCCAACCTTTCTGCAAGAGTTGTCAGAAACCATTCGCGATCACTGGAAGTACACAAAAATATTAAAACTTATAGTCTCCAAAAATAAATTCAATATAAATCCCACTATAATAGCAACATACGGTTCATCGACCAGTCGGTCATGGAATACTCGGACACATTCGTGGAACCACAGCTTCGAAAATAGAATTTTCGTATCTTGATTCCTCTTGTCCGCTCTTAATAGACCTTGATAGACTCGTGATATATCTCGAAGATTAAACAAGTAGTGAATTTTATTTGGAGTGGGTAGCATTTTGGCAGCTACTGAGTTAAAGAGATCGATAGTTGCAGTAGTGATGGGGTCAGCTAAGAGAAAAATTTAAGACATTTTAAAAAATAAATAAAATAACGAGATCTTTGAAACTTTTTGCATGGGTAATATAATCTTACCTAGAGATTTTATTTCCGGTTCAAAAATCGAAAGTTTTTGGTTGAGCATTGAACAGAAAATTCTCTTAATTTGAGGCTCGTCAGGGAATGTCATATTTATCACTGAAAAGCAGCTTTGAAGACGAGGTGAAATGACAGTGCGCCCACCTCCAGGGGGCCCCATCGCAGCTACCAAAAACATATTCTAAAAAATACATAACTTTTATTTACGCTGAAAAATCAATATTAATCGCAGAGAACCAAACACTTTTTTAGATTAAGCAGGATAAATACTTACGCTGATGAATTTGGTAGCCTGAGTCTGTCTGTCGTACCAAAATCTGTAATCCAACCATTGTCTAATGAGTTCAAGCGGTGGCTGTGAACCGTAAGTGTCTTTAGCTGGCATATTTAGATCGTCCATGAAAGTGAGTAAATTCTTAGCGCCTGGAGGAGCGAAAACTCCCTTTGCACGACGTTCCAATCGACTCTCAATAAAATTCTGGACGTTCAAAGAAGTCGTCTAAAAATAAAATCCAGGCTTGATTATCTACCTTTTTTATATCATTTTAATTGCCATAAACTGTTATTTTACCTGACTGGACATGTTAATAGTTAAAACGGAGTAAAACTCGGGATTCAATGCAGTGAGAGCAGACAGGACTACAGAGGTTTTGCCTATAATGTTGTTAAGGGTCAAGAAATTACACCACATAAACCCACTACATAAAATTGTACTTTCATCAGACAAACGTGATCATTAAAAAGTGGAACTAACCTGTGCCGACTGGACCCACCATTAATACTGGATACGAATTTTGGAGTAAACTGGATAAAACATAGTTGTAGCGCACAGTGTCAACGGTGGGCACAATGATTTTGAAAAACGGGAGGCTGTTAAAAAACATGGTATAAATAATGGTAATTTTATTTTCCAAATAGAAATAAATGCAAACTTACTCTGGATCATATTTCCATTGTGCACTGAGCTTTGTATCCCAATGAATGAGATTTTTTGCCTTAGGATCCACAAAGTAATCGTAAATGGTGTCTTTTGCAGGAAAAATTGGATCTAACTCTCGAAGAAAGGCATCAATCTTCCGTCTACCGTCTTCGTCAACCGTGCAGCAAACAGACCATATTAAGCTGTGGACAATCACACAAAATATAAAATACGAACCAACACTTTAGTTTTTAACATCAATACAATTTTATAATCATATTTCGTCGAATTTTTTATTTTAAATATTTGAGGATCTAAATTGATTCACTGAATCATACTTAAGAAATATTAAAAAGTTGAAAATCATGATTTTTTAAAACTCATGTGTTTTAAATAATACAACTGAAATTAATGTGTTATGTACTGCACTACTATGTGTACAAATAATTATTGTTACTCATCATCTTAAGTTTTTTCTAATTTCATCTTATATATTTCGTCTCAGAATTGGCGAATAACGGTAAAAATTCAAGTAAACAGTTGGTGAAAGTTTTATATATAGTACTAGCATAAAGATGGAGAAAGTATCATGATGGGGACTTTAAGTGGTATAAAGACATTTCAAGTAACGGAATACAATGAATAAATAAATGCTAAAATTTACCTGAATATAAAATAGAAGCGAACCATAATATCAAAAGTATTATCATCTTTTGGATTCACTCCATTTTCTCTGGTGGCTAAAGAATCCATGAGTCTTGTGAGAGAAGTAACCAAATTAAGCTCTGTCGTAGGAATGAGTTCTTTGCAATTGGAAGATTTGAATTTGAGCGTTGGTTCTAAGTACATCTCAACATTTCTTTGGTACTGCAAGTAAAAATACAAATTGATTCAATTAGTCAAATACACGAGTTTTTTTCTGAAATAATTCTCATGATACCTCTTTGGAAATTTTAGCCTTTTGTTTTCCAAGCCAAGAGGTAATGTAAGGCCGCCAGCCCAAATCTCGATAGTCATTATACACCATTCCACAACGACTGACCGTAGCAGGAGATGCTTGTGCCAAATTGTCTACTTCAAATAGTAATGTCACCTAAAAACATCAAAAATCTAATTTACAAAACAAAACCAAATAAGTCTACCAAAACACGTATAGCATAGTAAGATTGAAAACCTGTTCTGGCATGGAAATTCGTTCGCTGTTAATTAACGTCAAAATTTTGTTGTCGTCCATCACACTGTTCATGTTTTCTGAAATAATTTTGAAAATCGAAATAAAAATGTCTAATTTTAAAAGAAAGACAAAATTCTTACTTTACCTATCCAAACAGCATCAACAGGTCCGTCAAACAATATCCACTTTTGGTCAGGCTTCTCATCTATAAAATACAAAATTAAATTAATGTAAAAAACTGTACCATCGGCAATTCTTATTAATTAGTAGTGTAACTCAGTCGTACCAACACAAGTTTGCCTCATAATAGATGAAATTACGCCATCACTCCACTCTCCAGTACTTAAATCGAATTCTCCATAGAGTTCCGCCAAGTTTAAGGCTTTGGGGTTGATGGCAAATTCCTATTTCATAAAATAATTGTTAAAAGGGAGAATTTAGTTTTCAAATCTATTGATTAAATCCAATGAAATTTTTATTTCCTACTTTAGCAGCAACATAACCGGGCTCGCCGTCTTTATTTAAGGCGGTTAGAGAGTCACGGAGAATTTTCCAAGTAACTGATTTTCCACTTCCAGTTCTTCCAACAAGCATTACAGAATGACGAGAGTTTTTTGTTTCGTATAATTCTAAAACTTTTAGAATTGCTTTGGGTGTTGCCTGAAAAGTCACAAAATGTTTTAAGTGTTAACAAGCAGTTAGTATTATATACTTTTGGAAAAACAATTAAAAAAAACTAACTTGGTAGCCGCCACCTAATAACTCATTTCTAATAGCAGTCAATAAAACTCCATAATCAAACACTGGAGGCTCATCGTTGGGAAACAAGTCTTTGATGACACCATTAAAGAGGGGAACATCATCAGTGGTGAGTCGAGGGATGTTCATATCACGCATAGCAAGAATGAGGACTTCAGAATCTGTCATCGTATCACTTTGTCTCCTCTTTTGTCCAGCGTATCTTAACAACGCCACCATACTTCGTAAGCCAAAGTCATAATGATCTTGTTTACTGAGCTGCTGTTTAGCCAAGGAATATAAAGTATCCACCTAAAGGAAGGATTTACAAAATTAACCCTTTTTTCTTACTTGTGTCCGTAAGCATGATTTAAAGTTATGATTGTATACCTTCCTGGCCAAAACACGAGTATCGCTAAACCCTTCGCCAAATAGAACGATTTCAGCTATCAAACTTGTATCAGGAACGATCATTGAAATTGGTCTTGAATAATAAATGTCAAAATTAATGCTTTAAAAAAATGTGTATTACTGAAAAAATGAAAATTGCCTGCTGTCTGGGACCGACTTTTAAGAGGGAATTACTTCTAAAAGATTTTACTTCTACAAGACTCCCGGATAAAGAAAACTTAGCAGAAGAAAACTTTCACCTGAGGGAAAGTTTTTCCATTCTAATAATATATTGAGACTGAGAGGGACATATACTTACACCGAACGATTGTGATTGCATTATTAGTATTACAAATTACTGTTTTACAAAAAATATCTAACCGAAACATCGCCTTAAGATTGTCTGGAAGTTCAGTCCTGAAATATTTATAAACTTTTGAAAAATCAGTAGTAATTTTTGAAGTTTAGTACCTCAATTTAATTTTCACGAACGACAAAAAGTTCATTGCATTAATTACCTGCCAGCGTAACCTGCAAGAAAAACCATTAAAATTGAATGAGAATTAATTAAATCATAAACTCCAACTGATTTTTAAATGCTCGGTCTTACCTGGATTCATGGTGATGAAGATACCGCAGGACCAAATAAGGCGTATTTCGTAGCCTTCGAAAAAGAATTTTCTTAAATTGGTACACAGTGCTTGCAAAATGCACATAATCTGCTGAGCTACCACAGATAACACTTCAATGTTAATTCGATTGAATTCGTCGAAGCAACCCCAAGCACCTGTTTGCGCTAGACCAGAGAACATTTTACCCATTGACTTATAATCCAATCCCTGCAATTAAAAATTTTTAATTTTAATGGTTGAACCTTTCTATGTTTGGGGAATTCGGTTTATGACAATTAAATGTTTTTTGATACCTCTGAGCAGTTGACCACAATTACATAAATTCCTGATAACACAAAGAAGAATATGGTTTAAACGGCAAAATATGACAACATATCAAGTTCATGTTCAAAATTGAAATTCATATGCTACGTTACGTACCCAAGTTTTTGCCTAAATCTTTAGTAGTTTCGGTCTTTCCCGTACCGGCCGGACCTTAAGATAATAATTAAAACAATTTAGTCGTTTGACTTCTTAATAATGACATTACTGCATTCTATATGTAAATGAGACTTTTCGGTACCTTTCGGACTGCCTCCACGATGAAGAAATAAAGCAGTGGTTAGGGTGACATAGCATCTGTCAGTCAGAGGCGTAACAACCAATCTTCCAGAATTGCCCAGATATTCGTAACCATAATTAAAGAAAGTATTTGTCTGTCGTATCATGCAGTCATTTTCTTCTTTGTCCCAATACAAACGAAGTTGCTGGAGCCATTCAAAAGAATTAAGATCCCGACAGTCATTTTTGTACATTTTCTCCGTCACATCTCGTGCGTGTATTTCTATTGTGACCATGGCTGTTACTTTGAGACGCTGAATTTTGACGAGAGTCCCTCGTATAGCTAATGAATACTTGTTGAGGATTTTGTTTAGCTTTTTTCGAACTTTCTTGAGAGGATTAGTTCGAGTTCGGACATCTCCACCCGCAAACAGCGCTCTGGTCACTGCAACTGTCCATTGAATTTGAGCTGCAGTTATACCCGGCTGACCAGGCCAGTCTTTAATCCATTTATCCCGACGATTAAGATTTCTTCGAAGATCTTCTCTTGTTTTCAAGAGCCAATGCTTCAAGCATATCCTCATATTTGTCTCAACATCGGTCAACCAGGATTCTACTGGTCCTTCGATCACGAATGGTTTGAGAAAGTCAATATACTCTCCGTCCCCTGATAACATTCCATGACATTCATACTTCAAAGAGTATGGCACTTTGGTCAGTTTCATTTTGTGGATATTGTCAAACAGCTTTTTCAAATGAGGCTGGACCATCTCTGGATTTTTGGAATTACCCAAAATTTCCAGTAAGTCGTCATTGGAAATGAAATAGAAACGGGGAAAGGCTTGACGCTTCGCTTCCAAAAATATTTCCAAGGATTTTAAGATGATTTCCAGACGATCAGACAAATCTTTAAGAATAGGAACTAAGCCTTCTCTATGAGTAGCTGCAATTGCATAACTGTCTTTAGCCATTGTCGTAGTAATCTCTGACCATTCCAGATTAATATCATCAATTTGTCTTGACTCTTTGGGTAGTTGTTTTCGAATATCTTCTCCACAAAAAATGTTCTCAAGATCTATAGAGTTATAGAAAAATTAGCAAATATTTTTTTGTTTTTATTACTAAAACAGGAATTCAATTGTGATCGTACACATCCATTGTCGCTGGACACTAAGAAAAACGTCCAAGACATCATTGATGAGAGAAAGAGTCTTTTCCCAAAACAAAATGTCTTCTTCAAATGGCTTGGCAAATCGAGATCCTTTCATTGCGGAAATACTCACGGTATGGTCCTCCAAATTTTGCATTAAATCCTGAACCGATTTCAAACGGTAATGTCCTTTTTCTTTGTAAACAACCATATCCAGAATTTGCTCAGTCCATGTTTCTCTAATAGCCTATTAAAACATAATCATCCGCATATTATTACATTTCTAAAATAATTTGTCAAGTTGTGACATACCTTCATGGTATTTTCAACGACTAGTTCCTTCTGAGCAGTTGATACGATTTCTCCTATGTCTTCCGCATATTTCTCCATTCCATAAGAAACAATTACTTCGAAGGTAAACTTTGGATCTTCGGGATCAAAACGTGATCCAATTACTTCAAAAATCTGATCCCAGTGACGTTGTCGAATCGCAGTATTTTTTATTTCATGAATAACAGGGATAGAACGCTTAAAAACCTCTAATCTGTGTTTAGTGAACTCAATGATCTCCCATTTCTTTTTCTCGTGTTCTTGCGCGAGTCGAATTAATTTTTTGTGGATATGAGTCGCAACATCTTCCATATCACCGGTCTAATATTATGCATTATCAGTGGTCATTTATACATAAAAAATTACTGATTTCCGTAGTTATGTTTGGAAAGATTATGTTTGCATTTTAAGTTTTCCCTTACTTGCATAGTTCGGAATGGCTCAACCTTATATTCTTCCCAAAACCCATCCCATTCGTACACAACAATCCAAACGGATTCAAGTACTTCTAAATCTTTCTCGAAATTCATCAGATCCACATTTTGTGGAATATCTTAAGAATAGAAATAAGCAAATTAATCATTATCATCGAAGCTAGTTTATAAATTAATGTATTACCGATTTCAAAAATGGCAAGTGATTCAAGTAATTCCTTCTCCTGAATCTTCAATTGGTTCATTGTGTTCCGGTAACCCTGTAGTTGTTCCACAGCAGTATCACTATCAACGGCTCCTGTATAAGGTCCTTCGTTTTTGAAAGAATATATCAATGCTTCAACACGTTGTCTGAAAAGTTCAGCCTTTGCGAGGAACAACTTCCTTAATTTTTCGCGAGCCTGTTTGAGCATGAGGTCAATATCTTTGAGTCCCAGTTGGTATAAATGCCATTCGTGACCAAATGCATTGACACGAGAACGCATGTACTCTCCTAAATCATATTCATATTTATTCAGGACAGCGAATTGCTCGTTCATTCTTGGAAATTCCTTTTCTACGACAGGAGCATCAGCCTGGACTTCTTTAAACAATCGATACGTACGCACCAATTCCGGCAAAGTTGTGGGTTCCTTGAATTTGCTAAGATTTTCACTCATGTACTTGTAAATGGTAGTTAGCTTCGACGATGCCCTTTCATAGAGTAGACTACTTAACCGTTCTTGCCACTGGACACAGTGTTCGGTAATTGTCTCCTTCAATGTATTGCAGTCTAAAATGCAGAAGCTGACGGAGACTATTGATTCCTATTAAACATGATATTAATGGATCGAATTAAAAATTGGCACAATATGAAAACTATCAAAAATACATTACATATTTCAGTATTACCTGGCCTTGAATGTTGTTCGAGACATCCAAATATCTAATATAGAAATTAAGTGATGTCATATTTTTGATTAAAGTCAAACCAACAAATTACTACAGTTTAAAAATAACGCAAAAATATTATATAGACCTTGCTATGTCAATATCAAAGGATTTGATAGCTGGGTGAGCTGCTTCATAATTCGTCCTAATAAATAAAATCATTATGTAAATATTTGAAAGCTAGAGATAAATAATACATGAATGTTGGAAAAAATCAATTTATAAAGTAAAGTACATGAAAGCATCTTTGTCCACTTCCCAAACGTCTCGATAAGGCTCCCAAGTCTACACATTCCCAAAAATTACAAGAATGTGATTGAAAAATAATTGTCTTTTGATTAACAGAAAAGGGGAGAACTTAAATTACTCGAACGATACCTTGAGATATTTCTCAACTTCATCAATGCACACTTGAAGCCCTTCAGCAATGCTCTCCTGTGTATGTTTTGCTTCTTCATCATTTGCACAATGGAAACTAAAAGGTAAAATCTTTGCCGATCGATCGCTGAGAAATTGGATAACGCGAGGAAATGGTTTCAGAATGTGACATATTCTGCCATAAATGCCTGTGAACAATTAAATTGCGTTGCATACTTCCAGTGAATTTCTTTTACATTTATACAGGTATAAGGTACAGAAATATAGAATTCATAATAATGGTAATTAGTAATTTTATTATAAAGTTTTGACAAAATTACTTACCTAAAATCATATCTTGAACTTGTGGAACTGACGGATTAAAACCCAATTTATTTCCATTAAGTATAACGTTCATCTTAAAAATGCTAGGAGGGGGTCCGCGCATATCACCGTGAACAGCTCTATTGAGAACTTCCAAAGACCGTCGAAAGTTAATGCAAATGGCCTTTGAAATACAAAATCAGATTAGCGATATTTGAAAATTTGAAATTTGAAAGATATTTGGAAATTAAAATGATTTAATTTAAATCGGATTCATCAGAGTTTTTCTACCTCTTCCACAACTTGATCCACAGTTTCCAAGTATCTCACCCATTGATTTTTTACATCAGGCCCATCCGTTTTAAACATTTCAAACACCGACCGAAGAATCAAAGTAATATTTTTGTACTCTAAAAAATTCGAAATACATTTTCAACTTCGTAGTAGACAATTTAGATTAAGGGTATGGGGATGAACTTACAAAAAGCATTCAGCATTTAAAGATCATACCTGTAGCAATTTTCAAGATGGTTTTTTCTCTATGTCTCTTCTGGTACTCGCTGAACTCCAGTTTTTCAAAGAGTCTCTTCGGATCCGTTCGTACCAATAGATGCCCACTTATTTTCATTGCCAACTTTCCAATTTTAATATTGGCATTTTTGTAATCGTTAGTAAACCCTTGCACTCTGTTAGCTGTCATTCTGCAGTCATTTATGTACGAATCAGACACATCCGATGCCCACGTTAATCGTGTTAAACCTGGGAATACTTTTGTGTCCAGCATTTTAATTCTTTCTTTGAATAGATTTCTTTCTTCGGCAGAAAGGGCTGATACAATTCGATTGTAATCTTTGACGACGAGAAGCACAGTCTCTCGCAGATTGTGCAATCTTTCTCTTTCTTGATATACTCCATGCATTACTTCTGGTATCTCTTTCCCAAGTCTAGCCCAAATCTCTGCTTCGATAATGTGTCTGTAAATAGTCTTGTCGAAATTAACTTCCAGCATTCCAGATTTGTAACTGCTGCGAATCATCAAAGGAATTTCCAACTTTGGTGTCAAATCCTTTGTTCCCAGTTGCTTCACCCAATCTTTGTACATCTCTTCAGAAAACTCTTCAAGAACATTGGACAGAAGTTTAGCTTGTTCTCTGATATCATCTCCGTAACCACATTCAGGCAACCACCAGGCATTTTCTAGAGATTCCAACTGCACATCCAAACGTCTCTTCATGTACAACGCCCATGAACCTCTTCCTGCCGATTGTGGATACACGAGAGGTAGAGGAAGGATATTTTTTGAATACAGAGTTCGAACTTGAGAAGTTTCTTCTTCCATAATCTTGTATAACCTGACAACGAGTTTGTCATAAACCCGGGTGATTATGTCTCTTTTGTAGAAATTGTAAAATGTTTCCAGGATCTGAATCCCTTGATCTAAATTGCTGACGGCTTCGAAGGACGATAACAACACATTCTGAACCATCATCTGAAAAATATGACGTTAGCCATGTTTATAATTTGGTAAATGTATTGATGTTGAAAATGGTCTCTTAATATCAATCTTATATGCATACATGGTAATGTATTAAAGATATTTTTATGCACGAAAATGCTACAAGTTTTGGTTATCTTACCTCCATATCTTTAATGTAGCCTCGAAATTTTGTAATGTGCTCATGCCAGTGGACACTTTTGACTTCCAGAATCAAACTTCGGCAGTTGTATAGAACTCTTAATTGTCTATCAAATATTCTTTGCACTTCTTGCATGATGCGAGTAATCTCAGGTGCCTTAGTCCCTGGGTAAAGGGGTAAGGGCTCTTGTGTCCCTTCGATTCGTCTTGCATACAATCGCTGGCAAATACAAATCTCCAGCAAATCTTGAAGTCGGTGAGCGAATGCATCAACATGGGCAAAAATTTGATCATATTCAAGAAGCCAACTCATATTGGAAAACATGTGATGCATTTTTTGAGCTTCAAAATATTTTTTCTTCCAGAAAAGAACACAATCCAAACAATCTTGAATAAGAGCCTGACTGGACTCAATGAATCCGTTAAATACTTTCTCAACTTCAATTTCCGCTATACAATGTTTCATTATTTCATTGCTAACTCTGCGGAGGAGACCGTTTATTCTCTCCCGGGTATTGTAAAACGGCGAGTTTTTCCATATAACTCGAATAAGCCATAATATATTCGTAAGCTGCTCTGGAATATCTTTAACTTTACTCTCATGAAGCTTTTGACATGGAGGAATCAAGACATTTAAGTAGTGCAGATTCGAAATTGATTCTGCGGAAGCAGAAAGAATTTCTGCTGACGCTGTGTTGAATTGTGCAACAAATGGAGATTTTATTATAGTCATGATTTCTTTAACCGTTCTAACTGGACTACTTCGAATTTGTTCAGTCAACCCTGATAAATCGTGGCCTGCATTAAAAGAAGAAGATAAGAATTATTACAAATTTTATCACATCAGTGGATAAAAGATTATTTTATTTAAATGTACATACATCTCGTTTCCCAAAAGGAAATTTCATCTAAGGGACCTGCACCATCTTCAGAATCTTGCATACTATGATTCGAAAGAACTTCTTTGATTTGCCTTATCCAGTGAACCATTGCAGCTGAAATATGCAAACAATTTTTATTATTGACAATTCTTATTTTCATCAAACAAAGTAAAATAGCCTATAAATGTCGAAGAAAAGGTCATACACTCAAGACGTCCACATAGATCTTTATCTTTTGATGCAATATCAATAGGAGACATGAGGGCCTCTTTCGGAACGTACAAAACAGTTTGACATTGCATTCGATGGTGAGTTTCAACAACCGCTGACATGAATTTATCCAAGTTGGCACAAAAATCATTCCTAATGCCTGTTTAAAAATAAGATCTATTAGTGCATACTGCATACAATAATTTATCGTTCTATATTTTATATACTGTGAATCCAATGAGCAAATATTATATTGGAGTTAGGAAATTAATTTATTACTTTCAGGTAGCACGTGAGGTTCGAAAAACATTGGAGTGATCACGTAAGTCATTAGTGATTGTAGAGAGCTTAAATAGCCTCCAGGAATGTTTCCGAACAACGTGTTTTCATGAAAATTCTCTTTTGTTAGCTGCTCATCCTTGACTTTCACGAAATAAAACATGTCAGGAGAGTCATTAGCTACAACGTCATTAATTACAATAAGACGAGTGCTCCCTTCCTCGATAGGAGGAGGTGGTCCCAATGGTAGGTCTTCAATTTCATCATCAGTAATACTGTAGGGTCCCACAGGGGCTGGTTTGATTTCTGTAACGGCAGTTTTCTTGTTCTCGTCTAAAGTATCATAAATTCCTATAGGTGCTGCTGGTTCTTCTTGTTCATCAAGTGACCCTTTAGGTTTATGCGCAACTGTGATTTCCTTTTCAACTACCTCTTCTACAATATCCTCTTCATCTTCCGCCCACAACAATTTCTTTTCAACTTCCTTGATATGTGTTTTCTTAAAGTAAACTGTAACAACGGTCACGTTATTATTGCGTATAAATTCGTACAATGGTGCTTCAGTCCATGCATTCCATCGCGGATCATTTGGCCTCACAACTGAAATAATTTCTTTCATTCGGGCAACCTAAACATGGATGTTAAAATGACTTTAATGGTTTCAAAAGCAAATAAATACAAGATCATTTTTTTGTGATCAATTTCGTTTGTTACCAAACGTTTTTCTCTCAATTTTTTCTTTTTGGCTTCTTTTCGCCGCAGATATTCTTGAACATCTTCATCGGTGTATTTTGGTTTGCTGTCCGTGGGGTTTTCGGTACTGGTTGCATCACTAGGTCGACCAGATGAAGTTCCCTTTTTCTTTTTCCCCTTTTTCCCTTTTTTCCCCTTCTTTTTAGAACCTTTTCTTTTCTTCGATTTGCTAGAACTTTTAGATGACCCTTTTTTCTTGGATTTTGATCCTTTTCTCTTTTTCCCTGAACTAGCAGCAACTTCTGGTGTCTTGCCTTCTGCCGTTTCTTCTTCTTTAGCAGCTTCCTCTGCCGGAGGCTCTCCTTTAGTAGCCATCCTCAAGTCTTAATATTTGAGGTTTTCTCCTTTTCTGGCACAAAATTATCAATGTCTGATCACTTTTATTGCAAAAAAATTTAGTTCAGGTAGTGAATATTTCAATAATCGATACTTCGATGCAACGATGATCCCCTTGAAAAATATTAAATTATCACAAAAATGCAATTGAAAAATGACAAATCCAATCTAGTACAAGCTGGCCTGCCTAATCAGTTGAATGAGAAGAAAAGTATCCTTCCTTTCGACTTTCGTATCATCTCATCGTATCGATCTGAACAATCCATAAACAACCTCATGTTCTCAAGCCTTTAGATTTTGTAACTACGGGTAACTAAGTCACCGATTTATTCACCCACAGCACCGAAATATGCTACTCCCTTGCTGCTCATTGCTCATCCCTGTTCATCCCTGTTCATCCCGGTTCATCCCAACCATAGGGTGACAATCCAACTTAAAGTGGAACGTGGAAATCCTTGTAAATCGGCTTCTTGACGATTTATTACTGTGTCATGCCCTTATTCACCTTCAATCTGTGTTGGGAAAAGGGCACAAAGCTTTTAGCATTTACCAGTGAAAGTTTCATAAATATTGGCTAGAGCGATTTGCAGTTGGGGAGAAAGTAGTATTATTTTCTCGCTGTATACTGCATGAATCTAAGCAGATTAATCTGAACATCTACAATTTGATTGCGTGTATGTCTGCATTAGCTATGTATGGCTATGGCTCTGTATGACTAGCGTAATTTTAACTTTTATAACTGTAATCTGTCTGTAGTCTGTAGGTATTTTGCCTACACGTATCCAGGAATTTCATCTGTACAATCTGTGTAGTTGTGCCATTCATTGTGTCATTAACATTGTATGTATCTATATATAATATGGTCGGATATATGGTGTACATCTGCGTAGTGCTGTGCCTGTGCGTATATGGTTCTCACATGCAGTCTTGACGATTGACAATGACATGACTATTACCTATATGCCTTGCATATTTAACTGAGCCAAATACGTCCTTGACCTTGAGACTGAGTTAAAATTAAATATGTATGGTTGTTGGATACACAATATTAATAATATGTATATAATATGTATGTACATTACATTGCATGATTTATTATTGTGTTATGTACGTAGTCTCCGAATTTTGATACTGATACACGTGATGCTGTTTAACTGATAAATATCATTGGCATTAAACATACAACAGTATTAATGTCATTTTGGTTTATCTACACCATATAATTTTATTTAGCTAGTAAGTATATGTATATCTGCACATATACGGCATGAATAGTTAGTTATTCACTAGACATTTATAAACATTCGTTTCGAATCAGTTAAAACAGACTAAAAGATTTCAAAGCAGATTTAATTCTTTAGTTGAAAGCAAAGAATAGGTACCCTAGGCGGCCTATATGGTTGAAAGTATATTATTATAAGGACTGACAAAGTGAAATCAAAATTGGAATTTGAGCACATGGTATACTAACGATTCTTTACATAACAACTTTTTTTCTTTTTATTACAGTGAATAGTATTTTCTAAAAAAAGAACATAGTGATACTTAGCAGATAAAGTTAAAGTGATCTGTGATAAAGATACTTTAGCTTGTGATGATGGGTTTTTTAGAGATAATAATATTATAGCGATATAATGTATGTAGTGAATTGTAGTACAGATAATAACGGTCGGACATTAAAACTATATATATTAATTCGTCATACATTATTGATTTTATGAATGTTTAGGTTACAATGGAAATATATGAAGCAAAAACGATAGAAGACATTGAAGCATGTTTTGACGTGGTGAAAGAATTGGTTCCTAAACTGAAGGACAAGGAAGAATTATCTTCAAAAGTACTGCTACAAAACTCAGAGGGATATCGTTTAATTTTCATTAAAGATAAGGACACTGGTCTGGTTGTTAGCATCGCTGGATTCAGAATTAGCAACTTTCTCTGGTCTGGAAAAACATTATATATTGACGACTTATGTACCTTAAGTACAAGTAGACGTAAAGGTCATGGTAAAGCTCTAGTGCAATGGATAATTCAATTAGCAAAAGACGAAAATTGTGAATATGTGACCCTAGAGATTGGATACGCCAGAAAAGACGCCCATCGGCTTTACCTCAATTGCGGGTTTACTCTGAATTTTCATCATTTTGTGATGAAGCTACAGTAAAGTATACATAATGCGGACAAAATAAATAAAATGCAAATCACGATAATATTATATACGGTAATATTTTTTATACTAATTCTGGAAACAAATCTGAATGTGATATATCACTTTCATAAAAACACTTTCCTTCCAGTGGCAGCTATTTGCCCATTGTGGAGTTGGTAAAGGCCAAATGAAAGATTTCGACTACTGAGCCGCCAATGCGGCCAGGCAAGTTTCATGAGCCGAGGAGCCAATTTATAACATCTTGATAAAAACCAAACTAACGATACGATTAACGTGAAGATTACCGGTGATTGTTGCTGTGGATGGCGATGTTGTATATACGGACTATTTATTAAAAATAACAATTGCTGGTAGGTGTCTAGCTTGCGACAAGAAATGCTTTACATGTGCATGTGTGTGGATAATGGAGATAGGAAAGAATTTTTAGTATTCTGCTGTTGATTGCATACATACATGTGTACTACTTTGAATATTCAGAGAAATAAAGGGAAATGACTGCATTGAATGGCTCATTCATGAACTTCACATCAGCAGCATCACATACCAGGTTAATGTGACCATGGGGCTCATATATTTTTATACTCATTGCATATGATCAATTCTTTCTCACTCCTAAAAACTCCTACATGCATAAGTACATACTCATAAATATGAGTATCATAATATTATTGTACTGATCATACAAAAATCTGTTTTAAATAATCTATTCCATCAATATTCCATCATATTCTCATCATATTCTGAAATTCTAAACTTCAGATTGACAACAGAAACCAAAATTTTTGTTTCATATTATCTCACAATCAGACGGAGAAGAAAGGAGAGAGCGACCGACAGACAAAAGAAAGTAAGAAGAAAGTAACGTTCCAAAACGTAATTAATTAAACACTTGCACGAATTCTATCATTCTGTGAATCTCGGTGATTTATTTTTCGCATAAGTATATTATAATGCAATTTGCAATCTCACGGAGGTCACGGACAAAAGTGCACAAGTGAATACTACATGGCTTATTAATCCCTATATAGGCATATGTGTTGATAGTTGCTGTTCAAGATTACAAGAGTGCAAGATAATAGACATGACAGTGGACAGTGACACTGAAAGGAAGCAATATTACATATAGGGACCTTTGTCTACATGTATCAAGTTTATTTAACGCAAAGTTGTACAATCTGCTGTACATCACATTTTAACATTTATTTTATATGCTATAGGTTATTTTTATATGCTTGTAACTGTAACATCCCAAGATTCCAAGGTTAGAAACTGTCTTTGACCTTGAAGTTGCGAGGCCTTATGAATTAACTGTATATTGATCATTTAGTGTGCCGAGTGCTGTCCCATATGATGTTATTTGCACCTACATAATTGAACATATTTAGATCAACAACAAGCATAATAAGTAAGGCTGGCGCAGCCGGGGTGGGATATTTATGTGAGTATAGTGAATAAAAGATCTTTAGCTAGATTGGACTATATCGGAATACTCTTTTGTTGATTTTGTATGCATAAATGTACACGAATAAAACTGGAACAGGTATACAGTATAGCATAAATATTCCAACGAACTCAATTAACGGACTGCTAATAGAAGAGCCTTGAATTTTTAAAGAATAAAATCGAAAAGTTGAGAAGAAAGGTAAGATCAATAGTTAATTATTTTTGTACTGTGAATACTCTGTGTTGAAATAATCGTTGTGTTATGACAGGTCAAGAATATAAAATATACAAAGCACTCAAAGCAGGCAGCGGTCAGGCAGGTAGTGAAAGTATTTTTGTTATGACTTATAGAAAAGAGAAAGTCATTCACATGTGGAAAGCTACAACTACAGTATGGCCCATTTATACGCACAATATACGAGGTATATAAAAAAAATTTTCAAAGCACTGAAAAATGTTGCCACCAAAAATGCTTTCTGAAATATCTTTTGCAAAAAACAGACACTATTCGAACGAAATCCCAACATAAAGTTATTTATGTTTTCTGATTTCGAATGAATCCGATTTGTGCATAGAAAGATTAGCCTTTTTTACGTGTTTATGCGTTTTAAATGTTGTACACCATTATTAGCTTCTTTATTTCTTCTTATTACAAGTCTTTTGTAGCCGCTACATTAACTTCATCATTAACATCATTTGAACTTAGTAGAGTCATACGTTGCATGACAGTTGAACTCCGATCCGATGCAACCACAATTGTGGGTAGTGAATAGGAGAATTCTGCTTTGCTTTAAAATGTATGAAATATGTGTACTGACAGTCGCACAACACATCCACACAATCACACAATCATACTTCACAGTATTCACAGCCATCTAAACAGCACGACAGTATTCTACAGTGACTTTTTTTGTTTTACATTTTTTCATATTATTTAGCTCAAAATGGAGATACTAGAGGCTAAAACCGCAGAAGATATCGAATCATGTTTTGAAGTAGCGCAAGTATTACGCCCTCATCTGAAATCCAAAGAAGAACTGTCAGCAAGAGTGCTTTTGCAAAATTCAGAGGGATATCGTTTGATGTACATTCGAGATAAAGAAACTGGTCTAGTAGCCAGCATCATTGGATTTCGGATCAACAATTTTCTGTGGTCGGGGAAAACATTGTACATTGATGATTTGTGTACCTTGGCCACAAGTAGAGGCAAAGGTCATGGAAAAGCCCTACTCCAGTGGTGCATTCAGCATGCTAAAGATGAAAAGTGCGATTATGTGTCCCTTGATAGTGGATACACCAGAAACGATGCTCATCGGCTTTACCTTAACTGTGGGTTTAATTTGGATTCGCACCATTTTGGGATGAAACTTTAATATTTTGATTCATTATAATAAAGGCAAATTTGAAGGAGTTATTTATAACATCTGTTATTTCCGTCATGCGGTACTGTCATGTCACAATATCATACCAAAATTGCATTGAAAGTCGTGAGGCTTATTTTTGGCTTCCAAAAATGATTTTGACCAGCCAGCCAGTAGGTTAAAAATGATTTTGACCAGCCCGTCGACTAGCATGACTTTGGCCAGTTGGCTAAATGGTTGAAACGGCGGAGTTAAATTTCTAAAAATCATGAGTTTTTGAATTTCCTGCCAAATCAAATGAATGACCATTTTAGTTACTGAATAACAAAGATTTCGACCAGCCGGCTGGCCATTTTAACCGGCTGGTCACCGGACACTACTACACATCACACAATACATCTTCACACATCTGGACTTTTGGACCATTTCTGACAGATTTACTAGGTAAAGTATCTCCGCTACAAAATAAAATCTACAAGTACAAGTTCAAAGTAGTACTTGTCAAGTACTCCATTGTCCATTGTATTATTAATACTAAAAAAAATTGTAGGTATAGTATATCAACCATTTTTTAGTATATATTACAATTTAAACAATTTATTTGACAAGATTATTATCAATATAAATAGATGATAGAGTGCTCCAACTCCAATCCGATACCTGTGATCCGATTGGCAACATTCACAAGCACCACAGCGCAGCAGTCGTCAAAATCTAGTGCAATTGTTATCATGGAATGATGTAGTAGTTCACTTCACTCACTCAGCAGAGACAGACATATACAACTTGTCAGCTGTTCCTTCAAAATAAATAATTACTATCCATCCATATTGATTAATATTATTTTCTTTTATTAAAACCAAGTGGCCAGTTATTGCATAGGCATTCTGTTCAGTTTTATTAAAATTTATCGTTTGTTACTTTTTAGCGACAGCGAAGACATTTCTTATAATATTCTATGTATGTATCTAGCAGCGGTTCGTTCTTTTATAATTTTGAATTTATGACTAATTACATGTATTTACTACTTAACTTTTGGCAATAATATCATTATAATTATGAATAAATGGTTAATAATCACTTGAATTGTGTTTTTCAGGTCATTGACAGAAACTCATCATCAGCCATACCTGTCAGTCAAAGAATCTCCCCACCCCTAGCTTTTGGAATTGTACTAGGACAGACAACTGAAAGTGTGAAGATCTGTCATCTGTGACTGTGAGTGAGACTGTGATGTGCCTGTGAATTTCTATACTGACAACTTATCAACTTATTTGTGTCTTCTCATTTTTCGCACCTGCCACTGATCTGCTATCTGTGATCTCAGCAGACCCCCCCAGAGACACGCAGGTCGAGGTGAAGCCTAGTGACTGTCAATCACATCACAAATCATGACAATAGAAGGTATTATCAGTGCTTTCAATTTAGTTAATGAACCTATTAAGTAATTTGGCAATCAGCAGAAAAAGTTTCAAATTTACGATGATTGTAAAGCCTTTACAGTAAAGGTGTTGAAAGCCTTCAGCCTTGAGCTTTTCTTGATTCTATGTAGTATTTTAGTATTTGATAGGAAAGATAAATTATTAATGTCGACATGGACATGGTCAATGGTGTAGTGATAAAATGTTTTATTTCTGATTTTAGTTTCTAATTCTGATCTGAAGAACTGAAGAAATCGTCAAGCCTAAATTCAGAAAACTGAAGTTTTATTTATTGTTGGTTACCAAATGGAAACTCGCCAGAGTGCCCGGAAGAGAAAAACTGCCGAAGAGGAAACGGCTACCAGGAGAAAAACAAGAAATGACATTGAGGTTGGAAATTAGAATTATTGGTTGTATTGTACGCGATGTTAGTCCCTATATAGTACCTACCTACTGGCTTGGCCTGCATGGTTTGCAAGATTAGGTTATTTGATTTAGTTTAATATTGTATACTCTTATATACTTTTTAGGTAATTGAAGTTGTGGGAAACAAAAAGGAAAAAGAAACTTCGACAACAGTGTTTTCATCGTTGTTGAGATTTCATCCTTCTCCGTTTTCAAAGTCAAGTTCATCTGCAACTGACGATTCTTCTTCATCGTCGTCTGAAGCGTCGTATTCCTCATCACCAGCTACAAGTACACAACATGTGTTACTAAATCCACTGGTATGTTTATAATTTTTATTAGTTTTTTACTTCACATTGTACATAAAGTTTATAGGCTTATTTTATAGTTGAACTTGAATTCATGTTATTTATTTTTCTTTAGATTTTGGACACGCTATTTTCTTACTGCAACTTAGAAGATTTGAAAGTAGTCCGCCAAGTTTGCAAATTATGGAAAACAAATACAAGGCCCTTTATTCAAAAAAAGGCAAGCTGTTCCAGAACCAAATGGTTTAACAAAAATGAATGCAAAAGAGGAATGACGAATTTCACAAAAGTAATGAAGACTGCTGAATATCTACCTGTAACGAAATTTTACTTCAAAATTGCTGATGAATCTGTTCTTGCCGCTGTATGGCAATTTTGTCGGAAGTTTGGGTATTGTATAAAGTCAGCCTGTTTTTCTTGTGTATGGATGAAAGAACCTGGTGAACTGATTGACTTAATCAGAGATATCAGCAAGTATTTGCCGATATTGGAAGAGTTGAACGTGAGAACAGTACATAAGAAAAATGCATTGAAACCTTTTACATGCTTATTCGATGGTAAAGAGATTCCAAAATTGCTCACCATAAAAGTGCTGATTCTTAGCTGGAAGTGGGGAGGCTCTTGTTTCAATAACAGGATAATTTTGGATATATTGAAGGCTTGTCCCAATATTACTGTTTTTAAGATGCCAGATATGGAATATCATCAAGCAAAAATTATCGACGCCCTGGTAGGACTTGAAGCAAACATGCGAAAAAACTTAACCGAATTATTGCTTGTTGATGGTGACATTCGGAAGGAAAAGCAAGCTGTTACTCTGAATCATCTCATAGATGCTAACCTGCGACTGAAAAAATTCACGCTGTCAGGAATGAGTCTCTCGAATTCGGCTGTTGTTCGATCAACTTTTCTTCGTTTTATCGAATCTCAGCGCAAAACTTTAACAAAATTGGAATTTCCTGATTTTTGTACTCATGAGGACATCATTCAAGTTCTTGTTATGCCCGAAATGGAGGCGCTGGAAGAGTTGAACCTTGGTGAATACGCCGTACCTGTATTTCAAAATCCTGCAAAAACGTTTCCAGTTCTGCAAACATTGGACATGAAAAAATTAAGGTTTTACCGCTACAAACTGGAACCAGCAGCAAATTTATTAGCCGCTGATTTTTTTCAGTCGCCATGTCCTACTGTTACAACACTCTCATTACCAGACAATCTCAGTCCTAGTAGATTCGCAGGTATGTAAACCAATGCATTGGTTATTATGGTTGTCACTTTAATTAAGGTGTGATTTTGTGACGTTGTGATAGTATAATAATTATAGTTACTATAATGCGCATTATTTTTTAGATTTACTTGGGAATATATTTCCAAATGTAACCAATTTGACTCTTAATTGCCCCAACTGGAAAGTTTTGGAATTGATATGGAGATCATGGCCGAGTTTAAGAATACTCAACATAAAAGAAATTGCTTATAGCGAAGGAGCAGTTAATGGCGCTATAATTGGAGCCACAGAAGCTGAATACTCGAGACTAAAGAGATCTAAGAAAGCATTTCGCACTTTTGATATAAAGAAGTTAACCCGACCTTCGATTAGAGATTTGACAAGTAAGATTTTTATTTTCCCTTCCACAATTTCTAATTTTAGGAAGCGATAATATTGCAGTATCATTATCGTATGTATTCTTTTATAATAACCCTCTGCCTGTACGACTATAATCATAACTTATAACCCAAGGGTATTGTAGTGTATGTTTGAAGCAGATTGAACTTGTATATCCTTTTGTTCATTGAAAATGATATATAATATTATGTCGTTTTACAGATTTGCAGACATTGAGTATCGATTTTGAGTGGCTTCGAGAAGAAAGTGGATACATGGGCATAATGCATTTGAAACAATTAAAAGAGCTGAATTTAAATTGGGATGTAAGTACAGCTTTAATGGAAATGCTTTTATATCACGTGACGATTTGTTGCCGTATCGGCCTTCTCTGATAACTAAATTGTAATATTTAATTTAGGGTTCAAGATATGCGTCACTTGATCTCATTAAGGGACTTCCTTCCCTTCATACATGGAAGATCAACTTCCTGGACAGTATGAACAGATGTGACCATACAAAACCTTTACATCGACCTACAGTTTTTGGAGGTTTGCCATATCTGCACCATCTCGTTCGTTTACGCTGTCAGTGCAAGAGAAAAACTTTATCTTCTCATGAGCCAAACCGGATTGTTGACTACCATTACCATTACGAATTCTCACGGGCGAATTTTTCATCGTATTCTGATTCTTCGTCTGCCCTTGATTCCGATTCGTCATAGAAATAGTTAGCGTAAAGTTACGTTAAGCGACGAATTGAGTGTCAATCTATGTGAAGTATTAATGTACATAAAATATACAAAATTACATGGTAAATGTAATCACTTCAGAGTGGGTTGGATAGGACACTTGATTATGGCGACATGGCGAGTGTACAAAAATATATAATTTGAATTTTACCTTTAATGGAAATTAAAGAGGTCGCATTGCAGTGCTGGTAACAAGTTATAATAAATTATATAAGAAGTATTCATCTCAGAATGATAAAAAGTGAAGAAGTTATGATTTGACTGAAAATACTAATGCAGTATAGTATATTACATTATTATTATTATTATAGACCACCAGAAAATTTCTACAAGAACTGACTTAAGTCATTGGGCTCTAAAAATCTAAAAATTAAAGATGGAGACTACATCTAACCTAGTCATTTTTAACATTTTACGCAACATTGTTTTATGTATGATAAGAGAAGACCCACGCCACGCATATTGTGACGTCTGTGATTTAGAGTAGGTGGGATCCAAGAAAAACATACGTGGCGTAAATGTCAAAAATAGCCCAAAATCGCAGACGTCATTTATGGATCTTCCTTAAATAGGAAAAGCCATTCTTCTGACAGCTTAACAAAGCAAAACATCTCAGTCAGATTGAACTTTTGCTACTTTTCTGTTTTAAATTGCAGTATGCAGATATAGTCACCAAAGTCAATGCAGTTTGATATTATGATTATGAATTCAAATGGTCTCATGGATAAGATGTGTTAATAAGTATGATTTTCAATCAATTGTGTATACGATTGCTGTGCGGTGCAATGTCTGTAATCTATTAATCACTGTCCTTACTGTTTATATTGTCAGTGATTTTCTGTAGAAATGTTTTATATAATATTTTATTTAATTATATTTTTATTGTCACTGCGTTTTATATTAAACTATAAGGAAAGCTATATACTGCACATGAAATGTAATCTGACGATATTAATGGTCCCACCCTCAAACAGACCTATAAATACCTAATTAAAAATAATCTGTATATGTATATGAAATGTTATGAACGTGATCTGATTTCAAACATGATTTGATTTATGTTATAGAAGTGTCCAATGTATGTATGTATATTGTATTAGTATTGTATATAGCCTGGTTGAATTCTATTAAGTTTCGATTGTAATTGTAGTCATTTTTCTCCTGATAAAGTGATATTATTAACTAGTATTGTAAACTATGTAAAGGGTGTAGTAATGGTCATCCCATCCAATATGTTTATTATTGCGATGTGTATTACATTAGAATGACCGTCAAAGTGAGTTGCTATTTGCTATACATATATAATATAGCAACTTTCACCATGTGAAAGCTTTAAAGAACAAAAATATATTGCCATCTGCAAAGTGAAAGTCATCAGGGAAAACTAACTTTTAACTCATCACTGTCACTGTAAACCTTATATAGCGGAAGTGTAATATGAAATGCTATTAGATATAATATATGTAAAAGAAAGCTGTGTCATGTTATGTATGTCACTGTTATGTCGTGGTTATGAGTTATGATACATGTTCATGTTCTTGCAGAATAAAAAATATCTATTATGTTGCAGAGAGGTACAATTAAAGTTATAATTCCTCTTGTCTTAGCTAAATATTATTATAGCAATAGTAAGTTTAGAATCACAAGCGAAATAAAAGGAATTCTATCAATTTCTATCTATTATCAGGACGCTATAACATAACCAATTACCACCCGTGTTATGCATTCAATGTTATATTCTATGTGAGTAAATAAATAGTATTTCAAACATCGTCATTCGGGGAATGTCATTACGATTTGGAATAGCTGGGCAAAATAATGCTAAAACGAAATTATTTAGTATTTCATTTATTCATAACCTGCATGCCACAATCACAACACAATAGAGTTAAACCTACAGCAAGCCGTAATAGAAACTCGCCTGAGTAAAGGGGACTATGTGCACATTTTTGTAGAATAATCCTCACCTCCCGGCCAGTGTTCAGTGACCGGCCATTTTAACCAGCCAGCCGGCCGGCTAAAATGGCTAGCCGGCTGGCCAAAAAGCTTGTTCGCCGGCTAAAATCAAACTATAGGGTTCGGAGACCGGCCATTTTAGCCGGCCGGCTGGCTGGCTAATATGATTTGCCGGCTGGTCAAAAAGCTTTTTAGCCGGCTAAAATGGAACACTGCTCCCGGCCCCTTCCCAAATAACAATTGTTTCAGCAACATGTAGTCTCCACCTCCCCACCCCCTCCTAAATAATATCTTTTCCACCGACGTATAACCTCCACCTTCCGGCCCCTTCCCAAATAACAAATTTTTTATCGACGTGTAGCCTCCACCCACCTTCCCAAAAAACACAATTGTTTCACCGACATAATGACCTCCACCCCCCGCCCCCTCCCAAATAACAAATGGCTGGATTTAGGCAGCGGGATTTGCCTCAATTGCCTCCTATAGTTTAGCCACTTAAGCTATTACTTTAATATATTGTCCCCGTTGCCTCCCGTCACTACTTTTGCCTCTTTTTTGACCTAACCTAATAAAAAATAAACTGTTTTATTGTTAAAGCCTAACAAACAAGAAAGTAATATTATGCTTATTTTTAATTAGGTTAGGTCAAAAAAGAGGCAGAAGTAGTGACGGGAGGCAAATGACAAAGATATTAGGTTAAGTGGCTAGGGCTAGGCTAGACTAGGGGCAACGGAGGCAACAGGGACAATTGAGGCAACGATATCCTAGCCTAACAAATTTTCACCGACAATTTTTTCTACCCGCCGCTATCATTATAATAATAGCAATTCATTTACTCTTTAACATCAACAGTGTTTAATGACCAGCCGGCTGGTTGGTTAAAATGGCTGGCTAAAATGGCCGGCCGGTTGAAATTCTTTGTTGCCAGTGGCTAAAATGGTCAAAATGGCTGAAATGGCCAAAAATAGTCAAATGGGGCTATGGGAACTGAGAAAGTCATCCTTGATTTGGCGGGAAATTTAAAAAACCATGACTTTTGGCCATTTTGGCCACTAGCCAATTTCAGCCACTTTAGCCGGCTGGCTGGTCAAAATCTTTTTTAGCCGGCTAAAATGGAACACTGAACATCAACCTACGACTTTTAAATTTTTACTGGATGGGCACATCATAGTCAGAACCCCAAACCTCGAATTTCAAAACGATATGTTTCATACAAATCGTTTTACGATTTTTTGAATTTCGAATTTTAACACTGAAGGAGTGGGAGAAAACGCTTCGCTTCTGTCGCGCTTTGTCCAAAAACTCCTCCTACAGTTTTCATCCTATCTTTACCAAACTTCTTCCTGACCTACTCGACTTAGTAAGCGAGATATAAGCCTCTAAAGTCATCGCATACCATTTAACCTTTCAGAATTAAACCACAGCAAACAGTCATACTATTACCCGAAGGCCAAGAATATGACAGCAACTGATGTCCATTCCAAAAATATAGGAAATTTTGAAAACATTTCAAATAAATAAATTCCAATCACCCTATGGGGTAAATCAATATACTGAATTCAAATATGGCCACCGATATATCTTCAGATCAGATATAGACGGGGATGTCCTAAATCAACAAATATAAAGCATTTGAAATAAATAAATTCCGTTGACTCTAAGGGGTAATTAAATACGTTGACGATATGGCTTTAGACTGACCCCATCTGCTATAGGGGGTATGCCCCCAATTCGGCAAATATAAAACATTCGAAATAAATAAATTCCAATGACCCTACGGGGTAATTAAATGCGCTGATTTCAAATATGGCCACCGATATATGTTCAGACTGACCCCAACGTCCGTTCGCCAACACTGTAACTTTTGAAGTCAAAGACGGAAGTTGACAAAGCTTGGCAAAAACAATGCCTATATACCGGTGACGAACCCTATTCATTTTGGTTCAAATCGGTCAATAGGTTGCTGAGTTGCCCTTGAGAGGCGTAGCCATGGGACCAATCAAGTCATCTTGCTATCCATTAGCAATTTATAGGAAATGCCATTGAACTTTTAAATGTTCGTTTACTAAACCTTATATTTGCCTTGCAAATAGGTCTAGACAGTTTATTCGGAAATTCCATAATTTATTCGAAAATATAATGTATTTGGAAATTCTTTATACAGTGACTAATATTGATGATGTAGATGTATAACCGAAAAATGTATAACAGTTGCTCCTTACAGCAAGTAATTAAAATGATCTATTCTATTGTGTTGCTTTCATAGTTTGAAAGTTAATCCAATAACATGATTACAACTTTTATTATTAGAGTGGAGTAGTATGATATGATATGATAAGTGTAGCTTAAGGGTGGTGGTATTAACATGATATGCTAAAAGGTATGCTGATATCAAACTCCTGTGATGCAGAAGTCAAATGTTGCAATAAATATTCCCCTTGTGAATGTATATGAAAATCATATAAAATTTTGAAATGAAATAATCTGTTGTGATTTATTATTTATTATAATATCCATGGATAATTTGCTCCTATATTAGGAGCAAAACCGACCCGATTTTTTAAAGCTAAACTGTCTAGACCTATTTGCAAGGCAAATATAAGGTTTAGTACTAGACAATAAACGAACATTAAAAAGTTCAATGGCATTTCCTATAAATTGCTAATGGATAGCAAGATGCCTTGATTGGTCCCATGGCTACGCCTCTCTTAGGTATTGTTTTTGCCAAGTTTGGCCAATATCTGTCATTGCTATCGAAAGTTATCGTGGGGACGGACAGACTGTGCGGTTCTATAAGCTCGCTTCCTCAGGCGAGCTAAAAATTGCCTTTAAAAGGGAAATAAATAATAATTTATTGCTTTTTCATTGGATTCCCCCACACCCTCAATTCGTACTGGCCATGGATCTTAGGCTGTTTGGCCGAATCTTGGGCTTGGGCTGTTTGGATGGTTTGGTACTTGGACTTGGGCTATTTTGTACTTCGGCTTGGGCTGTTTGGTACTTGCGCTGTTTGGTAGTACCCTGTCATAATGTATCATGGAGTTCATGCTATAACATGGAGAGGGCCAAACCGAGTTGTATACAAATGACAATGAGTTGGCGATGGTACAAATTAATGTTTTCAATAGTGTACCCCAACGCATACCTTCATGTGCTAAATTTAGTACATAGAGGTAAGCTTTGGGGTACATTATCGAAAACATTAATACAGTCACGCAGCAGCAATAATGTTATAACATTTTTTTGCATGACTCATTGTTATTGTGTTTTTGTGATTGTGATGTGAACATGCTGATCATGTGATGTTTTGTCAGAGAAGAGTAGTATTCTACTCCATAGTCCATTATTATTGCAATTGTGAGTGAGGTATAATATTAATAAACTACTATAAACTTGAATATAATTGAGAATAGGATTTCTGAGTGTATTGTACTGCTGGTGTTGTTTGCTGAATGAGGTAGTTGCTAATACAAAGTGCAAGTTAAAAGTTGCTCTTTCATTTTATGGTTCTTGGGCATCGTCACTTGAAGGTATGCAGTTATTTTTGATTTTAATTATTTGTTAGTTTTATATGACAGTGATGACTTTCAGTTCATGATTATTAGTCATTTTTATTTGTATTTATTGTGCTTTGGACAAGATAAATATTTATTATTCGATAATGGTGGTATAATAGTCGTATTCAGTCAGTACACAGAGTACACACTGGACACACTCACAGTGCACGGTCAGCAGCTAGCTAGCACTACTACTTACTACCAGTCTTAAGTAAAAGTACATTCGTGAAGTATAAAGTGAATATCATTCATCATTCTTTTATATATTAGCAAGTAACTTGTGTCGTTTTGTCATTTTTGTCCAATATCATTGTGTGGTAAATGATTCATTAAATTGTGCCCTTCTACTTTCAGATTAACGTTAATAGTTAAACGCTATCAGATCTCCCAACGAGGAATTTATCATTAAGTACTAACCACTGACCACACGTATCCAGAATCCAGCCAGCCAGATTCGTTTGCGTCATTCGTATCCATACGAGAGAGTGGAGAGAGTAAGCTGTTTTCTTCACCTTTTTTGCTTCCATTTTTGTTTTCTAACTAAACCAGCCAGTTACAAATAACCAGTACCAGAGTGTATATTATTATTATTATTTAAAATTCTGCTATTTTAATCCACTTTGGCGTTATATATAGTTGGTCCATAGGAGCATCGAGTTTTCAACAACAGTTTCAAGCATTTGTTCAATTAAATCAACATCTAAAATGGTTCACGGCGGAATGAAGTGTATTAAGTATATACTATTTTTATTCAACCTGCTCTTTGTGGTGAGTTTTTTACTCCAAATAAGCGTTTTTCATCTATTTACCTTTTACACGAAAATCATTTTTAGCACTTTTTGTAAAATTCCAAAGGTTGACATTTGAAAATGTGATTTAGATCTTTGGTGTCGTGTTGATAGTGGCTGGCACGGTCACAAAAACTGGTTACAATAAATACATTCAATTCTTGGACGCAGATGGATTGTCGGCACCCCCTAATCTTTTCATCGTAGCAGGTCAAATAACAAATAATGAATAAATACTTTAATTGTTTAAACCTTAAAATTAATTACAGGAAATGAAAAAATGTAACATTAAAGTTTAATATGTAATCCACAATAATATATATATATATATAAATTATCATAGCTCAAGGCCTCATTTACAACATTTAAGTTTCTATTTTTATTCGCATACAGGATCTGTAATGCTATTGATTGCTTTCTTGGGCTGTTGTGGCGCGGTCAGAGAGAATCATTGCATGATAATGACGGTAAGAATGTTGGCAGTGCCTTATTAGGAGATAAAATAATATGCTTAAAATCTAAAATTGTACCAAAATATTTGATGCTCCTCTCGGACTTCAAAATATGAAATACATTTACATAGTCTTAATAATATTATAGTCTACTTCCGTGACGTGAGTTAAGTATATTAATGAGTTTTCTTATTTCTTAGCGTCTAAGTCGATTTTATATAATGTGTTTAATCGTGTAATAATTTTTTTTGTACTACAGTACTCCGTGTTGGTTGGTCTCTTACTCATTATGGAATTAGGTATACAAAATGACGATACGACATTCAAATTACAATACAAGTATTCCTTAAAAGTCTTTACTTTGATACTAAGCAATACTTTTTTAGGCGCCGGCATTGCTGCATTTGCATTAGAAGATGATGTCGAGCAAATGGTTTCAACGGAAATGCAGAAGACAATGAAGCAGTACCATGAAAAAAATAACACCGATATTGTCAGAGCCTGGAATATCGCGCAAAGCTCAGTAAGTGATTCGCTGGTAGAAATTATGTTTTCTTCCCAGTATCCAAAATTTTACCATAATCCTTCCCGGTTTTGAGGAATTTCCTCCCAAACGTAACGTATTCGTAATGGAAGCAATCATAGTTACCAAATGAAGTCGTATTCTCGCGAAGCGTGAAAATTTTTGCAATTTTTGGCCTATTTTTGGAAAAATTATTCTTTTTTCAATTTTAAGGGTCACCCTTTGCAAACAAAATTAAATTTCGGTTAGAAATAACATTTTATATATGGCTTTTTGTTGAAAATTTTTGGCCTTTTTTGACTAAAATAAGTCAAATATAAAATAATAGGTATACAAAAATAAATATGGTCTCTTCACCTTTTTCATGTTTTTCCCTCTGCCTTTTTGATTTAACTTTTTTCTCTCCTTCCTTCTTTCCCCTTTTTTGTCTCTTCTTACTTTTCCTTCCCTTCCCTATTTTTCTTCCCCACCATCTTACCAATTTTTTCTTCCCTTCCCTCTTCCCAATTTTTTCTTCCCTTCCCTCTTCCCAATTTTCCCCCCTAGTATCCGGTACGACTTAGCCTATGGCGAAGCCGTAAATTTCTCAATATCTAGGATACTGCACATTTTCCACCAGGAATTACTATTGTAATCACTAGAAAAAAAATTACAAAAAATTAAATCACTTAGAAGACTTCTAAGTGATTTAATTTTAATTTATTGTACGTAACATGTGATTGTTTACATTATTGATGTCTTGGTAGTTAAGTAGTCCTTCCTCCTTAAATCCTTAGTGGATTATTCCAGATCAAAATAAGACTGTTACATACGTAGTAAATGGTAGGTACTATGGACGCCACATTACTTTTCTGAATAGACCTCGCGAACAATAAGATTAAAAGATAACAACACAATGGAAGCCCTCGCTCGACTCGGCTCACCGAGGCATATGCGTACCTATTGAAAGAGTGCACAGTGGGTTTAAGTCATAAGAAAAACGGACATAACGGCGCAGTGTAATGAGTAAGGAGTAGGGACTAGGAGATGGTTGAAGAGCATAAATTACACATTGTAAAGTGGCACACAAATAAATAAAGCACAAAACACTCAGAAATTAAACAATTAAAATTTATTTTTTAATCAATATTTTTAAAAATTATAAAGCGAATTGTTTTTAAAAACGAAAACTCACACAAAAAACATTTTCCCATAAAAGCCAAATATTTCGACAAACTCGTACAAAAATTGACGATTTCGTTTAAATGTGAGATGTTTAGACCAGTTCACACATAAAACGAAGTTTTAGTATAAATGCGAATTGTTTGGTCAAACTCGAACTTAAAATGACGACTTCGTTTTTGTTGCGAATTGGTCTAAACAATTCGCAATTGTACGAAATTTACGCTTTTTGTACGAGTTTGTCGAAATATTTGGCTTTTATGGGAAAATGTTTTTTGTGTGAGTTTTCGTTTTTAAAAACAATTCGCTTTATAATTTTTAAAAATATTGATTAAAAAATAAATTTTAATTGTTTAATTTCTGAGTGTTTTGTGCTTTATTTATTTGTGTGCCACTTTACAATGTGTAATTTATGCTCTTCAACCATCTCCTAGTCCCTACTCCTTACTCATTACACTGCGCCGTTATGTCCGTTTTTCTTATGACTTAAACCCACTGTGCACTCTTTCAATAGGTACGCATATGCCTCGGTGAGCCGAGTCGAGCGAGGGCTTCCATTGTGTTGTTATCTTTTAATCTTATTGTTCGCGAGGTCTATTCAGAAAAGTAATGTGGCGTCCATAGAGTCTCTCTGTGACGCTGTGGCACATGCACATTGCACCGGTCAGTAAATTTAGGAGTGACGACACGAATTATCTATTTTGATTTTTCAAATAATATAGTTTTGTTCCCTTATAATATCAATATCTGAATTTTAGCTCGCCTGATGAAGCGAGCTTATAGAACCGCACAGTCTGTCCGTACGTCCGTCCGTCCCCACCATAACTTTCGAAAGCAATGACGGATATTGACCAAACTTGGCAAAAACAATGCCTATGGACCACTGACGATCCCTATTGAATTTGGGGTAAATCGGTCTATTGGTTGTTGAGATACCGCGCGCTCACTTTGTCTTCATTTTGTTAGTCAAAGTGAAAATTTGCCGTATAATGGACATTAAAAAGTTCAATGGCGTTTCCTATAAATTGTTATCCGGATAGTATAAAACATTTCAATACGCTTCTACCAAATTTGAGATTTTATAATAAAGCAAATAAAACCGGAAAATAATTGTTATACGATGGAAATAAATCTATTTTGGATTTATATTCAATTTTATAGTCAAATTTTCATTTCTCGATTTCCTTTCAATTTTATAGTCATTATTAGCCGAATTTAAGTTTCGGTAGATTTTATTAGCTCGCCTGAATAGGCAGCTTATAGAATCGCACAGTCCGTCCGTGCGTCCGTCCGTCCGTGCGTCCGTTTACACGATAACTTTTGAAGACATCGATGGATTTCAACCAAACTTGGCAAAAACATTGCCTATGGACCTGTGACAAAGCCTATTGAAAATGGGCCACATTGGTCCATAGGTTGCTGAGATGCCGCGCGCTCACTTTGTCTTCATTTTAATAGTCAAAATGAAAATGTGACATTAAGTGGACATTAAAAGTTGAAATGTGCTTCCTATGGATTGTTAGCGGGATAGTACAAAATATTGAATGCCGCTTCGACAAAATTTAAGATTTTATAATAAATTCAATAAAACTGAAAAATACCTATTATAGGACGAAAATAAATCTATTTCGCATTTATATGCAAATAGATAGTTAAATTTATATTTTTCGAATTGCTTTCCATTATGATAGCCAACATTAATCAATTTTGATTTTCTGTTGCTTTTCATAGTCAACATTAATCAATTTTGATTTTCTGTTGATTTTCATACACAACATTAATAAATTTTGATTTTCTGTTGCTTTTCATAGTCAACATGATTAAATTTTGATTTTCTGTTGCTTTTCATAGTCAACATTAATAAATTTTGATTTTCTGTTGCTTTTCATAGTCAACATGATTAAATTTTGATTTTTTGTTGCTTTTCATAGTCAACATTAATCAATTTGGATTTTCTGTTGATTTTCATAGTTAACATTAATCAATTTTGATTTTCTGTTGATTTTCATACTCAACATTAATAAATTTTGATTTTCTGTTGCTTTTCATAGTTAACATTGACCAGTTTAGATTTTCTTTTAATATTCATATTTTCATTCGTTCATCCGTACAGAGCAGGCCGAAGTTATATTTTTATCATGGTAACAAATAAAACAGATATTATTTGGGTACCAGCGTCACTTTCTTCGTTCAATCTCAGTTATTTTTTTTAGCAAAAACAGTGGACAGTGTTTTGCCTGATAGTTGTTGTGCGACAGATGTTTTAAACAGACGCAGAAAATTAACGTGCTACGATCGGTTCCTTTGTAACCTGAAGTTCTGTTGATTTTCACAGTCAATGTTAATCTATGTTTATTTTCTGTTGATTTTAATAGTCAATATTAATCTATTTTGATTTTATATTGATTTTAATAGTCAATATTAATCTATTTTGATTTTATGCTGATTTTAATAGTCAATATTAATCTATTTTGATTTTCTGTTGATTTTAATAGTCAATATTAATCTGTTTAAATCAAAATAGATTAATATTGAACTAATTTGAATAACAATTTACTAATCAAAATGGTTGAAGTAAGACAGTGGTGGCAGAGCAGGAGCAGGAATAGGAGCAGGAGTAGGATTAGGAGCAGGGAGCAGGAGCAGTGAAAATGAGCAGGAGCAGGCCCAGGAGCAGGGAGCAGGCCCAGGAGCAGGGAGCAGGAGTAGGGAGCAGTGAAAATGAACAGGAGTAGGAGCAGGAGCAGGTGTAAGAGCAGGGAGCAGGATTAACCTCCCCTACTAACCTCCCTTGCTAACCTCCCCTACTAACCTCCCTTACTAACTTCCCCTACTAACCTCCCTTGCTAACCTCCCCTACTAACCTCCCTTACTAACCTCCCCTTCTAACCTCCCTTTCAACCCCCTATATTAACCTCCTCGCCATGCCGAATATGAAGAGACAGTCTGCTTTGAATATAACAAACCTAACCTAATAATTTTTATAGTTAACTGTCGTGTTTATTTTATTTAGGTTAGGTTCGTTATATACGTGGGGTGTAAAAAAGCGAATTTGAAAAAACATCGAATTAAACATCAAACATTAAATTAAACCAATTTTAATTAAACCAAAGGTGTTTGCCAATTTGGGAGTCATCTATTAATTATCGTTGGCCTTCCCTTATTAACCTACCCCTATCAGAATTCCTTTATTAATAAGGGATTTTAATCAGAGTTCTATTTTAACCGGCTTTTTTACATTTTGCCCACCCACCCGGGTAAAAGGGGTAGTGAGAAAAAGGGGCAAAAGTACCTAAAATTCAAAAATGCCCCATTTTGACTTTAATATGTAATAAGGGAGGTTAGTAGGGGAGGCCGGCAAGGGAGGTTAATAGGGGAGGTTAGCAAGGGAAGTTAATAGGGGAGGTTAGCAAGGGAGGTTAGTAGGGGAGGTTAGCAAGGGAGGTTAGTAGGGGAGGTTAGCAAGGGAGGTTAGTAGGGGAGGTTAATCCTGCTCCCTGCTCTTACACCTGCTCCTGTTCATTTTCACTGCTCCCTACTCCTCTGCTCCTGGGCCTCCTCCCTGTTCCTGCTCATTTTCACTGCTCCTGCTCCCTGCTCCTGATCCTACTCCTGCTCCTATTCCTGCTCCTGCTCTGCCACCACTGTCTTACTTTAACCATCAAAATAAATGTATTTCTATTATTGTTCCACCAAAAAAATGTGTACACGGTCCCCTTCACTCAGGCGAGCTTCTGTTACGGCTTGCCGTAGGTTTTAGCTCGCCTGAGTAAGCGAGCTTATAGAACCGCACAGTCTGTCCGTACGTCCGTACGTCTGTACGTCCGTACGTCCGTACGTCCGTCGCCACGATAACTTTCGAAAGCATTGGTGGATATTGACCAATTTTGGCAAAAACAATGCCTATGAACTACTGACGATCCCTATTGAATTGGGGGTAAATCGGTTCATTGGTTGCTGAGATACCGCGCGCTCACTTTGTATTCATTTTGATAGTCAAAGTGAAAATTTGGCATCAAATGGACATTAAAAAGTTCAATGGCGTTTCCTATAAATTGTTAGCGGGATAGTATAAAATATTTCAATCCGCTTCTACCAAATTTGAGATTTTATAATAAAGCAAATTAAACCGGAAAATAACTATTAGACGATGGAAAAAAATCTATTTTGGCTTTTTATTCCATTTTATAGTCAAATTTCCATTTTTTGATTTGCTTTAAATTTTGATAATCATTATTAACGGATTTTAATTTTCTGTAGATTTTAATACTCATAATCAATCAAGATTGAATATCTGTTGATTTTCATAGTCAAAATTAATCAATTTTGGTTTTCTGTTGATTTTCATAGTCAACATTAATCAGTTTTGATTTTCTGTTGATTTTCATACTCAATATTAATCAATTTTGATTTTCGGTTGATTTTAATACTTAATATTAATCAATTTTGATTTTCTGTTGATTTTAATACTTAATAATAATCAATTTTGATTTTCTGTTGATTTTCATAGTCAACATTAATCAGTTTTGATTTTCTGTTGATTTTCATACTCAATATTAATCAATTTTGATTTTCGGTTGATTTTAATACTTAATATTAATCAATTTTGATTTTCTGTTGATTTTAATACTTAATATTAATCAATTTTGATTTTCTGTTGATTTTCATAGTCAACATTAATCAGTTTTGATTTTCTGTTGATTTTCATACTCAACATTAATCAATTTCGATTTTCTGTTGATTTTCATAGTCAACCATTATCTATTTTGATTTTCTGTTGATTTTCATAGTCAACAATTATCTATTTTGATTTTCTGTTGATTATGATAATCGATATCAATCAATTTTGATTTGATATATTTTGATCAAAATAAATTTATTTCTATTATTGTTAGATTACGACCAAAATGTGCACACGGTCCCCTTTACTCAGGCGAGCTTCTGTTACGGCTTGCTGTAGGTTTTAATACTCATAATCAATCAAAGTTGAATATCTGTTGATTTTCATAGTCAACATTAATGTACTTTAATTTTCTGTCGATTTTTATAGTCAAAGTTAATGTAATTTGATTTTTTGTTGATTTTTATAGTTAACATTAATGTAAATTGATTTTCTGTTGTTTTTTATAGTCAACATTAATCTACTTTGATTTTCTGTTGATTTGTGTCGTCAACATTAATCAATTTTGATTTTCTGTTGATTTTTATAGTCAACATTAATGTAATTTGATTTTGTGTTGATTTTTATAGTCAACATTAATGTAATTTGATTTTGTGTTGATTTTTATAGTCAACATTAATCTACTTTGATTTTCTGTTGATTTTTATAGTCAACATTATTCAATTTTGATTTTTCGTTGATTTTCATAGTCAACATTATTCAATTTTGATTTTCCGTTGATTTTCACTGTCAACATTTATCAATTAGATTTTCTGTTGATTTTCACTGTCAACATTAATCAATTTTGATTTTCGGTTGATTTTCACTGTAAACATTAATCAATTTTGATTTTCGGTTGATTTTCACGTTAACATTTATCCATTTAGATTTTCTGTTGATTTTCATGGTCAACATTAATCAATTTTGATTTTCAGTTGATTTTCATTGTCAACAATCATCAATTTTGATTTTATGTTGATGTTTCAAATGATATAGCTTCGTTTCCTTATGATATCAATGTCTGAATTTTAGCTCGCCTGACGAGCTATATAGAATCGCACAGTCTGTCCGTCCGCGCGATGAAAGTACACCAAGTTTGTCCCCACGATAACTCCCGAAGGAATTGACGGAATTGGACCAAACTTAGCAAAAACGTTGTCTATGGCCTTGTGACGATCCCTATTGATTGTTGACAATATATGTCTAACGGTTCGCAAATAACAGCCGAAAAAATATGTTATTTAATCTTCGGTTTTACTGTTGATTGCCATAATGCCGCTTTTATTGAAAACTTGTTGAAATATTTGTAATGGTTGTAAAACACAGACCAATATAAATCTGTATGCTTGTCAAACATGAATTTCTGCTCTTATACAACTTGGATTAATGTAGTATTAATTGCCAAATTGTTGGTTAACATATTCAACCTACAAGTTGTCCATTTTATTCTGCTTGCTTTTAATAGGTAATTTTATAGTCGCAATAAACGTTTCTACTTAAAACTGATCCTGTTAGTCGAAATTAAAAATGGTAATAAAAACATTTGAGTGTTTCTAAATTAGACTTTTTTCAATAGTAAGAACAATAATGCGATTTTTTTGTTTGTTAAAACTGGTTCCAGCTGTCGAAAAACGAGGGTACAAAAGATATAAATGAAAATTTAGATGTGCTTTTGTTTAACAAAGCATGACGATTTCATTTGGTAGACAATATTAATCCATTATTGGTCGTCTTAGGTCGCCTCAATAAGGAATTTTGATAATCAACATTAGTCAATTTTGATTTTCTGTTGATTTTGATAGTCAACACTATTCGATTTTGATTTACTTTTGATTTTGACACTTAATATTAATCAATTTTCATTTTCTGTTGATTTTGATGTCAACATTAATCTACTTTGATTTTCTGTTGATTTAAATCGTAAATATAGATCTTCTTTGATTTTCTGTTGATTTTTAGAGTCAACATTAGTCTACTTTGATTTTCTGTTGATTTTTATAGTCAACATTAATCTATTTCGATTTTCTGTTGATTTTATTATTCAGTAGCAGTATTGATATGTTTTATATTACTAATAATTTAGTAATCAAAGTAAGTCTTCTTCACTACTACTTTACCAAAATGTGTACACGGTCCCCCTTACTCAGGCGAGCTTCTGTTACGGCTTGCTGTAGGTTTTAATATGTTGTAGCTACATACATAAAGACTCAATTCTGAAAGTTTGATCAAAATCCGTACGCTCGGTTTTGTGTTACCTACTTGTGAGTACTTTTCGTCTACCAAAATGTGTACACGGTAACCTTTACTCAGGCGAGCTTCTGTTACGGCTTGCTGTAGGTTTTTAATATGTCGTAGCTACATATATAAAGACTTAATTCTGAAACCTGTATCAAAATCCGTACGCTCGGTTTTGTGTTACGTGCGAGTACTTTTCGTCTACCAAAATGTGTACGCGATAACCTTTACTCAGGCGAGCTTCTGTTACGGCTTGCTGTAGGTTTTATATTTTTATAACGCCTTTTTACTTTTTTACTGTGGAAAGCGAAAATAACATCTTTTAATACCACAACAGAACTACTCAATAAGACCTTTCGCCTTTCAGTGTCGTTGTACTAATGAACATTATAATTTTGTATAGTTGGAATGTTGCGGAATCCACAATTACACGGATTGGGAGACGGTGTATGACCCAGCATCTCCTTTGATTCCTGATTCTTGCTGTAAACATGGATTTTCTGAAAACTGTGCCCATGCGATCGACAAGACTAATGTGGATAACACTACATTTGTAGAGGGCATCATATTCGTTCATGTAATTATCCAAATTAATTTCTTTTATTGTTCTAATTTAAAAAGCTCTTTTATTTTCAAACTTTAAAAGTTCTTAAAATGACTGATTAAATTACGCAAAGTTTTAAAAAACTAACATTCAATTTTTTATGAATTCAGGGATGCCTCCCGAAAGTTGTTGCGGATATTGCAATCACCAGAATTGGACAAATCGGAATAGCATTGGCTATTATTGAGCTCGTAGGAGTCGTGTTTGCGTGTTTTATGGCAAGAAGCATTCGTTACAGCT